>MU225770.1:621215-643060 GCA_018584345.1 Thuja plicata
ATTCTTGAAGACGAATCACTCCTCTAGTGTTACATATATTTTTCAAATTTTATTGATATGATTTACTATTTTTTTCCTTCTTTTGAATCAATGTCTTCTTGAATGTTAATATACCTACTTGCAATATTTTATCATTATAATATATTATATCTAATGAAGAGACTATAAAACTTATATGGGGATATTCTTGACTCGTAACTCTACAAAATAGTATTTTTTTTTAAGAAAGTTGAGTTTTGATAGGGAAATTAGTGGCAGAAGTCAGAAGTTTTGTAATTCTAAAATTTTGTGAGTTTGGCTGCCACATAAGATGCCACAAAAAGAGATTCAGTCGGATCTGGTTCGGTCAAACCCCCTATATATATGTGTGTGAATTTTTCATTGATCTAGCATATTTGGCTTATATTTACCTTTTGGGTTCCAGCTAGAACTAGTTCGACTGCACCTCTTTCGGTCGAACCTTTCTCGCCATGTCGACATCATGTGGTGCCACTTTTTAGACATGAGTGTTTCGCCTAACCAATATTGGCCAGACCATGTCTGGCCAAAATTGGTTCGGCTGAAACATCTCAGTTATCCTTTAGTGTGACACAAATTTGTGCTTTCACCTGGATAATAATATCTAGTGAGATTGTTGAAAAATAAAATTTAGAAAGGATACCTTATGGAAAACCATATAGATTGTCTCGGTTGAAGAATTATTAGACTATCTTGGTTAGTGAACAAGCCATAGTTGATTTTATTAATGGTGGTTAGAAGGAAAAACTAGTTTGTGATAATATACCCATGCATTGTTTCCATTTACTTCTTAGGAGGCCATGGAAATTTGATAGGTGTGCATTATATGATGGATGGGATAAAACCTACACCATTGATAAGTATGAACATTCTTTTACACTAACTCCATTGTACGGAGATGACAAGGAACAAACCAAGGTTTACAAAGTTATCATGTTGGGAAAGAAGGAATTGGTGAAGTGTGAGGAAAAGAAGGATGAAGAAGGTTCTACAACTACAAAGGTAGAGGGTGAAAACAAAGTAAGTTTGGAGAATATTTATGTATTTAATACTAGAGATGAAGATTCGGTGTCACAGGCAGATACGGAGAAGTTCAAAGATACATTGTTAATGAAGGGGAAAGATTTTATAGTAAGACATGATATGGTCTTAATAGGAAATTCACCTTGTTCCTTTGTTCAAAGAAGGAAAATGGTAAGTCACTTCATGTCAAGAAAGATATTTGTATGTCTGATAAAGAAGAGGTATTTGGGGCAGAAAATCTGTACCACAAGATGAAGATAAAGGAGGGAGTGAGTAAGTGTAGGTGGAAAGATAACATTTTTTATTCTAAGAATCTTTTAAGGCCTAAGAGGGCTATGACCTAGGAAAATCATTCAAAGGACATGTGTGTAGGTTTCAAAATCACTTCTATATTCAATTGTGTTAGGAGAAAGGTGAAAAGATGGCGTGCTAATCAGTTTATAAATAATGAACATTGTCCAAGTGTCAACAAATTCAAGAATGCAAAGAACAATCTGAATAAATTGCTGGGTGTACCTAATGAAATATCCTTAAGAGTTAATATGCATGGAGCCTTCAAAGATGATCAAGTTGTAACACATTTTCCATGGGACTTGGAAATTTTTCAAGGTTAGGTGTATGGTGTAGGGATTCCCATTGAGATGAGGCCCCCATGAGGCTCATTTGGGTCTTTTGAATTTGGTTTTTATGTTTAGGTTTTAAATAAGCACATTTGGACCATTTTTTATAATGTTTTGTACTCTATTTAGGAAGCATGTTATGTAATGACTTATAATAATAAGGACAGTGTAAAGGCACAATGGGTCAAAGGTGTAAAATGAGGTAACTGTTGATTTATGGTGACTCTTAAGGAAAGCACTGTACACTTTTTTGGTTAACTCATCAAGCATTTTTTGGGTTGACTTTTTAACCATTTCCCTAGGCTGACTCATCAAACATTTACCTAGGTTCACACGTCAAGAAAGTTTTAGTGTTAAGGTTTTTCTATACGAAAAATAGTGTTACGGTTACGGCTTGTTAGAGTGAAGATGTATTGTAGCATTTTCAAAGGTATTGATCTGTAAGAGATTTCTGGTTGTAAGCTATTGAAATTACTAGATAATAATATTGGACTCTCTATTTGATGGACGTAGCCTAGGATTGGGTGAACCACATTAAAATATTGGTTATATTTGCACATAACTGTTAGATATATGTCTTCTAATACTAATAGTAACCTGGACGTATAATAATGTTCCAAAGTTCATTTGGACCTAATTAGACATTTTTTGATGATTGGAAGTCATATTTGGTCCATATTTAAAGTTTTATCAAAATTGAGCAAAAGTTGCCTGACAACTTTTGCAACTTTACATCTTGTGAGGTGCAACTTTTATGTCCTACAGTAAACAATTTAAATGCTAGTTGGGAATCATTTAAAACTGATGAAAATGATTTAAAAAATCCTCCATGAGCATGAGGCAAGGGCTTTTGGTGTTGTGGAGAATAATTTTCAATATAACTAGTTGATTCCTAATTTCAAACTCTAATTTTTCATATTCCATTTGATTGTACAGATCCGTACAATAGATTATTGATCTAAAAGCTATGTGGATGTATGGAGAAAATAGTTTATTATTCTTTACATTTGGTTTGGTCAAGTTTCATTCTAGGAACAAGGGAGATATAATATTTTTAGTGAAAAGAGTTTGTAAACCCTTGGCACCTACGGTTTGTTCACAAAAAACATAATTTTCTCTATATTCCACAAACGATTCCTTAGGCCCGACATTGTCTATGTGACAAGCCTAAAAACTTAGAGTGTCAATGCAAATTTTAAACCTGTGATAAATTTAAGAGGTTTGGGTGCGCAAGACTAATTTAAAAGTTCTGTTGGATTTGTACTACAACGGTTAGTAGTGTTGGATAATATATAGAGCATGGATTTATTGTACTTTCTTTGTAAATTTGCGCTAATTAGGCCTACAAATATCATACCAGTCAGTTTTTAACATGTGTAGTCTAAAACACTATAAGGTGACTTTCTGATACAATGTGCAACTCTTTAATGGGTATTTAGAGATGTCCTTATTTTGTGGCTATAGTCAAGGAGTACAGATCAGTGTCTCAAAAACCCATCAGCGAGGGTTACTAGGCCTCGTATTCATTTGTGAAGGGAGTATAAGAAAGTCTTGTAAAGGGAAGTTCTAGAGTGTTTTCTTTGGTTGTATGGGATACAAATAATTTATCAAAGTAGTAGTTTCCAAGGTCGAGAGAGTATTTCATGTTAATCACATGTGTGGTCGTCATGGGTTGGTGCCAAGTTGTTGATATGAATCATGGAAGGAAACTCCATTTGATAAGTTAACCTTTAGTCTTGTTCATCATCCCTTGAAACCTTTTCATCAAGTAATATACATCTTCACCTTTGCCTTCCATCTAGCATCTCTACCTTACTGGTCTGAGGTTTTCCAGACCCAAAAAAAATCTGACTCTAGATTGGTGTCTCTACCATGCTCAAAAAGCGTCTAAGCTTTTTGGCATATCTTCCATGCTTAATTGCAATCTTTGATTCTCTGGACTAAGACATTTTAGTGTTGCTAAGGAATTAACTAGCAATCAACGTCTATGTGTCTTGGATTGGCATTTGCACTAATCAACACATGTGCCTACTTTGGCATCTTTTTTAATTAGTTTCTTCAGCTTGTTTGTGGATATTGATATGTTTGAGGTTTCCTTAGTGGAAGTTTTCTAGAAAAACTCATACCCCAAACAATGTTTTATGCATAGCCAATTAATGTAGGACCTTGTGTCTTGACATTCATTTCCAATTCCATATTTGATTTCATGAGACCATTGGATATTTTAGTTTAGATATTCCTTCTCTCTGGTGTTCGTGGTTCATGTATTAACCCTACTTTCAGTTATATTAGTTAATGTTATGTAAAGCATGTTTAATGTATTTGATGCTATTGTAAAAAATATTATTGCCTTTTATTTAGTTCATTTTTAGTTGTTGTCCAAGGGTTCTTCCGCAAGGTGTTACATTGAATTTTAATTGGTGTAGGAGAACCTCCATTGTAGGAATGATTTAAGACTAAATGATCTCTATCTAAGGTGGTTTGATTTAACCCTTTCAATTTTTTTTCAAATGGAACATCTGAAGGCTTAAAACAATATATTTTCTAAAAAGATATGTTATTGTTACAAAAAAATTAGATTTCCCAAATATAAAACCCATTATTGAAGGACCATTCCTATTCATAATCATGATAATAAATTGTTATAAAGATAATTTTTCTATTATTTTGGTTTTTAATGTCATATCTACCCCTTTTATTTGTAAATCCCTTAGTTACATATCTCTTTCTAGTTTATCGTTAGTAGGGATTTCTTCTTTTATAATCATGTCCCTTCATTCTATTCTACCATCATAGTTGATAAACTCCTTTTCTCCTTTTCTATTGTTATGAGAGGTCTTGAAAGTTGCATCAGTCAAAATAAAATGTAATGTCCCAAATTTTAATAAAGTAACTTAATTAAATTAATGAATTAAGTGGTCCTAAAAATTAAAAAAAATATTATAAAGGACTTCTTTAATTAATTAATTTAGTTATATAAATAAAAGGGGGCCAAAATAATAATATAATAAATAGAATGATGTCAGACCATGGTAACATTTTGGAAATTCTTAGAGGCCTTTATAAGGTGATGGTTGGTAGCAAAGGAGACCATCGTGGGTTTATCTTTTCTTGTGTATCTATGATTCAATTTGGAATTGAGTCATTGTTGCTATTTTAGAGATTCAAGACCCTCCCTAGTGTGTAATTACAGTTTCAATGGTTGGCAACCATCCTAGTCTATCATTGGATATATCGATTCAGATATTTCACTTGTGAATGATTATTCAACTTAGTGAAGTCTTCACTTGAAGATAATTTGATTTATCTAAGATATATAATTTGAAAATAAAAAATTCTCTATTCTTAGTGGTTCATTCCATTTGACGGTGTGAGCTCTTTGTTAACACTTTATTCATCAACAATAATACATTATCAATTAAGAGTGTCGAGTTCTAAAGGGTGCTACATGCCGAGTACCGAGTTGGGCCGAAGGGTTCTAGTGTTGAGTGTCATCGAGCACATCACCTAAGTTTCCATTAGGCTCATCTCTCGCATGGTCATCGAGTACATCTGCCGCATTGTCATCAGGCACATCTTCCACATTATCATCAAGAACATGACCCATGTTACCATTGGAAACATCTAGATCACATTTCCGTCGGGCACATATTTTTTGTTGTCATCGAGAACATTACCTGCGTTGTCATCGGGCACATCACTTGTGTTGTCGTAAGTCAGATCTCCTACGTTGTTGTCAGGAACATCACCCATATCATTGTCGAACACTTCACCTGTATCACCATCAGGAACATCTCTCACTTTATCATCAGACACATCTTTTGTGTTTCCATAGAGAACATCACCTACATTATCGTCGGGCACACTACCCACGTTTTCGTCAAAAATTTGTCATCCGATATATTATGGTCAATTATTTTCCCTTAGGAACATTTCTATAAGGTACATTGAAATTAGGTACATTGACATGGAGTAATTTCCCTCAGATATTTCCATCAGGTATTTCCCCTCATGTACATTGTTCCAGGTACATTTTCATTAGGTATTTTCTCTCAGGTGACTTTTCGTCGGGTGAGTTCCATCATTCAACACATGATAGTGGTATCAGAGCCAAAATCCTGGTAGCCTCTAGAATGCTTGGGATGAAAGAAATGGAAGGTATAATTAAAGTTCTGCCACTAAAATCACAAAGTGGTATAGGAAATATCAAAAGAGGAAGAATCTTTGGACATTTCAAGGATATATAGTTCTGACAGGAAAAAGTATACTTGTGCATGAGGAGGTTATCAAAATATTTGATGAATACTCAAGAGAACATGAGGAGATTAAGGCTATGAAATCCTTTTTATAGGTACTATGTAAGGAATAGAAAAGAGGAGTTGGATCCTAAAATAGGAACTCAATCAAAATGAAAGGAAGATGAAGACAAGTTCGCATGTTCACCCCACTTACAGTAGGATATGGACAAGCAAGATATAAGAATTGTCTTATCAAATGAAGAACACCTAAGATTTAAAGATAACCACAATGATGAAGAAGATGTTTGAATGAATTTTGTGAAGCCAATAGTGGTTGATCAGCCTCATGGAGACACGAACTCTACCAATGATATCTTGTAGGAGAAATTTCTACAATTGGTTGAATATGCAGTTTACCCTTTGGTTGGACATGAGGCATGCATCATTTCCATCTCTTTATGTGAGTGGCTTCCTCATGGGAAGAGCAAGTTGCACCTAATATTTGAGATTCTAAACCATCATTTTTTGAATGTGATTGATTGCCATGATAGCATGAAATCTTGGGATCTGCGCATTGATGTGTTTGATGATTGGCTTCAGTGGGATCTTTATGACTCTAGGTATGGAAATATTTATATAAAGTGGATGAGCGAAAGATTGATGGAGATTTAATATTCTTGCCTACATACATGTGTGGGCACATGGTCATGTTGTGGAATGGAAATTTCAGTGGATATGGCGATTAGTGTCTGCACATGGTTTGGGATCCCAGAGCTTGTCAAATGGTGAACAGTTCGCAGATTCCTTGAGGGGAAGCAATCTTTGGGTTTGGAAGACTCTAATGTCCCCAATTTTGATAAAGTAACTTAATTAAATTAATTAATTAAGTGGTCGTAAAAATTAAATAATATTATAAAGGACTTGTTTAATTAATTTATTTAGTTTTTAAATAAAAGGGGTCCAAAATAATAATATAATAAATAAAATGATGTCAAACAATAGTGACCTTCTGGAAACTCCTTGGAAACCTTTATAAGGTGATGGATGACAATGAAGGAAAGCATCTTGGAGTTATATTTTATTGTGTATTTGTGATTGCAATTAGAATTGAGTCATTACCAAAGCTTGGGAGGTCCAAGAACCTCCCTAGTCTGTAATTGTAGTTTCTTTGGGTAGTAGCCATCCTAATTAAGCATTGGATATATTGATTTATATTTCACTTGTTCTTGATTGTTAAACTTTGTGAAGTTTTCACTTGAAGACAATCTAATGTAATCTGAGATATAAAATCTAAAAATACAATGATTCACTCCAATTGATGGTGTAGGCTATTTGTTAACACTTTATTTATCAATAATAACAAATTATCAATAAAGGTATCAAAGGGATTTGAAGGGTGCTAAGTTTTGAAGGGTGTCGCATGCCAAAGGGTGCTAGGTACCGAGAGGGGCTGAAGTGTGCCAAGTGTCGAAGGGTTCTGAGTGCCGAAGGGTGTTGAGTGTCGTCGAGCACATCACATGTGTTTCCATCAAGCACATCTATGGCATGATCGTCGGGCACATCTCTTGCATTGCCGTTGGGCACATCTTCTGTGTTCTTGTCGAGAAGATCACCTGTATTACCGTTAGGCACATATCCTACATTGTCTTTGGGCATATGTTTTTCATTGTCATTGTGAAAATCACTCACATTATCATCAGGCACATCACCAGTGTTTTTTTTGGGCACATCTCTCACGCTGCTGTCAGGAACATCACTCATATTGCTATCAGGCACATCACATGTGTTGCCATCCGATACAAATCTCGCATTGCCGTCAGGAACAACTTCCATGATGTCGTGAGAATATCACTGTGTTACCATCGAGTACATCACCTGTGTTGCTGTCGGGCACACTACTCGCGTTGTCATTTTTTTATTTTCACTCATACATTTTGGTCGAGTATTTTCCCTCAGGAACATTGTCATCAGGTACATTGTCATTGGGCACTTTCTGTCAGGTACATTTTTGTCAGTTACTTTCCCTCAAATATATTTTCGTTAGGTATTTGCCCTCGGGTGACTTCCATCATTCGGTACATTACATAAAAAAAATCTTCCTCATTTTGGAGATATGTGCTCTTTCTTTTATTTATAGTGTTGTTGATCCACATCGGGTTTATAAATGTGTTACTCATTGGAACTTTTTAAGAAGGAGAAATTTAGAATTATATAGAATGAACTTATTGTTGTTGTTCTTGTGAAGAAGACTAGTGTAGAAAAGAAAAACATTTTCTAATTTTCTCTTGAAAAGCCTTTGAATTTTTTTAATAATGTCATTTTACTACCTCTTCATCCTTATTATTTTCTTTCTCTTCAACTTCTATGAACACCTCTAGATGGTATTTCAAGTCAATTTTAATTATTTTGATGCTTGGAGACGAGGAGCATTAGATTTCCTCATCCTATTTGTAAAATTATCCTTACCATATGATCCTTCTACAAACATGATAGAGTTGGACAAAGCTTGTCTAATTGAATATTTTTAGTAGATATAGAAAGAATATGAGACAATGAATTGTGGTTACTAATATAAGTGAACTATGCTTTTGGAAGTCTATGTGTTTAACAAGAATAACTACTATCCTCTATGATGTAGTAGTGACATTGGGAACATAATAATATTCTAAGGGTAACAATGGTATCCTCAAGAGTAAAATAGTTTCCTCTTGGTCAGTTTTTGTCCTATACTATAGCATTCATATCATTTCCATTTGTTCATTTCAAGAATATGTGCATATCACTATCTATCTAAGTTATCATAAAGGCTACACAATTTAGAAGCAAACAAATATAGTGATGTCTTTAGGACATTTAGGAATTTATCATAGTGAATCTGTATAGCATTAAGAGTAAGATTTAGTTGAAAGGTTGTGAGTGACCATATGGTAAATGTGTATGCAACTATAAGATTAGATGAACATATGAAACAACAATATATACATTAGGTAGATTTTGTGAGGTAGATGGTTGTATAAATGTAATTGTAAATCTTGTATGATTTTATTTTTCTATTTTTACAAAAACCCATTAAACTAAATATTATTAGGGTCAATCAAAGAAGTAGACAAAAAATACGATTTAAATTTTATAAAAGAGAGATTGTTTAGGTGAAAAAAATAGATTTTTAAAATGTGTAAGACATTATCACATGTTCATCTTTTGAAGCAACCTTAAAAGTAAAACAAGATAAAAAACATAAAACATACAACCTTTGTCTCGATTCCATATATAACACTATGGGCCCGTTTGGTAGCAGGAATTGGACCGGAATTGGCATTATCTAATTCTGGATAATGCCAAATTCCATGTTTGGGTCCTTGGAAAAAAATGGAATTGGAATTCTGAAATTCTCATTTTGCCCCCAAAATGGGAATATCATCTTCCACCTAAATAGGTGGAATTGGAAGTTCGAATTCCAATTCCAATTTTTACAAAAGCAAATTTAATATTTCGTGGGATCCGTGACTATAAAGATGTATATTATATTGCTATAAGGATGTATATATATACATGTGTGTATATACACACATGTGTATATATGCATGTGTATATACACGTGTATATATACATACATGTATGTGTGTATATACACATATGTGTGTATATATACACATGTATGGTGTGTGTGTATACACACATGTATGGTATGTGTATATGTGTGTATATACACATGTGTGTATATATACACATGTGTGTATATATACACATGTGTGTATATGTGTATACATGGATACACACTTGTATGTGTGTATATGTATGGTGTGTATATGTGTGTATATATACACACATGTGTATATGGATGTATATATACATAAATGTGTGTATATGTGTATACACACGTGTGTGTGTATGTGTATACATGGATACACACTTGTATGTGTATATACACACATGTGTGTATACACACACATGTATGTGTGTATAAACACACGTGTGTATGTGTGTATATGTACACAAATGTGTGTATATACACATATACACATGTGTGTGTATATATATACACATGTATATATACACACACATGTGTATATGTGTATATACACGTGTGCATGTGTGTATATATACACACCATATTCAAAGAAATTAAAAAATAAAGAATTAAAATTCCTTATGCATCTTCTCATTCATCTTCCGGGTGAACCAAACGGGTCAGACCATATTCTGGATTTCATTTTGAGGATAAGCATCTTCTTGAATATGCAACATCTCCCTGAATTGGCCATATCTAGGATATGGTATTCCTGCTGCCAAACGTGCCCTATAAGAATGAAGATCTAAAGCTAGTATTGCATTGATAAGACCAAGAACCATCTAATCTATCTTATGCACCTGCACGAAATGTAAGATGCCCAGTATTATAAGTGGGTACGTTGATGTGGACCCTATGAGAGCTGCGTTGAAAGGAAACATCGCTCTACTAGAAAGAAAACCCTAAAAGAGAACGCATGAACAATTTGTAGAACTTCTCTGCTAAAAAATTTAAAGGATGAAAGCGAGTTTCCTTTTAATATGTCGTGATGATTATTGCAAAACGATTCGTTCGAGGCAAGTAGAAATGAACTTGAATTATTAGAGATGACAATTGATTGTACTGACAAACACATGAAAGATTTCTAAAAGATGACCAGGAGTCCACCAATGGTCGTATTCCAGTTTTTGAGTAGAGGTTACCCCACTAGCGTGAATAAATTAGCAGAATGTCCACCAAAGCTGCCACTTGCAAAAACAGAATCTCTATGTTTGGTTTCTCTTGAAGTTCTATAGGACAGTTCTCATGTCAACCGAAAACTTGCTTTCGTCTGGAGTACAATTAAATGCATAGAAACTGCTTGCAATCATGAAGATTAGAGTGTTTCAAGGCATGCGAGAAGAGCACTTTATGCTTTAGGTCAAGAAAACAACATCCAACTCTTCATTTGGGTGAAAGAACTACTGTCCATTCATGTTTTCCATTTGCCGAATTTTAAGTAACTTGGATTAAACATATTATGTGACATGATTACTATAATTGTAGTCCAAATCTGATCTAGGTTTAAAGATCTTTTTCATTATTGAGTTTGACCATGTTTAACGATGATTTTTTATAAAAAGATTTGCTATCTTAAAATTAATAGAATTAATTGTAATATTAAAAATGTCATTTCTTTGAATATGATTTTTTTTGGAATACATTTTTACTTCTGATCACCCTATTTATATAATTGTCATTTGTATTCACGTCTACTAAATTGTCTATCATGGTATTTATAATAATTATATTTATTGCTAATTACTAGTAGGATTAGGGAGAAGTAAATTCTATCATAGAATTCTTGGAAAATATATCATACCAAAATCTTTTCTATGGTATAAGGATTGGGTAGAACATGAAAATTCAACCTCCTCTTTCTTTAAAAGTATTGTTTAGGTCAAAATTCATGCCTTCCACTTCAAAGATTTCAAACAAGTATGATATTTCGTAGTATGCTATATGATTAATGTATATTTATTGTCAAAGTTGGATCTAGGCTTATCCTTATAAAAATATATTTTGTTATTGAGTTCAACGATGTTTAAGAATGATCATTCAAATAAGAAAACTTGTGATCATGCTAAAAATGTCATGTCATTCAAAATGATCATATTTGTGGATCTTTTTATTATTCCCACTACCATTGTAATTTATATTGACTTCTATTAAAATATACCATCTTTTTTTAATTACTTCCAATAAATTATTTCATCGTTTCTTGTATTGTGGAATTAGTATTTATTAAATTATTGTAAAAACTTGTAGGTGATGTCAATATAAGGTGGAACATAGAAATTCAACTTCATTTATGGAATAACGTTTATAATAGAGTTGATCTAAAAGTTTAATAACCTACACAATTCAAAGACGACACCAATAAAAAAAAAAAAAAAAAACTATATGATGATGTTGGATTCCATTTAACGGTACATAGAATAATTATTAGGGAAATAATAGCACTATTGTTTTCGTGGGAATAAATGTATTGCATAGATATTGACATTCATATATTTAGATACTTAACTACAATATTTTGAGTGGAGATACACCTTATAGTTTCATAAATTATATCCTTAAATAATTTGCACTCATTATAGGCTTACTTTGATGGTTTTCCCTCATGCCCCTAATTTCTAAATAATTGTTCTTATGGTATGGTAGAATTTGGATGCCTAACATAGTCCTTAGCTTATTGACAATAGAATTGGTCCAAACTACTAGGACTATGACACCTAAGGTCCTAATCCAACCTTTTCAAGCATAATTTGAAACTCAAATTATGAAGAAGTTGTAGTCTAGGAAAATGATTCCCGGCGTTACTTTTTATAAAATTTAAACACAAAAATATGTGAATAACTTGTGTATAAGTTCAAATTTATCCCCTTATTTGTAAATATCACAATGTCAAATCATCAAACAGGTTCTAATTAAGCACCTTCAATCAGGCATCTTCAAGGAAGTGAAGAAGATATCTAGAATCAATCATTTAGGAATTCAAGTACATCATCGTGATAAAGTTTTTGTATTTCTTCATGAATAAAGGAATGCATTAACTCATATCAAACTATTGTAGTGTATTACCAGTGATGGTAATTGATGATGCACTTGTATGGAAAATGGGAGATTGTTGTAGATATGGATGTATGTGTTGTAGATTATTGTACATATGGGAAAATATGTGTTTTATCACTGATAACAACATGTGATGATCCTATTTAGCAGGAAATTGTTTCTAGTCTATGATAGAATGATCTTAGTGACATATCTATGCTTATGTGACGTAATTCTCATCTAATTTTAAAGTCAAATGTGTTGGCAATATGTATTGGTGCAAGAGCACCCTAAGGTCTTTAGTTAGATCTTTGAACATTTTGGCTTGTAGGTTGGTTTGTCCAACCATCCAAGATTAGGGACTAGAATATAAAGTACCTAGTGTGATTTTAAGGTGTGGTTAATGTTAGGAAAGGTTAGGGTTGGAAGTTGATTGAGTCTAGTTGATTCTAGGGGTCTAAGACCTAGAAGTCAACTCAAAAGTCAAAGAGTTGACAAAAGTCCCAAAGTGGGAATATTTATAAGGTTTTAATGTTATTTATTCATTTGAGGTCAATTGGTAAGGTTTGAAACCAATTAGGACACTCAAAATGTGAAAATTGCTATTTTGACAAAAAGTTGTCAAAGTTGTCATGACAATATTTCCTAGTTTTTAGGAATCGGCACTTATGGTGCCCAAATCCTAACCAGAGGGTCTAAAAATATGGGATAGAGGTATATAAGGTGTTTCCAACCCTAATCTGACAGTTAGAGTTCATTGTGTATGGATTGGTGTTTGAGAAGAAGGATTTTACACTGTAATTAAGTGACAGAGCCATCATCCACCACTTGAATAGATTGAATGGACTGAATTAATGATTGGATAGTGTTTACAATGTAGTTTCCAGGTTCTATGTGGCATTGGTTTGATAGATTAAACTTTTTGGTTAAGCTTTGTTAAATTTATTATGTTTTGCAAGTTCACTGGCCAGTCTTGGTCCAGTCATGTAAAAGAAGGGTTTCTTTGGTGTTCTCATGGTTCAAACTCCATGACCACTTGGAAACCATTAGAGCCTTGTATATAATTTTTACATATGGCTTATGGGTGTGTGTGTAAAGGGGAATCTTGAAAACAATCAGGCCCTAGGCGAGTGTTAGTCATTCTGGCTAGGGTTCCTGAGAAGTGCAACAACAATGGAGGTTGCAGAGTGATTAAATGTGCCAATAAATGTTGGAAGAGTGTAGGGGAATGAGGTGCAGATCTTTTTATGGAAGGAGGAGTTCAGGGGAGCTCACTAGATCAGTGAAAGAAGAAAAAGAAGCCAGACCAGACTTCATGCCCTAGAAACCCTTATTTTTAGGGGTTTGGCAACAGTCCATTGTACAGACAGTAGTGAGACCAAAGACCTAGAAAATCCTAAAGGGGAAGAAAAACCCAAAAAGAATATGGAATTTGTTTCTAGGTTTTTTAATGGATTTCAGGAGAGAAATCACCTTTTCTGAGTTTTGGAGGGCTAATAGGCCTAAAAAGGCTACAAGGCATAAAAGGCTTGATTTTAGAACCCATTTGGAAAATGAATGGGAAACTCACAAAATTGAATCCTTAGAGAGGGAATTAGACCAAAGGGGAATTGAGGAATCAATCCTTAAGAGTTTGACACCATAGGAGTGGCAGATGGTTAGTGATAACCATGAATGCAAGAGAGCTATAGAGAGGGGTATAGAGAAGAGTTGAAATTGGTGGAGAGTTCTTAGTGAGTTAGGGGATTAGGAGACCATTCTCTAGATAGGGTAGAGAAGAGACCCTAAGGAAGTCTAGTAGAAGGACTTGGAGAGAGCTAGGAGGCTCTCGGAGAGGAGCTCCCCATCAAATTGGTATCAGAGCCATTAAAAGGCTTGGGAGTGGCATTGTGCATGTCACTTTGGAGTGAATCCATAAGAGAGAACATCATGGTAACTAATGCAGAGTTAGCCAAGGATTTGTGAGAGCAGAAAATCAAGAATAGGCTTCTTGAAGAAGCAATGGAGGAAATGAAGATCAAGATGGCAGAGGTAGTAGAGACTGCCAGTAAGTTGAGAGAAGAAATGCATGAAGGGATAGACAAAGGAAAGAGACAAGTAGAAGAGGAGATAGAACCAGATCCTGACCATCTTCTACCAGAGGAACCATTCCTCAAAGCACTCAAGGCATTGAGTGGGAAGGCTCTAGAAGGGATACCAGTATTCTCTGGTAAGATGGACACTGAAATGGTTATGGAGTGGCTTGATGGGATGGAGAATCACTTTGAGTGTGATGGGATTACAAAATCCCAAAAGGTGAAGATAGCCAAATCAAGGCTAAGAGGGAAAGAACTTACATGATGGAAGTTCTTGCAGGAAGAAAGAGAGAAAGAGGGTAAGAAACCCATATCAAATTGGAAAACTATGGTTGCAAAGGTGAAGGAGAATTTCCTTCCAGAGGACTATGATATTCAACTACATAAGAAGAGGCAGAACCTTAGGCAAAAAGACCTAGATGTGCCAGCCTATATAGAGGAGTTTCAAAAACTTTTCCTTAGATCAAGAATTCAGGAGACAAAGAGCATTAAAGTGGCAAGATACCTAAATGGTTTAAGGTGGGACATTCAGGAGGAACTCAGTCTCTTTACCCTGACTTCCATTCATAGTTTTTTTCAAATGGCTTTGAAAGTGGAAGAGAAACTAAAGAAGAAACAAGATTCTAGTTCAAGAAATAGGGGAAGGGGTAGAGATAACAAAGGTGGCCATAGAGGAGGTTCAAGTGGAAGAGGTAGTGACAATAGAGGAAAAATTGAATCTAGATATGTAGAGCAAGGACAAGAGACAAAAAATAGAGGTGGATATAATAACAGAGGAAGGATTTCCTATAATAGTGGCAGAGGAAGATTAGGAAGCTTTGGGAGAAGCTCTCACTTTTCTTCAATGAAATGCTATGATTGTGGATAGTTAGGACACCTTGCATATAGGCGCTCGGATAAGCCAACATCTTCACAAGGAGAGAAGAAGATATCTTATGTTCAAGAAGAAGACTGTTCTAAACAATCAGAGCTGAGTCTGGACTCAGAGAAAGGAGAGCATCTAATGCTGAGGAGGATCCTAATCAAGACACCCACCAAAGATGAGCACAAACAAAGGAGGGCTTTTTTCAGAGTCAAATGCAAGATATTGGGAAAGGTATGTAAGGTAATCATTGATTCAGGGTCAATAGAGGAGGAGGTAGTGGAGAAGTTGAAGATCACAAAAATCACACATGTATGTCCCTATAAAGTTACATGGTTGAATAAGGGTCAAAAAATATTGGTGAATGAATAAGTGTGGGTAGAGTTTTCTATTGGAAAGTATCAAGATAGGATACTATGTGATGTGTTTCCAATGGATGCTTGCCATTTGTTGCTTGGCAGACCATGGAAATATGATAGAGAAGCTATCCATAATGGGAAGGCTAATAAGTACACCTTCAAGAAAAATGGGGTAACATTCAAGATACAATCCATACTAGAGGAAGAAATAGTGGAGAAGGAAGAATCTAGTGTCATGTTGATGAGTGGGAAGGAATTTCTAAAGGATATGAAAGATGAAGAAGTTGGTTATGCAATTTTTCTGAAGCCAAAGGAGGAGGAGACTCATAAACAAGCACCTATGCCAAAAGAGGTGAGGGAACTGTTGGATCAGTTCAAAGACATAATTTGTGAGGGTACTCCGGCCTCATTACCACCAAAGATAGAGATACGTCATCAGATTGACTTCATACCAGGAGCATCCTTTCCAAACAAAGCTACATACAAGATGACACCAAAGCAGAACAAGGAGATAGCCAGGTATGTGCAAGAGTTGTTGGATCAAGGATTGATTAGGAAAAGCATCAGCCCTTGTGTTGTCCCAATGGTGTTGGTTCCTAAGAAAGGAGGTAAGTGGAGAATGTGTACTGATTCTAGGGAAATAAATAGGATAACTATCAAGTATAGATTTCGAATTCCTAGAATAGAAGACTTGATATATTGCTTGGGGGGTGCTAAGTACTTCTCTAAAATGGATTTGAAGAGTGGATACTATCAAATTAGGATGAAAGAGGGTGATGAGTGGAAGTCTTCATTTAATACTACAAAGGGGTTGTATGAATGGTTAGTGATGCCCTTTGGGCTTACCAATGCACCAAGCACCTTTATGAGAGTGATGAATGAAGTCTTGAAGGACTATATAGGAGTTTTTGTAGTTCTCTATCTAGATGACATCCTAATTCTTAGTAAAACTAAAGAGGATCACATGAAACACTTGGAGCTAGTGTCGAAGAGGTTGTAGGAGGAGAAACTCACTATAAACCTTGAGAAGAGTGAGTTTATGAAGGAAGAGCTTGTCTACCTTGGATTTGTGGTTTCCAAGGGTGACTTAAAAATGGATAAGGAGAAAGTAGAGGCCATATTGAACTGGCCTACTCCTAAGACAGGGACTGAAGTTAGGAGCTTCCATGAGCTAGCCCAATTCTATAGGAAGTTCATTAGGAGATTCAGTGAGATTTGTGCTCGAGTCCTAGAGACTATAAAAGGAGGACTAAAAACAAAGTTTGTGTGGACAAAGGTTGCTAATGATGGATTTGGAAGGCTGAAGAAGGAAGTGGCTACTCAGCCTATATTACTATTACCTAGCTTTGACAAACCATTCATTGTTGAGTGTGATGCAAGTAGCATTGCAGTAGGAGCTCTCTTAAGTCAGGAAGGAAAGACTATGGCCTTTTTCAGTGAAAGGCTAAATGAGGCTAAGTCTAGGTACTCTTCCTATGACTTGGAGATATATTCTCTTGTACAAGCCTTAAAGAAGTGGAGGTATTATATTTTTCCCAAAGAGTTTGTTGTCTTCATAGACAACCAAGAAATGAGTTATATAAACACTCAAGGCAAGCTTAGCTTGAGACACATCAAGTGGATGGAGTTCCTACAATCTTACACCTTTACCATAAAGAATAAGAAGGGGGTGCAAAACAAAGTTTCACATGCTCTTAGTAGGAGACTACTCATCATCCAAGAGATTTAGTTGCAAAGTACAAGAGTTGAAGGTTTTAAGGACCTATATGAGGGAGATTTGGATTTCTTAGAGATATACAAGGTGTGTCAAATTTTGAGAACCACTTTCATAGTGAGTTTGCAAAGTATACATTGCAGAATGGGTTTCTATTCAAAGGAAAACAACTTTGTGTTCCAAAAGGCTTAATCAGGGAGAACCTCATACAATAAAAACATAATGGAAGCCTTAGTGGACACTTTGGATTGAATAAGACATTGGACTTTTTAGAGAGATTGTATTGGTGGCCAAAGATGCAGAAGGAAGTGAGAAGATATGTGGAGTAGTGTGGCATATGTCAGAAGGCCAAAGGCACTTCATCTAATACAGGACTTTACCAGCCATTACCCATCCTAAGTAGACCTTGGGAGTGCATAAGTATGGACTTCATAGTGGGGTTACCTAGAACTCCAACTGGTTTAGACAATGTATTTGTAGTGGTAGTCAAGTTTAGTAAAATGAGCCACTTCACACCATGAAAAACAACACATGATGCCAGTCCTATTGCCTACTTGTTTTTCAAAGAAGTAGTAAGGATTCATGGTCTACCAATGAGCATTGTTACAGACAAGGATGTGAAGTTCATGGGTCACTTTTGGAAGACCCTATGGAAGAGAATAGGTACAAACTTGTCTCATGGATCTACCTATCATACTCAAATAGATTGGTAGACTGAAGTGATCAATAGAGTACTTAGGAACCTACTTAGGTGTCTGATAAAGGAATATGGACAATGATGGGAGCAAGTAATACCACATGAAGAATTTGCCTATAATGATAACACAAATAGGACTACACATAAAAGTTCATTTGAAATTGTGTATGGGGCACATTAAAGGGGTGTGATGGAGCTCAAATACCTCAAAGGATATGAGGGAGTTAGTGGGCATGCTGATGAATTTTCCCAATCAATGAGAGAAGTCCATGAATAGGTAAAGAGGACCTTAATGGAAGCAAATCAGAAGTTGAATGCAAAAAGAGATGAGGGAAGAAGAGATTTGCAGTTTGAAGTGGGTGAGCTAGTGATGGTGTTCCTGAATAAGGAAAGATTACAAAAGGGGATACCTATTAAGCTATAGATGAAAATGATTGTACCCTGCAAGATATTGGCTAAGTATGGGCCTAATGCTTATAAGGTTGAGTTACCAAAGGAGATGTCAATTCATCCAATATTCAATGTGAAAGATTTGACCAGATATAAGGGACTAGAGATGGATGAGTTGCAATATAGTACAGATGTGTATAAGGACATGGGTGAGTTCAAGACTTTGGAACAAGTCAAGCCACGAGTGGAGAAGATATTGGATTCGAGGGTGAAGAAGAAGACAAGACACAAAGTCTATATGGAGCATCTAGTGAAGTGGAGATAGAAACCAGAGTCAGAAGCCACTTGGATAGATGACAGTGACTTCAAGAGGCATGGAATCAGTGTGGATTTCCTGAGACCACAAGTACCTTGACTTTCTTGTTGTAGGGGAAGATCGTGTAGGAGCACCCTAAGGTCTTTAGTTAGATCTTTGAACATTTTGGATTTTAGGTTAGTTTGGCCAACCATCCAAGAATATGGACTATAATATAAAGTCCCTAGTGTGATTTTGAGGTGTGGTTAATGTTAGGAAAGGTTAGGGTTGGAAGTTGATTGAGTCTAGTTGATTCTAGGGGTCTAAGACCTAGAAGTCAACTCAAAAGTCAAAGAGTTGACAAAAGTCCCAAAGTGGGAAGATTTATAAGGTTTTAATTTTCTTTAGTCATTTGAGGTCAATTGGTAAGGTTTGAAACCAATTAGTACACTCAAAATGTGAAAATTGCTATTTTGATAAAAAGTTGTCAAAGTTGTCATGACAACTTTCAAAGTTGTCATGACAACATTTGTTAGTTTTTAGGAATCCACACTTATGGGGCCCAAATCCTGACCAAAGGGTTTAAACATATGGGATAGAGGTATATAAGGTGTTCCCAACCCTAATCTGACAGTTAGAGTTCATTGTGTACGGACTGGTGGTTGAGAAGAAGGATTTTACACAGTAATTAAGTGATAGAGCCATCATCCACCACTTGATTGGATTGAATGGAATGAATTAATGATTAGATAGTGTTTAAAGTGTAGTTTCCAAGTTTTTTGTGGCATTATTTTTATAGATTAAACTTTCTAGTTAAGCTCTGTTAAATTTATTGTGTTTTGCAAGTTCACTGGCCAGTTTTGGTCCAGTCATATAAAAGAAGGGTTTCTTTGGTGTTCCTATGGTTCAAAACCCATGAACACTTAGAAACCATTAGAGCCTTGTATATACTATGTACATATGGCTTGTGGAATGTGTGTGTATAGGGGAAGCTTGAAATTAATCAAGCCATAGGCGAGTGTTAGTCATTCTGGCTAGGGTTCCTGAGCAGTGCAGCAACAATGGAGGTTACAGAGTGATTAGTATGTGTCATTAAATGTTGGAAGAGTGCAGGGGAAGGAGGTGCATATATTTTGATGGAAGGATTTAAGAGGATTTCACTAGATCAGTGAAAGAAGAACAAGAAGCCAGACCAGTCTTCATGCCCTAGAAACCCTTATTTTTAGGGGTTTGGAAACAGTCCATTGTATGGATAGTAGAGAGACCAAAGACCTATAAAATCCTAAAGGGGAAGAAAAACCCACAAATAATATGGAATTTTTTTCTAGGGTTTTTAAGGGATTTTAGGAGAGAAATCACCTTTTCTAAGTTTTGGAGGGCTAATAGGCCTAAAAAGGCTACAAGGCCTAAAAGGCTTGATTTTAGAACCCGTTTGGAAAATGATTGGGAAAATCACAAAATTGAATCCTTAGAGAGGGAATTATACCTAAGGGTAATTAAGGAATCAATCCTTGAGATTTTGACACCATAGGAGTGGCAGATGGTTAGTGGAACCATGAATGCAAGAAAGCTATGGAGAGGGGTATATAGAATAGTTGAAATTGGTGGAGAGTTCCTAGTGAGTTAGGGGATTAGGAGACCATCCTCTAGATAGGGTAGAGAAGAGACCCTAAGTAATTCTAGTAGAAGGACTTGCAGAGAGCTAGAAGGCTCTAGGAGAGGAGCTCCCCATCATGTATTTTCATTAATGTTCTAACAGTTTATATTGTCATTAGGCTAGATAAATGGAGTATATGTTATGGTCATTAGAGAATAAAATGATGTATAATTCAGAGCAGTTGTGCCATGAAATTTTGATTATTGACATAAAGGGTAGTCAAATGGATTATTAGATGAAAATATAAAAGTCTAGTATTATTGTGTATATTTAAAACCCTACTGTTAGTTTAGTTATAAGTGTCTGCCTTAGCTCATGACTACATCTTCATAAAGTCATATAGATGATGTTTAAGTTTAGGTTCATAATTTATTGATTGAATAATTTTTCTTTCGAGTTCAAACTCATAATTCTTTGATAGAATAATTTTTCTTTGTGTTGAAATAGTGCATTTTCATATGACAACGAGACAATAAATTTCTTCATATTTTACTCTATAACATCCTTTGGTTGAGCTCTTTTACATTTTATATTTGATAAGTGTCTCATGTCTATTATCAAGTTCTAAATTATTAAGATTGTCTCCAAAAAAAAGTTAAATGCGCTTGAGCCTCTGATCCTAGTCTATCAGTATAAGGCTATTCAATTGGCTCACTATACTTCTAAACATTTAAGGTGGTTTTGTAGAATAATACAAGAAATTGTGAAAAATCCAAAAGTTTTTATTCCAACTTTTAGTGCTAATTGTTCAACTTTTTTCCTGAACAACTAACTGTTAGGATTAGGTAATACTGAGAGGGGGTGAATTAGTATTATAGTACTTATTAAAGCTTTTCAACCAATTAAACATTAACCATATACTTACAGAAATGAAAATAACATAAGAAAATAATACAATGCTCATAACACCATAATTTGTTGTCGAGGAAACCTGCTCAAGGGAAA
Source organism: Thuja plicata (assembly GCA_018584345.1). Lineage (NCBI taxonomy): Eukaryota > Viridiplantae > Streptophyta > Pinopsida > Cupressales > Cupressaceae > Thuja > Thuja plicata. Next base: position 642,713 of record MU225770.1, read on the forward strand.
ACCCCAGTGGGGATGGTACCCACAAGCGTGCACTAAAGTATAGTGTCCTTGTTAGGAGACCTAGCCCTGTTAGGATCTGAATATTACATAGTACATTTCCTTGTTAAAGGAATAACAATCTTTTTAAAGGTATACAACAACCTATTAGGGGACAACTAGGCTTATAGCTCTTACAAAGTAATTATGTTACAAGATGTTCTCAATAATGAACAAAATAAGCATCTTTAATGCTTAGATATTTCCTTTCATAGCTCATCAATGATCTTTGTCATCCTCTGCTCTGCAATTCGCATGTCCTCAAAACATATCATCCATCCAATCATCTAACATCATCAATATCTTCTCTCA
>MU225770.1:643184-676996 GCA_018584345.1 Thuja plicata
ATATATATATATACATATAGATATCTTTTCTCTTAACCCAGTCGGCTCTCTTAACTAAATATTACATAGTCGTATCTCAATACAAAATACATTTAATAATAAAAAATATCAATTGCAAAGTCAAAGCTCTTAAGTAATCAAATTATAGGTTATCAACAACCATAATCCAAATCCTATTTCTAGGAGTCCACATCATACTCTCTGAATCATCGCTTCTGTCCAACTGCTTTGTATCACTGTTCTGTTGTTATCTGTCTGTCATCAAATATCTCTAGCTTGTTGTAAACAGTACAAAAAAAAACAATATTAGGTGGAGATCACATATATCCCATACTATCTTCCTTTAATCTTTCTTTTGATAATTCATCGATCTCGATCTTTGATACCCAAAATAACTTTGTATCTCTACTTCTGTACTTAGTCAATTTCAGAGTCAACAAAACTCAACATCATAGGAATCGATCTATAACACAGATGTGTTGCCATAAATGACAACCAAAAATTGAATCACGTCATGCAAAATATATCACTTGCCAAAATCTCTCCCTTTTTCAATGATGGCAACACTTAACAAAAAAAATGACTACGTGTTCCAACAAAACAAAACTGTCTCTCCTTCTTTCTCTATTTTGTTTTTCTCTTCTTCCATAATACATTATCTTCTCCTTCTCCTTATTTACGTTACTCTTCTATCTTCTCCTATTCAATTTTCTTCTCTTCTCCCCCTTTGAAAACAATGACAAAGGTGCATTCAAAGTAATAGGATTAGTGCTTGCTCACCAGTTTCAGAACATCTTGAAAGGAATCTTCCAAGATCTTCACTTTTGTACTCCATGAATTCAGAAATAGTTGTCTAACATGAATTGGTCCATTCAATGAAAATGATGCAGTATCTGCTTCTTTCAACTATGTAGGCATAGAGTTATTCAATGAATCTACAGTCTTCTCCAAGTCTGATAGGTGTGCTTCAATTATAGATAACTTAGGAGTGATTAAACTCTTCAACAAATTGAATGTAGTCAATACTCTCCCTTTCTCAATATCCAATACATACTTATTCTCTAAGTAGTTATTTTCTACCTTCTCCTCTGCAATATTTATCAAACTCTCATAATAACCATCAAATTCATCAAGTGTTATATTCAAGTTTTCAATATCATCTCTGTGCTGGAAAAAAATAGGTACTGGAAGAAATTTGTTCATAGTATAAATTTATGTGGTTATTACCTTAGCCTTTTTGTCACCTTTTTTTTCTGATCTCTCTTTGGATTTAGTAAGTGCAGTAAAAGAAAATTTCACTAGCTCATTCTCATCCATGCAATCAACATTAAATATGTATTATTGTCTTTCCTTTCCAACAATGAAATAGAAGATGTGATTACCTTAGTTTTAGTTTCAAGTTTTTCTTCATGTTTTTTTTGTCCTTCACTCTGTACTGCTTCACTCTATTCTTTCTTTTGGTCTTCTTCCTCTTTCTTCTCTACTTCCAAAGCAATTGTGTTGTCCATACGTTCTACAAATGGGTCCTTCTCATTTTTAGAGGTGTCAAGTGTTATAGGTACAACATAAACATAGAAATATGGTTGTGTATCAACTTCTCTCTTCTTAGCACTTGCTTCAGCTGGCTTCAAACTTTCTCCCATGCCTAAGTTTGTAGGAAAAGTGGTTTTAGGAAGTGGAGTCTCCTCAGGAGTATATTTCATCAATATTTTCTCCAGAGCTTTCTCAGTCTCCTCAATGATTTCATCATATCTTCTTGCCATTATTTTTAGGAATCTAATCTTAGTTCTCAGTAAAGGTTTCAATTATTTGAGTATTATGTCCCTTTCTTGTAAAGATATCATAGGTAGCATGTTGTCAATTTCCTAATTTCTTATTGTTTTATCCTCAATCTGTACTAAATGTTTCCTTGTCTCCAATCTCCCATATAGTTCTTCAGGTACACTACCTTCAATTACCAATAGAGTCTTCTTGAAAATAAGTAAATGATTAACTACAATATCTTCAAACTTAAGTTTATCTATCTCACCATACCTGTCATACTATTTGTTTATTGTAACTAGCTTACCCTACTCAATAGCTCTATTCCCAATCATCTTTAAGTCAGGTTTCCATATGTGTTTCTCACTTTAAATTTTTTTCCCTTCTCTCATAGTGCTTGGTTCCATAGGTGATGTCTGCCTTCTAGATTTAGTGTTTACTCTAGGAGTAATATTTTCAGCTTCTGATGTCTACTGTGATGGAGGAGGTGGACTTCCTAGCATTACTATTCTAGGAGTGGGAAGGGATGCAGTACTAGCACTTGCCAATCCAGAAGATCTCTCTTCCATTTTCCTTTTCACTTCTTTCAACTCTTCCTCTGTCAATCCTGCCTTTACACTACACTCATGCACAATGTTATCAATTTTCCCTTTCCTTAGACCTCTAGTCTCTTACTCTCTTACCTTATCAAATTTATCCTCATAGGTTCCCCATCTATCTTCTGATGTATCAATCTCAGATGCAAAATAATGTTCAATTTTCATAGTAAGTACCTCTTAACTTACCTCATATCCCATCAGATAACACCATTTCTTCCTTCGTGTGACTGCCTCAAAGCATACACTATTAGTTATCAGGTATCTTGTATCTATCTTTTATTATGTCATCAGGTATCTTGTATCTATCTTTTATCTGTCTCTGAAGGATTTTGATCATTCCAAATAGTTCACCATCAACCCATGTCCTATATTGTCTTTTGTAGCTCTATGTGATTTAAATACCAGTAGGTGTCCCTGATTCCCAACCACTAGGGTGCATGCCTGGGAATCTATGTTCAATGTGGATAAACATATGTACCAATAGTGAGCCAAATCTAAAAGTCTTCGACCTGTCTTTATTTACCATTTTTACATTCTCCATAAATTATTGTGCTAACACTTCGCATAGGTTATATTTTACATTTTCTTTTACCATTCTCCATGCCATCATGATAACTCCTACAGATACTGAGTTAGGTCTACTGCTATAGTAGAATTTATATCCAAGTACCATAGCAATTAGTCTCACATCTTGTTGAAAGACGTCATTCACAGTCATTGATCACCTATCCCATTTAAAGTGAGTTAGGGTTTTGACTTGCTTCTTCACATGTTTTTCTGCAACATGAATGATTCCTGTATTTTCCAATCCAGTAATCTCATGAATTAAATCAGTGTAAATCTTCACAGGTTTCTCGCCTATCCAAATGAATTGATCATGTACTCTATTCAATAATATCTTGAACCATTCTTCTTCATCGAATTCATACAAATCAAGAATTTTCATGATGCTCAAGTGATCAATATGTTTGTACTCATCTCTCATAATTTCTTTATCAGTCATATACTCCATCTCAATAGAAATATCATCAATACCTAGTATATCAATCTTACAATGAATGTAAGCCCTAATATCTTCTACATATAAAACTTCGTAGGGTGTTTGAGAAAATTATCCTTCAGGGTCTTCTTCACAAGATTTGAATGGATGTTTCTTGAACTTATACCTAGGTCAATCTACAACATCATAAAGAATAGATGCATCAATAGCTAGATGATGTAAATACCTCTTTCACGCTGAATTTTGAGTTTTCGCTTCAATCAATCACGCAAGGAAAATGTAGGATAGACTGAATCTCTCTGCTCTTTGATCTCCTTATGTCGCTCTTCCTCAAATGGTAAGTAAATAGATAATCATAGGGTGCTTTATACAATGTTTAAGTTATAAAATTTTACTTTATCCAATACTATTGAGTCGGTTGTAGATCTCATGATCAAAATATATACGCTGGCTGATGATGCACTTTTAACTATATAATCCATGATGTCGGCCATGTTCATACCTAAGCTCGCATGAGCTCAATCCACAAGTTAAAGGGAAGGATATATTCTGAATTCTTTATCCAATGCTCCCCCTAAGGCCATGATCGGCCAATTAGGTTGATTCTACTTTACTACCATCAGGATAAGATCCAGTAGCATCTATTGTCTCTCCCTGAACAAATGTCTCATTTGTTTCTTTGATCGTCCATATCTTACCACTTTTGTTACCTTCTTCTTTCTTAAAAAAAATGTCAAAATCATTCTTCAAATCTACAACACTCTTACCAATATCATTTCCATTCTCCTATGTATTCATATGAGGTGGTACTCTTCTATTGTTTGCTCCATTATACCTGCAAAACTTTTCTATATGACCTGGATTATTAAATTTGTAACATATAGGAGGTCTTCTTTCCTGATTTACTTGCAGCTTACAATACTTCACAATGTATCTAATGTTATTACATTTGTAGCATGTAGATTTCACTATAGGTTCTCTTCCATTGTCTTGTCTATATCCAGATTGATTAGGTTTCCTGCATTGTTCTTTCTTATGCCCATATCTATTACAAGTAAAAAAATAACTAGAAAAAGGTCTTAAAAAGGGCATTACCTATGCAGTCTCTTTTCATGTGTCCAAACTTGTAACATCCAAAGCATCTACCTCTGAAAGGTTTGATCTTCTCTCTAGGTTCTTCAATAGTAGTCTTTTCAGCATCAATCTTTGCATCAGATTTCTCTTCTAGATTATTTGAGCATTCAACTTCATTGAAGCCATTACCAGTCATATCACCTTTAGGTTTCTGTTTGTCTCTTTGTTCATCGATAAAATTATTGCGTGTGTGAAGTTTCTCAATGTGTTTATTTTCCTCAACAAGTTTACCTTTTATAATCTAATTGTATTTCTCTAGTTCTAGATACTTGTTCTTGTAGTTGTCAGCCTCATTCTTCATTTTTTCTAATACACTATTCAAAGTTTCTTCAACCTTCTTCTTAGCATCTTTTTTTAACTGAATCTCTTTAGTCATAGCTTCATTCTCAAGTTTCAAAGTTTCATTTTCTTCTTCAAGTTGCTTCATCTGATCTGAATTATCTAGGTCTGAATCTTATTTTATCTAAACAACAAGATCATGTCTCTGATTTCTACGAATTTCAAGATGGTCTCTGAGTTTCTTTATAAATTTCTTAGCTCTTCGCATGTTTAATCTCAATTCTCCATTCTCTATTTTTTCTTTGTCAAGGTATTCTAGTGCAGCATCAAAGTTTTCTTGCAAACTGTCAAAATCCATTATGATCACCCTTAAGCCGTTAGACTTTCTCTCCAAGGGCCAAAAGATCTGATACCAATTGTTAGGACTAGGTAATACTAAGAGGGGGTAGTGGATCAGTATTACAGTACTTATAAAAACTTTTCAACCAATTAAACATTAATCATATACTTTCATAAATGAAAAGAGCATAAGAAAATAACATAGTACTCATAACACCATAATGTTTTGTCGAGGAAACCTTGGCGAAGGGAAAAGCCTGGTCGGGATGGTACCCACAAGCATGCACTAAAGTATAGTGTCCCTATTAGGAGACCTAGCCCTGTTAGGATCTGAATATTACATAGTACATTTCCTTGTTAAAGGAATAAAACCCTGTTAAATGTATACAACACCCTTTTAGGGGCCAACTCAGCTTACAGCTCTTACAAACTAATTCTGTTACAAGATGTTCTCAATAATGAACAAAACAAGCATCTCTAATGATTAGATAGGTCTTTTGATAGATTATTAATGATCTCTATCATCCTTTTCTCTACAATTGGCATGTCCTCAAAACATATCATCCATCCAATCATCTCACATCATCAATATCTTCGCTCAACAAAAATTTCATATATATATCTTTTCTCTTAACCAATGTGGCTCTCTTAACCATATATTACATAGTCGGCTCTCAATACAAAATAAATTTAATAAAACAAATATCAAATGCAAAGTTGATGCTCTTTCAAAATAAAATTATAGATTATCAACAACCATAATCCAATTCCGATTTCCAGGAGTCCCTGACATACTCTTTGAATCATCGCTTCTGTCCAACTGCTCTGGATCACTGTTCTATTGTTGTCGGCCTGTCTTCAAATCTCTCTAACTTGCTATAAACATTACAAAAACAAAATTGAGCTTAGGTGGAGGTCACATATACACCATAATATCTTCCTCTAATCTCTCTTTCCATAATTCATTGATTTCGATCTTGGATACGCAAAATACCTCTTTATCTCTGCTTCTGTACTTAGTCAATTTCAGAGTCATCAAAACCCAGCTTCATAGGAATAGATCTATAACCCAGATGTGTTTCCATAAATGAAAACAAAAACGTGAATCACATCATGCAAAATAGATCACTTTCAGACACTAAGTGATTCAAAATATGGTTAGAACTGATTGGGAATTATCCTAAGTTCCCACCCAACTATAATTTCTACTCTAGCCCCTACTATTCTATGGGGATTCCATTCCCCGCTTTCTTATATTATGGATACAGATATTATAATTTTTATTCTAGGCCCTTACTATTCTAAAGGGCCCCTAAATTCTATGTGGTTACCCTAGAAAGTTGATTAATTTGGAGAGGCCTATCTTTATTATTATTGTGGGAAGAATAATATAATAGTAAGGCCCCTTCCAATAATCTGTTTGGCTGAAAAATCTAAGAGAGGGCCCCTTCCCCTTCAAATAATATGGGGATGGCATAGGGATAAGATGTAACTATCATAAATATGCCTCCCTCTAGTTAAGGGAATGGTTGTTGAATATTTGGGAGGTGGAAATCAATAAAATTGCTTTGTTTTCCTATACAATTTCATGGGTTTTTCTATAAAAGTCACTTTGTATGGATGTGTACAATATTCTCATGGTCTTCAATTAATATTGTTAGAAAGGGAAGAGATTAATATTTCATTTGCATCCATTTTGGACTAGTTTCATTTAGTTTTGTCAAAGTTAGAGGTGGTTTCCCATAATTTGGTCTAAAACTCTCCCTGTCTATGGTTTGTAGATAGAAATGCTAATAACCCAACATTTCACAGTTAGAAAAATATGAATTCTTATGAATTGATGGGTTTTTGGGTTTCCTTTAAGATTTTGTTGGTAGAAGAGAAGGGAAAGTTGATGGCCACAAGAAATTGGTGATTTTTGGTCTGGCATCCTCATGTGACAGACCAAGAATGAGGGCTTTTTTGTGAAAAAAGATGGTGTGGTGGAGGATTTGAGAGATTTAGGCACTGAGTGAAGTTGGAATCTTTAGTTTTTTGATGAATAAAATATTTTCCAAGTGGTGATCGAGTTTGGAAATCTTGGTTGAGGGTACTCTTTTTGTAAAGGAGGCCTAATTAGCCCCTAAAACCTCTGATCACTCAAAGTTTGACTGTATTGTTCCAAAGGACCCCATGCCAAGTATGAAATATGTTAAAATACTTCCAAAAGGGTACTTGTAAATGACTTCTTTTTTAGTCTATGGTTAATGGTAAAAGAGTTATAGTCATAAAATCCACTCAATAGGGCTATAAGGCCCAGTTGTCTTCTTTACACAAATGGTGTAATGAGTCTGTGTCAAAGGTGAATTTGATTTTTTTTGCATCTTTTGATATTTTTAACATCATAAGGTCCATGTTTCAGCCCTTGGGAAGGTCTTTTTCAATATTTGGTCCAAGTTTCCATGTTGGGGGTCTCAACCTTGTTTTGAGGTCATATATCTTGAATACCTCCATGCATCCCTTTGTATTTGAACATTGAAACCAGTATCTAATTTGTGTTATTTCACCTTTCAATCCCTCTAAATCACATCCCTAAGGTGGATGCATGACTTCTTCAGCATCACAAAAGACCTATCAAAGCTCTCTAAGTCTTCTTAAGTCACATTACCCACTTGGGTCTTCAAAATGTCATTATAAGGAAAGCACATTAACAACTCATCACTAATCCTTATACATTTTTTTATAATTATCCATATATATATATATATGACACCATGATTTTGATCATCGTGATTTAGTTGCAAATTCATTTCCAAAGGCAAAAATATTGAAAAACAAGACTCCATGGTAAAATATTATCTTGTGGAAGTTAGTCAAAATATTGATTTTAATATTTCTATTGAATAAACAATAGTGTTATGGTGGAAGAGAATGAATTGAGAAAGGTATGGATGCTTGAATATGCTAATAGAAATGTAGTTTTAACTATGATAATTGTTAGTTTGTTTAATATTTGAGGTGTATACAAATCATATAAGGCCCGCGTTTAAATCTCTTTATAATTGTTGAAATCTACAATCTAGTTTTGAGTCTCAGTTCGTTAATTTTGTTTTATTTTGAATTCCAAGGTATTATTTAGGTTGGTATTAAGTTCTAAAAGGTATTCTAATACCATTTTAATAGTGTGACGATATGTAGGAAATTGTGTTTTTATTAGATGAATAATTTCACCATTGGCATATTTTTTGGACAAAATAAAAATTTAATGACTATAAATCCCTCATTAAATTTAGGAGAATATGTTCTTTCTATACATTGCAGTCTTATCTCAATGAATGGTGAATATATTGGTATTGAGGAGGTTGTTTTTAATTTATGGTTTGGAGATAGAACAAGTAGAATAATTTAATAAAGGCTTATTAAGGTGGTGTTTCCTAGAATACTTTCAGTTGTTGAGTATGAAGAAAAAGTACATTGTTCAATGAAAGGATAAAAATTTTGTTACTTCAATCTTTATATGATTTTGGGGTTTCTTCAAAGTAATCTATAAAATATTCTTCTTATTTTTAACTATCAAGAGAATATTGTATTAGAGAAAAGGATATGAGAAATTATGATTGGTCTATTGAAGGATAGAAAAATATTGTTGGCCAACACTATGGATGATTTTGTAAAAAATGCTATTGTTAAGTATTTGCTTCTATTGGATGAAAAATTTCAAATGAAAGATATCATATTTTTAATTATCAAATAGAGACGTTATTCATATTTTTTTTTTCCATCTTTAATACAATTCAATTCTATGGGGTAGGTATTTTTATAATTAGTTTACGAATCTGTACATCAATTGTAGTCATAATCCTTGTTGCGAGAACTAGGAGAAATAAACTTGATCTTATCTTTGCAATATTGATGAGACTTCTAAAGACTCATCTATGACATCAAATGATTCAGCTATAAAGTAGTCACATTTGGAGACTAGGAGTAATAGAGGATGGAGGAATTTCCATAAACTCAAGACAACTTCTCACTTAGATATGATGTTTTTCACAAGAAGCATTTTTGTTCATGCTCGCTTTTTTCTTCTATTTTTTGCTGACAGATTTAAAGAGTGCATATATTATTAATGCTATATTTTTTAGGTAAGTTTGGGATTGGATGTTGAGAAAAAGATAGATTGTTGCGTAGTGAGCATATGAATAGTATATTATCAAGAATTATAGTAATTTGTGGTCATTATACAATGATAGAGATATTTAATATTTTTTACATAACATTTTTGAATAATTCAAGTTTTTGATTCAAGAATTCACAACTAAGGGATAAAGAACACATCTTGAAGCTACACCTCTTTAAGGGTCACGAGATAGCTTTATAGAGACCTACATGGTTCACAATTTGCTTCTTCAAGAAAATATCTTCTAAAAAACATGTATTCATAGTATGTAATTAGCGTGTTTTTGTTATGTAAACCTTAGGGTAGGGTGAAACTCAAGGTTAGGATAGTGATTTTGTAGGAGAAATGTAATCAGGGGAGAATGTTGACATAATAATCCAATTAATAGTTTTATTAGATTATTATTATATTCAATGTAGTTATGAATATTATTACATTATGTCAAATGCGTCTCTAGTAAAATGTATCTCCTACATATCTCATCTTCATCATGATCATATAATGATAAAGCTTTCATCCTTATCGTTAACAGTTTATTCAGTGAATTAATTTATCATCACCAACATTTGATGATTAATTACATTAGAAGAAGGTTTAAGAAATATCATAAATGGTTTATATATTATATGTGTTGACCATCAGAGACATTGAGAGGGGAGGGGTGAATCAATACACACTTGAAAAATTTAAATCATTTAAGTAGTTGTCCACATAACACATTTCACATTATGAAAATAAAAAATGTAAATAATACAACACATAACACAAAAACAAAATCGTGGAAATCTAAGATGGGAAAAACCACATAGAGGGTTAGCTTTCAAGTATTAAGTAACCAATTAAATAATACATAGGGTGGCTCATTGTCACTGTAATTCACTACCAGTTGGCTCATTGTTGTTTGGTATCACTACCCAAACTACAAAAATGTATTATATTATGAAATACAAAATTAAACTAATAGAGGTATATGAAGATATGCACAAAGTACATTTCACACTGAGGTGCTGAAATCCTTCTTTGTCGTTAGTACATCATATAGTAAAGTTCTCTATCTACATCAATAGTTTGCACATGCATATCATTACATATTTTCATCACATTAACATCTATCATAAAAACAACTAAGATGATCAAATATATATATTATTATTGGTATGCATTCCTATCATATCAGATGAGGTAATCAGTGTCAGCTGAAATAAAAAATATAAAAAAATGTGAACAAATGAAACATGTAAATGCATTCAGCCATAACAAAAATATTTTAAGCATTTCAACCTGCTAAATGTTTATACTAAAAATACCCATCCACCATAGTAAACTAAGTAAATACCATAAATACCATTGATGTCATTTTTAGTTAACTATAGAACTGGACCAATGGATGTATTGGTAAGAAAGATTCATGGAAATGCCTAGAGAGTTTTCATCAATTAAAACCAAAAAATTGGGATAACCTAACAATATCCTCCTTTTCCATTGATAACAAACACAAATTTAAAAAATTTCCATAACTCCATGACCAAAAAAATTCAAAACTGCAGAAACTTCAAAAATATTCAAAACTAAAAAAACTCTCCCTAAGAGGAGAAACCCTCTCTCTATCTTTTTCTCTTTTTTGTTGGAACATTTTTTCTTGCTAAATATTTTTACATTTAAACTCCCCCTTTTGGAATCAATTAAAAAGGGGTAAAAAATAAAAAAGAGAAACTATATACATCTGCAAGGCAACTTACAACTAGAAGAAATTAGGTATCATCAGTCTTCCATGACTCAAATGCATACTTTAAAATATGAAGCTCAGAAATCTATTTGTCTTTATTATTTTTCCATTATCTGATAGCATGTGCAAGAAGGTATATGTGAACATGAATTGTTGCGAGTAAGTCTTCACCAATTTCAATGGAAACTGGATCAGACAGATTGATTGGATAAGAATAAAGTGTTTCTCGAATGAGAGAAGAGATGCATGAAGTGCACATATACGAAATATTTCTTAATGGAAAAATTATATTCCCTCTCAGCTGGTGTAAAAAAAAGAGAGTCTTTTGATAATTTATGAGTTGTGTGCTTTCAAGATGGATAATTCTATAGCATCCATCTCCTATTTAATCTTGTTAGTGGTCCAAGTCATTTCAAGGTGTACTCATATAATGAGTTTCCATATTCAAATTATTCTAGGACTTCCTGGATAAGGGACATAGGATCATCAAAATATTTGTTACATTTTCCTTTAAGCTCTGATACAATCTTATGCCTTGTTTCCTCTTCTTTTAATTATAATCTGATTGTCTAAAAGAGTTGTCAAATCCTTAACAACATTTATCTAACTTTTACATTTCTCTTTTTCCTTCCAGGATGGATCAATTGAACATAGGGGATCAATACTCTAAAGAGAAGAAATGGTTTCATCATTGATCTCTTCATTTTTCATCGATTCTCTAAGTAACTTTTCCTGAGATGAAAATGATATGGAGTGCCCTAACTGAAGCTATTGTCAAGGGGTTACCTTTTTGAAATTAATATAAAATTTGGAAGAGGTAATAGGTTGCATCATGAGAGGTTAAGGAATGAAATTCCTCAAAATTTTACTAGGAGTTGTACTAGTGTCCTCTTTTTGGTTAATCTCTTCTATCTAAGGCCCTTTATTTGTACTCTTCTCTGATATAGCCTTCACAATTTTGTTGATAGAAACCAATTTTGAGATAGTTTCTTCTTTTTTTTTACTCTATTATCTTCTACTTTCTCATTTCTTTCTTTTACCTTTTCTTCTATATTTATATTTTCTTCTAATGCGACGTCTTCTCTACATTCCTCAAAATTCTCTTCTTCCTTTTCTTCAACTTGTCCTACTTTTTGTTCTTGATTTTTTTAAGGACCACAGATGGTTCTACCAGAGATACATCTTTCACCAGATTTCAAGATAGATCTACATCCAGAGGAATATGATCTAAGTTATATACATCCTCATTATTAAACAAATAAATATGATTTTATCTATATTTATTTGAAGGAATAATTATATCAAATTACAAGATAACATGTTTAGTTGGCCATCCAAGGTGGTCAACTCTCTTATAAGATCTTTTTTAAAATGAACTAAATCAAATTTCTTATCCATGAGTATAGGTTTTATTTTCCTTGTTCTTCCATCAACATATTTTGTAATTGAAGAAAAAGATGATAAATAATGTTTGCCTACAATGGTGCATAATTCATCTAAAGTTAGTTTGAAGATGTCATCATCATTCTCTCATTCCTATTTTATGCAATTCATTCCATAATTTTATTCAATTGCTTGATTTATTTAGTTGTAAATATCTACATCTAACTTAGCTTCATAATGTACAAACACTTCAATAATAAGTTTCTTTTCTTTAGGGGAAGCATGATCATACAACTTTCATACTTCACTTCTACCACTATATTCTAAAATATCAAACAAAATTATTGGATCAAGGGGATCTAAACATACCTCTTTTTCTTTTTCCTTCTTATTTTTCTTCTGATGTACACAGATTCTAAATTGTTCTTTTTTTGAGTCACCGTTAGATTCACTTTTTTTATCCGATTCATTTTTGGAAACCACAATCACCGTATCAACCTTGGTGCTCTTTTCTTTACTTGTCTTCACCTTCTTATGAGTTTTCATACAATATATGACCTTATTTATTTTACTAGGGGTACTCTCTTTTTTTAGGCTATCTATATTTATAATAGAAGGATAGGAAGCACAAGAATTTATACATGAGGAGTTGTTGGTAGAGCTTCATGTAATTTTCCTTGTATTATCATATTCTTCCTTTGAAAGACCTACTTGACTTATATCCTCTTATATAATATTTTCAACATTCTTAGAAATTTTCTTATTGTGTGTATCTATTAAATTTTCATGTGTAGTGTCAAATCTTTCCTTTGTGGTGTCGATAGGACTACCAAGGAGTACCTTAGCATACCTCTCAATCAATTTTTCAGAAACTTTGTAGCCAAGCTCCAAAACCCATTTCATTCTTGGTTGAACTACTTGCATTATGCAATTGTCAGTTGTAACAATAAAAGTAATGTCATATTCTTACTTCTCAATAACTTATTCAGAGATCCTATCCCTATTATGAATCTTATTCATTAGAAGAAAGAAAAATTTAGTAAAGCGCACATCTCTATCAAGATCATCCTTATATATGTTTTGCATACTATCCAGAAAACATGTCCATGTCTAGGTATAGTGCTAGAGAAATAAAAAAAGTAAACCAAATTACCAATGTTTCAAACTAGAATGAAACATTCTTTATTCTTGTCTTAACTAATCATAGGTTCTCAATGAACTGATCCTTAATGAGATTTCATAAATCATAGTTAGTGCCAATCAAAACCATAGTATGAGCTACAAAACATTTTGTAGCTGAAATGGTATTTTCTCTATTCGAGTAATATACCCATCTCCCAATAACTTGAGTTGCATACCTTGCAACTGGTTCAGGTATCATATTGAATACAAGTGATATTTTATCATATACTACCTTTGTAAGGTCCTGGACATCTTTCTCCTCCACTGATTTAATTTTTGGTATAGCATCAATATCATTCATTCGTACCATAATCTTCAATACTTCCTTGGTCAACATCCAACTGATGAACTACAACTGATTTTATGTTTGAACTCATTTCGTTGATGATCAACCAAGTTACAAATATGATGATAGACATTAATCAGTTAATGTATTTTCATTGATGTCAACTTGTTTTTTCTTATCATTGTGGTCACAAACATCTATTATGGGTTAAAGATCTGGAACAAACATATTTTACGTGGTCGGTAGCTAAAGAGTTCTGTTTACACTAAGTTACAATGAACACCGAGTAAATATAGTGTGTACTGAGCACAATGTTAACTGAGCTAGGCATCACCAACACAACAAGGTATTGACCGACAAATAAAAAGAAACTAAAGGCTGACTAAAATGATGAGCTAGAAAATTAATGATTCTTAGGTAATTGATAAGATTTTTTATGATGATCAAATGGATACTAAAATTCAAGGATGATCATATGAAGAGGATTGAAGCATGTTTTTAACACAATTGTCGAGGAAGGTTTAAGAGGAAAAATCAACCTTGGAGATTAAGAGGAAAAATATAAAGGATAGAAATTAAATACATTATGATGTCTATATAAGAGATAAGAGATTCATTGTGAATCATACATGATGCATACACGTGAAAAATTCATGCATGATTGATCAAACTGGTTGAAGACAGAACCAAGCAATTCTGCAGACAACACTGAGTGATAGAGGAAAGAGCATTTACCAAGAAGAACATAGTATGAAGAACCAGAGGAACTAAGCTGAACAAATTGATTAGAGGTATTATTGTACTTAGCATAGATCTAAAGATATACAAATAGAGTTTTATTTGAATCAAATCATTATTGTATCAGTTTAACCATTGTTAGAGATAAATCTCTTAACCGAGTAGGACTTGAAAGTATTTATTTTGACAGTCAAATGAATGTTGATTATTTTCTTGTTGATGCCATAGTGAATGTATTATGCCCTGCATACCTATCCCTACATTTTGTGTGCAAAATGTTAGGTCCTCTTTTTCTTTCTTCCTTTTCTTCTTTTTGGTTTCCTCCTTCCTTTCCCTTTTGGTTTTTAGCTTGGTTCCCTATTTCTTCTAGGATCTTCTGGTCCCGTCCGGTCTTTTCTTTTCTTTGGTGTTTTTTGTTTCCTTTGGGACCCGTGTCCTGGAGTGTCATTCCCAAGTGGGTGATTCTGGATACTTTGCATTCAGCGATCATTTTTTCCCTTTCTTTGAGGGTGAATTACCCTTAGGCATTTTGTCTGGACCCCAGTCGCCGACGTGTTCCCAGAAATTAATTTTCGTAACTAATGTGCTTTCCTAGGCATTATTTAAGGCCATTTACCTTGTCATTTTTACACTTACAGCAAGCTATTTTTACCTTCTGCCAAATTTTCTAGAGAGTGAAGTTATTTGTTTTCTGAGCTGAGATGTCTAAGCTAGAAGGTGTGGAAGTACATTCATTGGTTCTGGTGGAGTGTTTAGGTGATAGAGTGAAGTGGTTTTTAATATCCCCATTCGAAATTTGGAGGTTCAGTTAGGCTCTAGGTTTTTCCCTTTTCTCTTATTTTGTTTTGCTTCCTTTGTGTTTTGGTTGTTCTTCTCCTTTCTTTGCAAGGTTCTTGTTGTTTCAGTTTGTTTCTATGTGCTTTATGTCTATGTGTTTTCTTCGTCTATTCTCCATTGTTGTCTCAAGCTCGCATCTTTCATTTAGCATGATGTTTTCCTTGAGCCTCGTGTATCTCCTCCCTTTCATAGCCATCCAGCTCAAAAAAAGAGATGCTTGCTCTGTTAGGTTATAAATTTTGTATATATGGGGTTCTTCCTGCTAGGGAGTCTATAAGTTTTTGCCTGTTTTAGCTTTGTAAATTGTCTGTATATTCTATATATAGCATGTTGGCACCTTGTAGAGCTTAGTCTCTATATATTATCTATAAATTTAGGTTTGTAGGTGTTGTGGGTAAGAGTCTTTGAGTTTTGGTATATTTTTGTAGGTTTAGTGTCATCTGTTGAAGTTTTGCGAGTCTACAATGCTCCATTTTCTTTCCTGCTTAGAGACATGGTGTCTCTGAAGGGTCTTCCCAATTAGGATTTTCAAAACTGTTCCTGGGGACCATCGGTCACCCCAATTCCTTATGAGATCGTTAGGCCATGTCCACCCAATACTAGGTTCACCACCTTGGTTGGTGTAGCCTAGGACATTGATGTGATGAACATGCCAATTATAGAGGCCAGTTCACTCATAGGTCATTAACCTTTTCTCTCTCCTCTATCCTCTCCATCTTAATAGAAGAATTATTTCACATGATCGAGAATTCAAAATCTATCCCATGTGGCATTCATTCTACTCACACTAGCACACCTGTCCATTAAATGTCATTACTCAGTCGAGTGGACATGTGAGTGTTAGAGTATGGCAATAGGGACACCTGTCTGATCACTAAAAAATGTTGTATTGTCAAGTTAATGTCAAGTGTGTTAATAAGCCTGACCTTTTTCACCTCATATAACCCCTTGTAGGTCCATCGATGGATCCTTGGTAAGCAAGAAATGTTCATGTGTTAAAATAATGTTAAATTGTAAGCATTTGATCCCATCTAGGATGCCTTAACATTTCTCTACTACAAATGAAAAGGCAAAGTCACGCTCAGGGCCTCCAGAATCTGAAACCTTTTAATGTTTATATACTGACAATTGTCTATTTTGCAGGTATAGTTCAAAGAAAGAAAGAAATATCTTTAGGGTCAACACCTCCCGGAAGTCTGGAACTCCCAATTGCCTCTGTAGGAACTAGCAAGAGGAACAAGATAGAGAAAACATTAGCAAAGCTTTTGCTAACCCAAAAATATAATAATAACGGGACAATCTATAGGTCTTGAATTGAGTCTGCCCTTAAAGAGATCACTGACACAGATGTCGGTACCTGGGCTGAATTGTAGGGCCTTATTCAAATGACCCATCAGCTTTGATGCTCCAATGACTCCATCTCAGTTAACTTGGCGACATCAGGAATTATTCAAGTAGCTAGTTTTCCATGCTTAGTACAAGCACAAGAGCTAATTTTTCTCTTGGCTAGGGGTTATTTCCAAGGTAGTATGGCTGTTGTGTTTGTTTCCCTCACTCCCCTAGGATTCCTGGTGTCCATCATTACATTGGACCATGATACCATTACTAGAGGGTGGCATATCCCATAATTTGCAGGAGTTGTTTCTCTCACCAAGGTCGTGGTCCTAGCAGTATGGGGACACAACAGACATGGATCGGTTCCACCTCAACTCATAATGGCTGAAAACTCCGTGTCGGGACTACAAGAAAATTTGGCCAAAACTTCGTCGCTCCAACTTCAAGGAGCCCATCCCGGCGGGAATTATCTTCTTATGTAGGATCTTTAGGGAGCCAAATGCCAAAGAATTCTCCCCTTGGATTTATTATTTCTTACATGGTAAGACCACCAAAAAAGCACACTTCAAATAGACTAACATCATTGTCAAACATGTAGACATCTAGATGAGGAAGGTCGATATAAAGCGAAAGTCCTACATGACTTCCTACATCCTTTGGTCACTTTCCCAGTAGTGCTAGGGGATATGAGGTTTAACAATGGTTGGTGTTCTTGGGGAAGGACCCGGTAAGGTTTCTCTGTGGGGAAACTTCCCCTAAATTTAGTTAGATAAGAGTTTCCCACATTTCTGCAGAGTCAATGATGCCTTCATCTTTCATGGGATAAAGGCAATCAGTGGTGATCAGGGATTCAGATTATCCCTAGAGGCCATGGGCCTAGTTGGTGTGTGGGGATGTTACTTCATCCAATTTTCCCAACACACTTACATTCAGGTATCCAGCTTCTCCAGAGAACCCTTCCTTTCACCCAAACATTTTGGGGACATGATAGATTTTCTAGAGTTTTGCAGGCATTTTTTGGAGGCTGATGCCTTGACTTCCCTCAAGAAGGTTACCACCCCGTCATTCCCTTTCATTTGTGGGGAATACTCTTTCTCCCTCGCTGCGGCCTAGGAAGTAGAAAATGAGCTAAGCAGCATCAAATTAAAAAAATATTCTTTCAGCTGCATGGATTATGATCCCCTTGGGTGACTAGCATGGTTGTTGCCAAAGGGGGTAAACCCCAATGTTTAACACATAATATTTTTGGGCCAATTTCCAAGATGATTATGATGTCCATAGGTGACATTACACCAAAATAACAAAGGGGATGATGGAACAGCTCAAGCTTTGGACATTCCCACAGACATTTTTGGACATTGAGCCCAAAGAGGACTGCATGTATACAAGTGCAGGTATAGATAAGATGGACCTCCCTCTAGTTGATTGTGATACACCAAAAAATTTGGATGTTGAGGCTATCTTGAGAGTAGAAATTGAGCACAACCACTCATATTTCGAGAAGGTCTACTCGAAGAGTAACCGGTTGGACAAAAATTTTGTGGGAGCCTCAGGTTCCTGGGCCCTAGAGCAATCCAAATCCCTAGGAAAGATGATATTTGGCACCCTGCCTCACATCCCAGACCCCATTTGGTCCCCCCTAATGGAGCAGTTGGGTAAAAACTTGGAGCACTCCCAAAAATTATTGGACACAGGAGACTCTAGAGTGAATTTTGGTCTTGGAGATACACTGGTAGCCTCTTGTCCCCTGCCAGGAGGTTCTTCATCCCTTTTTATTTTTTTAAGTGCAGTATGTGAATAAGAAGTCATTGGAACAATGGAAGCTGCAAAGCCTGAAATGGCACTCAAAAGGAAGAAAGAAAAGGCAAGTCGGTCCCCGTGAAATAACTATCTGGGGCTTGAGCACGGGGATGTACACGAGGTTGAGGTACTTTCCTCCTCTTCCTCCTCTAAGAAAGAAGATCACCCGGAGAGCCCCCCAGAGAGAGCACAGATCAATGTCGATGAATTCTTTCCGATGGACGATCTCAGGGAACTGCAGGGTATGGTTGAATGTACCATAGAGGGGATAATAGAGCAAGAGGTTGATGTTCCCATACTTGAGTCTGTTAATCTCTAATTTCTATTGATTATTAGTGACCAACACTTAGTCATTCAATTAGGCAGTTTTAGTTGGCTATCACTGTGGCCGAGCTAAAACTACGCAAGGTCGAGCAACATTGCCGAGCAGTTTTCAGATTGCCTAGTTACATTGCCGAGCCTAGTAGAGACAGGGATGTTAAATGTCGAGCAGGATAGTTTTTGTATACTTGTCAAGATTGATACAAAATTCAAGGATTAATGACCCAGCCGACTCATATAAGCATTTTGGGCCGACTTATGTATATATTTAATATTCTTCTACTAAGTTAGTTATGCATTTAATTGTTTTATCCTATGCATGACTTATTGTAAACATTTAATTGTTTTACCATTAAGGAATGGATATTGGATCTTGATCGTTGATCTAGATCTCGCTATCATATTTGTATAGGTATATTAGATTGCTTCGAAACCCTATTCTATGTGTGTAAGAGACAATAGAACAATTGTCTAAGTGACTACATTTTGAAGTGAATACACAGAGTTATTTTTGTTCAGAAGTAGAGATCAAGCAGAGTAATATCACAGTGAAAAATAGAGAAGAGATATATCATATTATGAGATCATAGAAGGTACTGAAAAGAGGAGATCTATCATCAGCATCAGAGTGCATATCAAAGGATCAATACTTGAGACATTCTAATCATTGTATCAGGTGAAAATCTCTTGAGAGAGTGGTTCTAGCAGACCTTTCTTAAATCTCCTAACAGAGTGCTTATTTCATTGTAAGTTTCAAATCCTCTCACAGGGTAGATTGTACTGATCTTAAGCTCTTAATAGGGAAGACCTTTAACATGGTAGATTACATTTTTTAATCAACATTTGTAACCTTAACAAGTACACTTTATTATTGCAGTAGTGGAGAATTTTTTGGGTGTCATCCTCACCCCAATTTTACCTATTTGGGTTTCTAGGTTACCAAGTTATTATGTTATGTGTTATTTATTTCATTGTGTGATTGTTATCTGAGATTACTTTAGATTCATATATGCATGGATGTGGATCAAGTTTACTTTAATTGTTTAATTTTGAAGATCTGATTCACCCCCCCCGCCCTCTCAGTATTTTTCTTTCCCATTATTGTATTTCCAACAATTGGTATCAGAGCTAAGTTCTCTAAAAGGGTCATAATCAGCTGGAGGATACAAATCTTGAGATGGAGATCTACAAGATGGGTAAAGTCATTGAGAATCAAAAGATTGATATTCAGCTTGCACTACAACAACTTGAGACTGCTAGACAAGAATTAAAGAAGTCCTTAACTGCAAGAAAAGATTTGGCCAGACTAATGAATGACACTCATAATCAGGAAGAGGACACCAGAAATCTATTTCAGAATGGAGATTCTGTTAGAACAAATTTAGAATAATTGAGAGGGGAGGGGTGAATCAGTTATCCTCAAGTCTAGATGTAGTAAAATAAAACTTTCTTATTATCAGATCTACTCGGCAGCAGTGGCATAAATCAACAACTTTAATCATGCAGTTTACTGTTAATTGAGATTAGCTTGTAGAAACATAACAGTAAAACAAACCATAAGCATTCACACAAGTTGACACAAGTATTTAATGTAGAAACCCAATATAGGAAAAACCACTAGTAACATGCTACCAAGTATTCACTCTTCTGAAGTGATGCCATGTGAGGAGCCAACCCTATTAAAGGTTACAATAACACACTGCTAGGTGTGACCTAGTTAAAGGATTTAATCACCCTGTCAGGAGTGGCCTTGCTAGAGGACTTAGAACATTCCCCCTGAATGTCACCTTGTTAGAGGATTTATAAAAATGATTGTTAGGTCAACCTTGTTAAAGGATTTAACTGATACAATGGTTAGAAAGTAATCAGCAGTTGTGATCTGGTACATACAACTTACTTTACAAATTTAGATCCAATTACAGCTCTGATGTTAACTTACTGGATAGCCTACATTGTCATTTCAACCTTCTCGTCTGCTTGTAAATCCATCAAGCAATCACACATGCAACTTTATGCTTCTATATTTAGCCTTCTCTTCTATATCATGCTAAATAGTAAATCAACTATGCAACTCTTTTGCATCCACTTTCCATTCAGTAGCACACTTCAGCATACTAAATGAATAACCCCTTGAGGTTATCATATACCTCTCTATTTTAGGTCAGATAAATATTTTTTCTCTTAAACAAGATCATAGATCTTAGGTTAGGTCAGATCCAACAGATCGTTCCATCTTTGTATTCATTTACTTCTCCAAAGTAGTCTCTAATTAAATGTTTAAACCATGCATTAATTACGGTTACCCATACATTAAATGACGTGGATCAATCTTTAATTAACATTACATAGCCTAATAAAAATAACTAAGTCGGCCAAAGATCTCAAATCTCATCATTAATCAAATTACTGTAAGTTGACCAACATCACTGTTTTCACTTAGAAATTTCAATGGTGCTCAACTATGAACAAATTTTCTTGTCACGAACAACTTTACTTGGCACAAGCAACTTTTCTTGGCACAAGCAACTTTGCTCGGCACAAAACAACCATAAAAACTATATTTGAAAGATAAACAACTAATTACTTTGCCAGAGTGCCAACTGATCAAGTACCCTTTTATTTGCCTTAACTCATCCAATCACTTGGTCTTCTTGTTAAATCTTATCCATCAATAATAGATATGGTACTCAAATAGATAACAATAGTCTCACCAGTAAAGGTTTGACAACAATGACAGAATAACAATTGCTTGCATTGTCACTTTCCAACAATCTCCCTCTTTGGCATTGATGGAAACACAAAGTATTAAAACAATGATTTAACAAGCATAGTTACCAACCAATGCAAAAATTCACCTGTGTTCCTTGATATGAATGAATCTTCATTAATGTCTTTAGCTTCATTCTGATTCTTATTTGTAAAAAAAATTTCTCCCTCTGTGTCTAATCACATTGTAATCATCTGTGTCTAATCTTCTGTAGACTCCCTCTGAGTAGATAATCACTTCAATATTTTCAATGTAGGTAATATCTCCCTTAACTTCTTGCCTCTATATAGGTAATCTAGTTCTTGCCTCTATAGAGGTAATCTCTCCCTCTTTGACAACAATGCCAAAGACGTCAAAAAAAAATCATTATCATGTAGATCCTTAGTATCATGTTGATCCTGTCATCTTTGATTGTGACTGATTTTCTATTTTGTCCTTGTTCATCTTCAAAACTTTACCCAACATCCTAAAGTGTTACTTACTGTGCATCAATGTGTCAAATATTTTGAATGTAACATTTGATGCAACAGTAGCATACAGAACTTAATTAGCCTCAGCTAGGGGAATCACCCCCAATTTACCTCGTAGATACTCATGAGCATCCTTGGGTAGTGCTTTTGTGAATATGCCTTCTAATTGTTCTTTAGTGTTCACATAATCCAATCTCACTTCTTTATTCTGAACTAGCTCCCTCAAGTAATGATACTTGATAGCTATATGCTTTGTCTTTGAGTGCATCACAAGATTTTTAGAAATATTAATAGCACTCGTGTTATCACAATGTATGACAACTGGGTCAGTGATTTCTTTCTTCATACCTTTCAGTAGTATCTTCAACCACACAATGTTAGAATAGTTAAGTGCTGCTACCACATACTTGGCTTCAGCTGTAGATTGTGAGGTGCAGTTTTGTTTCTTGCTTGTCCATGAGATCAATCTCTTTCCTAAAAGAAATTCTCCACCAGTAGTGCTTTTCCTGTCATCAACATTTCCAGCCCAATCAGAATCACTATAAACTCTGAGTTCAAACTTGTCATTCTTTTTATAGTATAGACCATAGTCATTTGTTCCTTTTAAATATCTCAGAATCCTTTTTACTACCATCATGTGAGTTTCTTTGGGATTAGCTGAAAATATTGCAACAATCCCAACAGCTAGGGCAATATCAGGTCTACTGTGTACAACATACTGTAGTTTTCCAATCATTGATCTGTAGAGTGTTTGGTTCACTTCTTTTGAGTCATCATCTTTTGTCAGCTTCTGTCTAGTAGCCATGGGTGTACTCACTGGTTTGGACTCTTCCATTACAAAAGTTTTTAGTATCTCTTTGATATATTTAGATTGAGTAATATAGATACCATTCTTCATTTGATAAATTTGTAAGCCAACAAAGAATTTTATTTCACCAAAGATAGACATCTCAAACTCAGTTTGCATCGCTGTTACAAATTTTTGACATAACACATCTTGTCCACTAAATATGATGTCATCTACAAAAATTTCAGCCAATAGTGTACCTTTGTCTTGCTCTATTTTTAAGTACAGGTTGTTGTTGTCATTTGTTCCTGCAATTCCAATCTTGATTAGATAATTGTGCAATCTCTCATACCATGCTCTTGGCACTTGCTTTAGTCCATATAGTTCTTTGTGCAATCTACAAACCATATCCCATTTGTTTGGATTGATAAAACCATCAGCTTGCTCGATATACAGTTCTTCTTCCAAGATACCATTGAGAAATGCAGATTTCACATCCATCTGATAAACTTTGAATCCTTTATAGGTTGCATATGCAAGTAATGTTTTGACACCTTCCAATCTAGCAACTGGGGTGAAGGTTTCACCATAGTCAATTCCTTCCTCCTGTGCATAACCCTTACATACCAATCTAGCTTTTTTTCTAGTCACATCTCCATGTTCATTCAGCTTGTTCCTGAATACGCGTTTTGTGCCAATTACATTTTTGTCCTTCGGCCTAGGTACAAGTGTTCAAGTTTTGTTCTTCTCAATTTGTTCAATTTGCTCATTCATTGCTTGTATCCAATCTTCATTATCTAAAGCATCTTTCACTATTTTGCACTCAAATTCACATAACAGGCATGTGTCATTTTTCAACTTACTCCTTGTCATAACAGCAAAAATCCTTTGATCCAATGATTTGATCAGAATTGTGATTTCTTCTCACATATTTTGCTAAAGTAGGCTCAGCCCTTGCTTTAGGTTCATTTTTAGTATTTAGTTTTGGTTGATTTTGTGACTCAACATCTCCATCAGATAGCTCGACATTCACTTCTAGTTTCTTGGCAACTCCACTCTGTGACTCGGTAGGTGCATGTTGTTGCTTAGCACTAGTCTCAAGTAGTGAATTAGAATCTTCATCATCTAGGTATGTGAATGATCTATAGCTTTCAGGCTCTTGTGTTCTTTCAGCTTCATTTCTTTCTACAAACTCATCAACTCTTACATTTGCACTTTCAACAATTTTGTTAGTATTAGAATTCAGACATTTGTATGCTTTGCTTTTCGTTGAATAACCAAGGAATATTCCTTCTTCTCCTTCAGCATCTAGTTTTCCATTTCTGTTGTCTCTCAGTATAAAACATTTGCTTCCAAATACTTTAAAATACTTTACACTAGGTGCATAACCATACCAAAGTTCATAAGGTATAGCATTTGTACCTTTCTTCACTTGAACTCTATTCAGTGCATAGACTGCAATACTTATAGCTTCTTTCTAGTATTTCTGTGCAATATTTTTCTCCATCATTAGTGTTCTAGCATAGTCCATGATATACCTATTTCTTTGTTTAGCACTACCATTTTGTGGAGGAGTCTTGGGTGCAGACATCTATCTATTTATGCCTCGATCATTGCAGAACTTGTTAAACTCATTAGAAATGAACTCTCCACCTCTGTCAGATCTTAAGCATTTCAAATATTTACCTATTTCCTTTTCAACTTTAGCTAGGTACCATTTGAATAACTGGAATGCATCATATTTTTATTTGAGAAACATTATAGTCATCATTCTTGAATAATCATCAACAAATAGAATAAAGTATCTGGCACCACAATAGCTTCTTTCTCCAATGGGACCACAGAGATCAATATGGACCAATTCCAGAATTTCCTCTAATACATGTGTTTTACTCTTGAAACTAGACTTAGTCATCTTTCCTAGTTGACATTGTTTACACATAGCATTCTCAGGTTTCTTTAACTTAGGTAGCCCTATAACCTTTTTCAGTTTGCTTATGCTTACCAAGTTATCAAAGTTCACATGACACAACCTCTTATGCCATAACCAAACATCATTGTATTGTGAAAAAAAACATGTTTCTTTAGATAAATCTAGGTAAAATAAGTTACCTTTGGTCTGATCACCACTTCCAACAAGTTCTCTAGTAGAATCATAAATCTTAGCTTTTCTGTGATGGAATTCAACTTTGTAACCAGCAGTGTTCAGCTGTGCAACACTCAACAAATTATATTTAAGATCATCAACCCAATACACATTATCACATCTAATTTTGTCAGTTAGGTTAATCAATCCATTACCTTTGATAAGACATGGTGCATCATTACAAAATTTTACATATCCTCCTTTACATTGGTTTAGGGTTTCAAACTTATCTTTGTCACCAGCCATATGATGGGAACAACCACTGTCAATGATCCAAGGATCATTTTTTCTCATATAAGAGATTAGTGTAGTTTTCTCATTCTTCTTTCATTGCAACATAAACAACTTCTATATCATTGTCATCAAAATTATCAGTGTCATTGTCAGAAGCTTCTTCAGCAATATAACAAGATTTCTTACCTTTGTCTTTGTAGTCCTTATATTTCCTGAAGTCTCAGTCATCCTTTCTATCTTTGCATTCTTTGTATTTTTTGTCCCTTCTTTCATCTTTTTCATTCTTGTCAGGACATCTAGAAGCTATATGACCAACTTTATTGAATGAAAAACAAATAATAGGAAGTTTACCTCTGTATTTTCCTTTTCCCCTGGATAGTCTTTTTTCCATAAGTGCTTCAAGTTCTTCAAGATCTTCATCAGAAGTGTCACTGTCACTGTCCACATGTTTCTTTCCTTTCTTGGATTTTTTGAGAACCAGCTGTGATCTAAAAGAAGAATCAATCCCTTGTGGATTATAGTTATCATAATTTGACATTTCAAATGTAGTGAGTCTGCCTATCAGATTTTCCAGATTTAGATTATTGTTAGGAGTACATCTCAATTCTTGAATTGCAGAAAATCTAATAGCATATACAAGAAGTAAAGTTCTCAGTACCTTGCTCATTATGGTGTTCTCATCAATTGTTCCATTAGCACCTCTAATGGCATTTACAACTTCTTTTACTCTACCATAGTACTAAACAACATTTTCACCTTCTTGCATTCTCATTTCATCAAACTTACCTCTTAGACTTTCTGATTTAGCTCTTAGTACATTAGTGTCTCCACCATAGATAGTTGCAATTTTATCCCACATCTCTTTTGCATTTGCGCATATTTTTATATCATCAAACTCTGAATAGCTCAATGAGGAGGCGATCTCCAACATTGCTTGATTGTGCTCTTACTTTTCTTTTAGTTGAGCAGCTGTGAGAGGAGCAGTAGGTGATACATAGTCATGTTCAATAAGTCACTTAGCATCATCTCCAATACCAGCCAAATGAAGTTTCATCAAACTCTGCCATGCAGGGAAGTTATCTTTGTTCATCTTAGGAACCTCCTTCTTATACATCTTGATCTTTTCTCTCCAAGTACCTTCAAACTTTTTTTAGGCGACCAAAGCTCTAATACCAATTGTTAGAATTAATTTAGAATAACTAAGAGGGGAGGGGTGAATCAGTTATCCTCAGGTCTAGATGTAGTAAAATAAAACTTTCTTATTATCAGATCTACTCAGCAGCAATAGAAAAAATCAAAGGGGGAGATTGTTGGAGATTTGATTCTGAGAGTTGATTGATTGTATTTTTGTCATTGATGACAACATATAATACATAGTAGTAATTCTGTATGTACTTATCTGAATGATGACATGAAGACTTGTGTGGATAGATACATTTTGTTGACATGTTTATTATGTTATGTTCATACATGCAGACTCAGATATGACGTTTCAGTAAAGTTATGCAATTCTATTATTAGCAGTTACAGTTCTGGAAGTATAACGATTTAGGGCCGATGTATATAACATGTTTCATGAGTTGCACCTATCTTCAAGATATGTGTGTGTATATGCATGATTAATTATGATTTGATGATATAAATCCAAAGGGGCCAAACATGTTTCAAGAAGATTGCAAAGTTATGGTTAATTTGGTGAGGTTGACTCAGTGAAACGTCGCGTCTATTCAGCATTGACTTGTGCAGACTTAATATTGTTTGTGTGCTTAGTTAAGCTGACTAAGATATTGATGAAGTTTTTCTAAGAGTAGACATGACCTTCTAATTTGGAGAAGATACTTATAGTAGTTCAATTGTGATACGCTAAGTGTGAATGATATGGAAAGATAAGAAAGATGTACAGAGAAGATTATCAGAGTTGGTTCATTCATCAAGAGTCTATGTGAAGAAGAAGTGAAAGATTGCAATACACTAGAAATAATCAAAACAACAGGTCTACTCTACAGTTAATCATCAGATATAGTACATATCTATTATTCAGACGGTTGTAGCCTTCACCATTAAGCAGTGAGATTTTGGACAGTGAGTCCACCACCCCTACAAGGGTTACTTGTAAAAGATTCCTAATAGGGTCCGACCCTTAACCATGTCTCTATACTTATTGCATTGTATTGTACAAATCCTAATAGGTTTGAAATATCTTCTAACAGGGATTACTACAAACAAGTATAGTTTATTGTGGGTGCTAATTCCCACTGGGGTTTTTACCATTTGGTTTCCCCGTAATCAAATTGTGTGTTGAGTATTGTATTATCTGATTATGCATTTACTTTGTTGTATACTAAAGTTAAAGGAGTGAAAAGGACTGAAGTAACTGATAATTGATTCACCCCCCCCTCTCAGTTATCCTTTGGGACTATTCTAACAATTGGTATTAGAGCCAAGTACCTTGAAGAAGAAGCCTAACAGCTTAAGGTAGATCAAGATGTCTTACTTTAGAAAAGAAAGCCCTAAGTTCGATAGAGAAAATTATTTGGATTGGAAAAACAAAATGATAACACATCTATAGTGTATTGGCTTTGAGATCTTTGAAATTGTGACACAAGAGGTTGCAATTCCATCTCTGAAAGACCTTGCAAAGGATGATGCTACCAATAGACAAAAGGACATATTTACACATAATGCAATTGCTAAAGAAGCCCTAATCAGTGCCTTATTTGACAGTGATTTTTTTGAGATCAAGAAAATTGATAGAGCCTATACCATATCGAAGTATTTAGAAGACATGTTTGAAGGAGATGTTCAAGCAAAAAATGCACGCAGGAAGACATGGAAGAAGAAATACAATAGTCTTGAGATTTTACCTGAAGAGAACATTAGAGCTTACAATCAAATGATAAATGAAGCAGTATCTGGAATCAAGAATAATGGCGGTGAAATATCAGAAGAAGATATAATGGAAAAGTTGCTAACTACTTTGACATCAGACTACGAAAACAAGATCAGTATTCTAGAGGAAACTATGCAATTCTCACAAAACTTCAAGAGAGAGACTCTAATAAGCAAAATCTCTCCATTTGAGATATCAAGATTGGAGACTGAACCTAAAAGTGAAACAGATTTCAAAGCCACAGTCCATGGTAAGAAATCCTTACACATATCCAGTCATGATGAGGAACAAGAAATTGATGAAGAACTTGAATAAATCATAGCTATGATTGCTAGAAGAGAAAAGAAAGGAAAATGTAAATATGAAGGACAGCTTCCATTCAAATGTTTTTCATGCAATAAGATAGGTCACTTTGCATCTAAATGTCCCACAAGAGTCAAGAAGTTTAGATTTGATTACAAACCCAAATATAAGAAGGAATTTTATCATGCTGAAGAAGGTGTAACCGATGAAGATTCAAGAGAAGATGAAATTGGATTCATTTCCCTTAGAGACATGGAGAGGTTGCTTGAAGAAATGGACATTGCAGACGAAAAGGAAGAACAAGAACTAGCCCTAATCTGCAAAGCAGACATCAGAACTGATTAGATCATTGACAGTGGATGCTCTCATCATATGACAGGTGACAAAGACAGATTTGTTCAGTTAGACAAGTACAAAGGTGGTATGGTTAGATTTGGAGATAACACTCCCAAACCTATCATAGGTAGAGGTTCTATCACTTTGGATGGAAAGAACAAGACAGATGATGTTCTATATGTTAATGGACTTCATCATAACTTGCTAAGTGTTGGACAGCTACTTGACAAGGGTTATCATTTAGAGTTCAAAGACAACAAGTGCATTATTAACAACAAGGATGGAAACATGATTGTATCAGGCTCCGAAACAAAAGGTAATGTTTTTTAGCTCAATTCTGATGTAATTTGTTTTTTTGCAAAGGTGGATGACAGTTGGTTACAGCACAAGAGACTTTGTCATATCAATTTTGATAATATTGTAAAGATCAACAATGTTAAGGCAGTTAGAAACCTTCCTAGTATTGCAAGATCTGTTGACACTATATGTAGGGAATGTGTTATGGGAAAGCATGTAAGGAGTTCCTTCAGAAGAAAGCAGAACTCAGCTAAGAACAAACTAGACCTAGTGCATACAGATTTGTGTGGTCCTACTCAAACAAGATCATACTATGGAGAAAGGTATTTTATTTTGTTTGTTGATGACTTTTCTAGGATGATGTGGGTTGCATTCTTAAAGGAGAAGTCTAAAGCCTTTGAGAAGTTCAAAATATTCAAAGCTAAAGTTGAGAATGAATCCAGATTAAAAATGAAATGTCTAAGATCAGATAGAGGAGGAGAGTTCACCTCTGATCACTTTTATGACTATTGTGAAGAGAATGGTATTAAAAGACAGTTGAGCACACCTAAAAGCTCTCAACAAAATGGGATTGCAGAAAGGAGGAACAAGATCATACTTGATACAACGCACACTATGATGATTGAAGGAAAAGTTACGCACACCTATTGGAGAGACGCAGTAAACACAACACTATATACTATCAACAAAACACAATTGAGGCTAGGCATGGATAAGACATCCTATGAACTTTGGTTTGGAAATGTACCTAGAGTAAAGTATTTCAAAATCTTTTGCAGCAAGTGCTACATCAAAAGAGATGATGGTGTTGGCAAGTTTGATGGTAGAAGTGATGAAGGTCTTTCCTTGGTTATTCTACTAAAATCAAAGCATATAGATGTTTCAATTTGAGATTAAAGAAGATAATTGAAAGCACGCATGTTAAGATTGATGAAAATTTTATGGTTCAAGAAAGATATTATGAATATGCACCTATGATTGAGGATGAATCTAGACCTAGCAACAAAGATATTGTTATTGAAGAAATGTTTGATTGCATTGATGTCTCATTCAATGACGCTGAAACAAGAAGAGAAGAATAATAGACTATAGAAGAAGAAGACACACCTAAGGTTCCAAAATTCACATCTAGATACCACTCTAAAAATGACATCATTGGAGATCAGAGCAGCAATGTTTTGACCAAATCTAAAGAAAAACGTCTAGCAATGGATGAAGAGGTATCTTTACTTTCACAGATTGAACCTTTAAGTGTTGAAGATGCATGCAATGACTCTGATTGGAAGAATACAATTAAAGAAGAATTAGATCAGATAGTTAGAAAGGATACATGGGAATTGGTCCCTAGACCTAGTGACAAAAATGTGATTGGAACAAAGTGGGCATTCAGAAACAAGATGAATGAAGATGGTACAATAGTAAGAAATAAAGAAATATTGGTATGCAAGGGATATGCACAGAGAGAAGGAATAGACTACACTGATACATTTTCCCCTGTGAGCATATTGGAAGCCATAAAATTGGTTTTTGCATATGCAACAGTCAAAGAATTTAAAGTTTATCAAATGGATGTAAAATCAGCTTTTTTGAATGGAGATTTGAATGAAGAAGTCTACATTGAACATCCTAAAGGATTTAGTCTTTCAGATGAATCAGACATGGTATGTAGATTGAAGAAAGCACTCTATGGTCTTAAGCAGGCTCCAAGAGCTTGGTATGAGAGACTTGATGGTTATCTTACCAAGATTGGATTCAAGAAAGGAGTAGCAAATTATAACTTATTTACAAGAGAAACACCTGATGGATTATTGTTAGTTGCTATATTTTTTTATGACATTATCTTTGGGGGTAATGATAAGCTTAGTAAAGCATTTGAAAAAGAAATGCAAAATGAATTTGAAATGAGTATGATTGGTCCTATAAAAAACTTTTAGGGACTTAATGTAAAGTAAACAGATAAAGGTATATTCGTCAATTAGTCTAAATATGTGAAGGAAATATTGAGGACCTTTCAGATGGATGATTGTAAGCCAGTATGCACTCCCATGATAATAGGAAGCAAGCTTTCAAAAGATGATAACTCCATAGCAGTTGATAAAACATTGTACAAATCTATGATTGGAAAACTCATTTATCTAACTCAATCTAGACCTAACATATCTAATGCAGTTGGCATTGTTGGAAGATTTGTAGCTAAACCCAAGCAGAGTCACCTAATGGCAGTCAAAAGGATATTTAGATATCTAAAGCAAATTATAGACTATGGTTTATGGTATCCTAAATCAGAGAATGTAAAGATTCATGTGTATACAGATGTAGATTGGGTAGGTTGTATTGATGACAGAAAGAGAACTTCAGGGGGAGCCGTATTCCTTGGAGACAGGTTGGTTTCTTGGATAAGCAAGAAGCATAACTGTATTTCTCAATCCATAGCAGAAGTTGAATATGTTGTAGCAGTACTGAATTGTTCAACTATGGTTTGGATCAAGCAGATGGTTAAAGACTTTGACATTTAGGTTGATTATTCTATTTTTATTCATTGTGATAATACTAGCACTATCAATATGTCTAAGAACCTTTTCATGCACGCAAAGACAAAACACATAGAGATCAAGTACCATTTCTTAAGAGAGAAGGTTGCAGACAAAGAAGTGAAATTGGACTATGTGAGCACCAAAGAACAGTTGGCAGATATTTTCACAAATCCCTTATCAAAGGATACTTTTGAGTATCTCAAGGAGAATTTGGGAGTAATTCCTTCTCCTGAGTTTGTTTAGAAGAAGCAGCAAAGAACATCAGTCATTAAGTGACTGATGAATGGTTGACTACTCTACTTTTGGATTAGTGCCTGTACCTAAAAAGACTATGGCACCCTTTTCCATTGATGTCAAAGGTGGATTATATAGTAAGGAGGAGTATGTACTAAGGGGGAGCTTATAGTCTGGGGGAGCTTATACTCTGGGGGAGTATATACATGGAACAAAAACACAGTTAGAGGAACTACAGCAGTTTAGAAAAATCTTTGATGAGGATATTGAGGATATTGTAAAAAAAAGAGGACACCATGAACAAAGGATGTTTTTGATATCATATGTTGCCATCAATGTCAAAGGGGGAGATTTTTGGAGATTTGATTCTGAGAGTTGATTGATTGTATGTTTGTCATTGATGACAACATATAATACATAGTAGTAATTATGTATGTACTTATCTGAATGATGACATGAAGACTTGCGTGGATAGATACATGTTTTTGACATGTTTATTATGTTATGTTCATACAAGCAGACTCAGATATAATGTTTCAGTAAAGTTATGCATTTCTGTTATTAGCAGTTACAGTTCTGGAAGTATAACAGTTTAGGGCCGATGTATATAACATGTTTCATGAGTTGTGCCTATCTTCAAGATATGCATGTGTATATGCATGATTAATTATTATTTGATGATATAAATCCAAAGGTGCCAAACATGTTTCAAGAAGATTGCAAAGTTATGATTAATTTGGTGAGGCTGACTCAGTGAAGCGTTGCGTCTGTTCAGCATTGACTTGCGAGAACTTAATATTGTTTGCGTTCTTAGTTAATCTGAATAATATATTGATGAAGTGTTTCTAATAGCTGACATGACCTAATTTGGAGAAGATACTTATAGTATTTTAATTATGATATGCTAAGTGTGAATGATACGAAAAGATAAGAAAGATGTACAGAGCAGATTATCAAAGTTGGTTCATTCATCAAGAGTCTATGTGAAGAAGAAGTGAAAGATTGCAATACACTAGAACTGATCAAGAAAATAGGTCTACTCTACAGTTCATCATCACATATAGTGCATATCTATTATTCATAAGGTTGTAGCCTTCACCATTAAGCAATGAGGTTTTGGACAGTGTGTCCACCACCCCTAGCAGGGTTACTTATAAAAGACTCCTAATAGGGTCTGACCCTTAACCATGTCTCTATACTTATTGCATGTATTGTACAACTCCTAAAAGTGTTGAAATATCTTCTAACAGGGATTACTACAAACAAGTATAGTTTATTGTGGGTGCTAATTCCCATCGGGGTTTTTACCATTTGGTTTCCTCGTAATCAAATTGTGTGTTGATTATTGTATTATTTGATTATGCATTTACTTTGTTGTATACTAAAGTTAAAGGAGTGAAAAGGACTGAAGTAACTGATAACTAATTCACCACCCCATCTTAGTTATCCTTTGGGACTATTCTAACACCTTCAAACTATTTTCAGGAGAACAAAGCTCTGATACCAATTGTTAGAATGAATTTAGAATAACTAAGAGGGGAGGGGTGAATCAGTTATCCTTAGGTCTAGATGTAGTAAAATAAAACTTTCTTATTATCAGATCTACTCGATAGTAGTAGCATAAATCAACAAATTTAATCATGCAGTTTACTGTCAATTGAGATTAGCTTGTAGAAACATAACAGTAAAACAAACCATAAGCATTCACACAAGTTGAAACAAGTATTTAATGTGGAAACCCAATATGGGAAAAACCACCAATAACATGCTACCAAGTATTCACTCTTTTGAAGTGATGCCCTGTGTGGAGCCAACCCTGTTAAAGGTTACAATAACACACTGCTAGGTGTGACCTGGTTAAAGGATTTAATCACCCTATCAAGAGTGGCCTTGTTAGAGGACTTAGAACATTCCACCTGAATGTCACCTTGTTAGAGG
>MU225770.1:677050-689464 GCA_018584345.1 Thuja plicata
CATACAACTTACTTTGCAAATTCAGATCCAATTACAGCTCTGATGTTAACTTACTAGATAGCCTGCATTGTCATTTCAACCTTCTGATCTGCTTGGAAATCCGTCAAGCAATCACACATGCAACTCTATGCTTCTATATTTAGCCTTCTCTGCTAGATCATGCCAAATAGTAAATAAACTATGCAACTCTTTTGCATCCACTTTTCATTCAGTAGCATGCTAAATGAATAACCCCTTGAGGTTATCATATACCTCTCTATTTTAGGTCAGATAAATCTTTTGCCGCTTAAACAAGATCGTAGATCTTAGGTTAGGTCAAATCCAATGGATCATTCCATCTTTGCATTCATTTACTTCTCCAAAGTAGTCTCTAATTAAATCTTGAAACCATGCATTGATTACGGTTACCCATACAATAAATGACATGGATCAATCTTTAATTAACATTACATAGCCCAATAAAAATAACTAAGTTGGCCAGAGATCTCAAATCTCATCATTAATCAAATTACTGTAAGTTGGCCAACATCACTGTTTTCACTCGGAAATTTCAATGGTGCTCGGCTTTGAACAAATTTTATCGTCATGAACAACTTTACTCGGCACAAGCAACTTTTCTCGGCACAAGCAACTTTTCTCGGCACATAATAGCTAGAAAAACTATCTTTAAAAGATAAACAACTAATTACTTTTCCAGAGTGCCAACTGATCAAGTACCCTTTTATTTCCCTTAACTCAACCATTCACTTGGTCTTCTTGTTAAACCTTCTCCATCAACAATAGATATGGTACTCAAATAGATAACAATAGTCTCACCAGTAAAGGTTTGACAGCAATGACAAAATAACAATTGCTTGCATTGTCACTTTCCAACAGATTCTACTAAGAGCGATGCAGCAATAGAAAATCTACTGGAAAAGAAAAGTGCACTATGTGAAGAAGTCAAAATTTTGAAAAAGGAACAAGAAGCCCAATCAATAATAATGTGTGAAGTTGTTGAAAAAAAAAAGAAAGCTGAAGATGACAAGGCTATGGTAGAAGAAGACAAAATATTGATGACTACCAGACTTGATGAAAGAACACGTGATGTGCAAACATTGACACTCAATCAAGTAGACATGGAAAATCAACTACTACTTGTGAATCAGGAGATCAGTAGGAAAGACTTGGAGATTGTAAATCTTAGATCTGAGAATAGTCAATTGAAAGGTGAACTGAGATGTGAGAAAGAACTTAATAACAGAGTGAATGATCTGAGTGCAGCTATGAGCTACTTTGAACAACTGGTGGAAGCATCAAGAAGACCTAAAGATTCTTTTGGATTAGGTCACACTGAACAAAATACAACCACTGAAGATGGAGAATCATCTAAGACAGGTGAAAGAAAGAATGCAAAGTTGAGAAACAAGAAATTTGTTTGTCACCACTATGGAAAACTAGGTCATACATCAAACATTTGTTGAAGCAAGAATGGTAAGTCCAATCTGAAAACTAACTTTAATGGTTATTGCTTTAACTGTAATAAATTTGGACATCAAGCACATGGATTTAATACAAAGGCAAGAAAAAAAGCTAGACTCAATGGTAATTGCTACAATTGTCACAAATATGGTCATAGAGCACAAGATTGCAGATCTAAAGGTAAACAACAATGGACATCAAAGGTACAAGAGAAATCACCAAGAAAAGGCAATACTTACAATTAGGATTACAACACATGGCATAGTTATCATTACTATGGTGAGTATGGACATGTTCTAGAAAACTGTATAAGGACACATTTCAGAGGAAAATCTAAAAGTTGGATGAATGGAAGCCTAGTTTTTCACAGTTGTCTAAAAATTGGACATACAAGGAAATATTGTAAGACTAGAGTACATGCACCTATAGTTGAGCAAATTAGATAAAAAATGAACAGGACATGGGTTAAGAAGTCAGAACCATGCAGCAATGAAGCAAGTGAAGGCAAGATCACCCAATCCAATGGATCAGGTGATCACATCATCTTTAACTAAGTAGAAGAGGTATGTAAGGAACTGCATTTAAAACTCTTATCTTACATCAGTTCCTAACATGAAATGTATAGAAGTCCATATTTGCATATGTTAAGATGCACTAGGACATACTTTGAAGACAAAATGCCGAGATGAGAAAATTTCACTATAGGTGTCAAGGATCAGTCATGGACACTAAAGCCGAGTTCTTTAGTGAGTGCCAAGTTTTGTTGATCGAGTAAATTTTATAATGGTCGAGTTTAGTGAGTCGAGTGGGATGCAAGTTGTGTTAAAGCCTACGACAGCTGGCTTGCACTAACTCAATGGGAAAAACATTCAATGCTCACCTACCTTGACCTTTCAAAGTTTATAAAGGATGAACAGTTGACATCTCATTTTTACCTTGCAATTTTTATCGTTTACGGAGCAATTAAAGTGATTTGCAGAATTGATCTTAGTGGAGTTAGCATCAAATATTTCATCAACATGCTGTCAACAATCCTAAGGTGAATAGTGAACAGTGTGAAGCATTACTTGCCGAGGTACTCTATTTTTCATCTCTCAAACCCTAATTTCAAAGATCATGGCTGCAAGTTCTTCAGCACCAACTAAGAGTATGGAGGTAGAACCAGAACAAATTTAGTTAATACGGAGTGATGAATGTGAACCTCTCAACTTTTGAGCCATTACTGAAAGTGTGATTCAGAATGATTTAACGAGAGCCCTCTCATCCATTCCACCCAAGGTACTCATGATTCATGATGTTTGATCATGTTATATGGTTAATATTGGACAAGTAGGAGATAATGAATTGAGGAAATCCTACAACAAATTGTGTGTAAATAGAGTTCTGAAGGCAAAATTCAAACATCTAGCCGACAAAGGGTTAACTCATGCCCTAGATTTTCCCCAAGGTTTCAAAGATGAATGGATTAAGTTTATCCTTAGCCGAGTTCATGACATGTGTATGTGGTTGGATAATGGACCAGTCAAGATCACCAGAATCATGATTCATCGAGTGACTAGATATCTGATAGTGAACAAAAAATGGATCATGAGGGATAACATCAAAGAGGAGATTACATTGAACACTAGAGTAGTATGGAACAACAGAGGTTTGACTATCTTTACAATTACTTACCTAGAACTTGACTTTGGAGTAAGGGTAATAGCACACAAGTTCTATCAGTCTAGCAGATTGGATAGTGTTCCCTGTATAGTAGTTGATCAGGCATGGAAAATTGTCAAGAAGAATCATACATATGATCTTGTTGAGCTGCAGTAGACACAATTAGCTGAGAACCTTGCATCAATTAGAAAGGCTAAGAGCTCATCATGTAAGTTTGGTTCTTTACTAGTATGTATATTTTTCTACATTCAAGATACATTCCCTACACTGGGAAATATTGTTTGGAAAAAGGATAGACCCATTACAATTTAGATTAGTGAATGTATAGAGAAACTAGGAAGTAACTTCAATAGCATAATGGGGAGCTATTTTGTAGAATTCAAGAAGAGAATGAGATTAAGGACTAGGATTCCTAAGTCACTAGTGGAGAAGCACTATGAGGAAATTTCTTTTCTAGTTGATACAGATAATACTTATATCAAGGAAGTGACTCCTAGGATAACATGCTTAGAGCCATTTCCATATGAAATCAATGTTGATGAAGCATCACCTGCCATCACTACACTCCTAGCTGAGACAATTGACACCACAATAAAGAGATTTGGAAATTTTGATGAAGCTAAGGCTAAAATTTCTAGAATTTTGAATGAGGGAACTATGGAGAGGAAAAGAAAGAAGATTGTGAAAAATTTGAAGAAAATGGTTGTCTTAGGTAGTGATGAAGAACCTAAGGATGCACCTCTAGGCTTGACCACTGGACAAGTTGAGGATATATCTATAGATGAGGAAGTCAGTGCATCCGAAGAGGTTACTAAGAAAGCTAAGGGAAAGAGACCATCTATTGTCATAGTAACCAAGCTGAGCAAAGCCAAACCCAAGATCACACCTCCTACAATAAATCATCCGAGGACTAGAGCATCTACTATTACTTCCTCAGTAGAAGTGAAAACTAAAGTATATGGTAAAAGGAAAGTTGCAGAAAGTATTTTTGGAAAGGAAGCAAAGGTTGCTCCTAAGGGTGAGCTGAGTAAGCCAACAAAGAGACTAAGAAGGAGATTAAATTTGGGGACAGATAGTGATGAGGAGAAGAAAAAAAATGATGAACCTAGCAACATACCTAAAGCTCAATTCAAGAAACCAATAAGTATTGATGAGGTATGTGACACTTTGAGGAGCTCAACAGGGTTAGCAACTTTTAAGTTCATTAAGTATGAAAAGTTGAAAACAAAAGATAGGCACAAAGTTCAGGAAGCACTCTTGGACATGATGAGTACTTTAAAATTGACTCCTACAGAGATAGGAAATCATGTGCCTGATAAAATTTATGAATTTCTGTTGAGCAAATGGGCATTTGCACTTGCCACTGAAAGACAGATCAAGGAAGGAACTCTAGCCAAGATAATACCTGAGTTAACTTCAAAACAACGAACCAAATTCATTGAGGATTATAAGAGTAGCTTTATTCCTAAACTCAGAGGCTATGTTGTTCTAAAGAATGATATAGAAGGTATAGTACAACAAAGTGCAAGGATCTGGAAAGAGATTTTTGGACTAGCCATTCCAAAAGACAAGAAATCTGGTGAAGCGACATCTGAGCAAAAGGCACAAGAAGTTGAAGTGAAGACTACCCCTGAACCACAGATACTTAAAGATCAAATTGCAATAGAACAAGACAAGACCAAAGATGCATTGCATGCAACAAGTTCTGTTGATCTGATTGCAGATAGTCCTATGGATTATATAGTTGATGATCCAAGAAATTTGAATGTCGAGGAACAACAGATGTCGAGTGCAAAAGACATTGATTTGCCTATTAAGGAAACTGATATTGAAGAAGGAAAGTCCACAACATCTGATGAGATACTTGAAGTTGTCAATAATCAGCAAAGTGAAGAGAAACAGGAAAACAACTGAAAAAAAGGTAACTTCAAAGAATCCACCTATTTTATAAATTGTGAAAATAGTCTTAGATAGTGGAGTAGGGATAAAGGATATTGGTGATAAGCCTAAAGAAGAAGAGGTAGCACAAGTGTTGGTTGATCTACCACACTCTGCATCATCCACTCCTACAGGTCCTAAAACTGGTGGTATGCCCAATCCACAGACAATATTGGCAGAATTGAAGGAGGCATTAGATATTGACACTATCAAAGGGAAAGAGATTATGTTGCCGAGCATAAGTTCTCGAGAATTGAAGAAGAAGAAAATCTTGAAGAAGAAGTCTCAAATTTTAGATGTAACACTAGATGAAGTCATTGTGATTCCATAATGGGATCCCAATAAGTTATCTTTTGAACAAATAGGGACTCTTCAAGAGTTACTTAAGAGGAAGAAGAGATAGGAAGAGATGAAGGTAGAAGAAAAGAAAAAGCAGGTGTTGCATGACATCAAAGACATATTTACAAAGGCTTTTGACTTAGAGGATGAAATGCCTCAAGCTCCAATCATTGATCAGCTAGTCACCATTGTACAGAAGGTAACAGATGAGGACATAGACAGCAATGAGAAGCTTCTACAATGGTCCGGGAGAAGATTTGAGAGAAAAGTTCTAGAGAAGATCTCAGAAGAAATTGTCACTAAATAGGTTGAACTTTCTGTTCTTGTAGAAACTTTAGAGAAAGTTACAGCCAATGTTTATTCCTTGTATAGGAAATTATGTGATGTTGAATTTTTCAAAAAGGATAATCTACAGCTTGTTGAGAATCTACATTTAGACTTGAGATCAATTGGTACTACTTTAGGTAAAGATACTACTTCTAGTTCTTTACATCTTAATAAGTTGATAAATGCACAAAGGAGAATAGCCAATCTTATGGCTAAAGATGGTTGAATAAGGGCCAAACTGATAACTATTCAGACAAGTCTATTGCCTCACTTGGAGGTAATACAAAAGGAATTTTCAAAAGAAAAGGAGTTATCACAGAGTAGTGCAAATCTATCGACTGTAGAAATTTTAGTGAGTCTAGCTACCGAGCTAGAAATAAAATTGGAAGTTATGAAGAGTGCAAAGGAAAGCTAGGATACTACATTTGAATCCACCTTGTAGCTTCATAAACAATTTTTGGATAAGTAAAACTTAACCCCACCAGCAATCAGTGACAAAAACAAGGGGGAAGTTAGTAAAGAAGCTAGTAAGGAAGTATGAATGAATACTGAATGATATATTAGTACAGTACAGGTACACTTGAATAAAAAAAAATTTGAAGGTATAGAATGATACATCAGTACAGTACAGGTACACTTGTATATAATTTTTGAAGACATTGTAAACTTTTTGTATGAGTATATTCCTAGGGGGAGTACTTAGTGTACTTAGGCAATATTTTGATGAAATGTATAGAAGTAATGATAAGTGTTTTTGCCACTAATATCACAGGGGGAGATTGTTAATCTCTAAGTTTTGTTGATGATTAGTGACCAACACTTAGTCATTCAATTAGGCAGTTTTAGTTGGCTATCAATATGGCCGAGCTAAAACTATGCAAGGCTGAGCAACATTGCCGAGCAATTCTTAGATTGCCTAGTTACATTGCCGAGCTGAGTAACATTGCTGAGCCGAGTAGAGACAGGGATGTTAAATGCCGAGCAGGACAGTTTTTGTATACTTTTCAGGATTGATAAAAACTTCAAGGATTAGTGATCCGGCCGACTCATATAAACATTTTGGGCCGACTTTTGTATGCATTTAATATTCTTCTACTAAGTTAGTTATAAATTTAATTTTTTTATCCTATGCATGACTCTTTGTAAAATATTTGATTGTTTTACCATCAAGGAATGGTTATTGGATCTTGATCGTTGATCTAGATCTCGCTATTAGATTTGTATAGGTATATTAGATTGCTTCAAAACCCTATTTTGCGTGTGTAAGAGACAGGAGAACAATTGTCTAAGTGACTGCATTTTGAAGTGAAATGCACAGAGGGTTATTTTTTTTTAGAAGCAAAGATCAAGCAGAGTAATAACACAATGAATAGCAAAAGAAGAGATATATCAGATTATGAGATCATAGAAGGTATTGAAAAGAGGAGATCCATCATCAACATCAAAGTGCATATCGAAGGATCAATACTTTAGAAAATCTAATCATTGTATCAGGTGAAAATCTCTTGACAGAGTGGTTCTAGCAGACCTTTATTAAATCTCCTAATAGAGTGCTTACTTCATTGTAAGTTTCAAATCCTCTCACAGGGTAGATTGTAATGATCTTAAGCTCTTAACAGGGAAGACCTTTAATAGGGTAGATTACATTTTGTAATCAACATTTGTAACCTTAATAGGTACACTTTATTATTGCAGTAGTGGAGAATTTTGTTGGTTTTATCCCAGCCTAGTTTTACCTATTTGGGTTTCTGGGTTACCAAGTTATTGTGTTATGTGTTATTTATTTCATTGTGTGATTGCTATCTGAGATTACTGAGATTACTTTAGATTCATATATGCATGGATGTGGATCAAGTTTACTTTAAGTGTTTGATTTTGAAGATTAGATTCACCCCCCCCCTCTCAGTATCTTTTTTTCCCATTATTGTATTTCTAACAGAGTCAACGGGCCAGAAGATGTGGTGGCCC
This sequence comes from Thuja plicata, assembly GCA_018584345.1. Classification (NCBI taxonomy): domain Eukaryota; kingdom Viridiplantae; phylum Streptophyta; class Pinopsida; order Cupressales; family Cupressaceae; genus Thuja; species Thuja plicata. The sequence goes on from MU225770.1 coordinate 684,746, forward strand.
AAAAAGAAGATGAACCTCGGCCTGAAGAGGTTGAAAGAGAAAAAGGAATGCCACAAGAACAAGAGAATGAACCAGTCATGGAGTAGGTGTCGGCTGAAGAGGGAACTAGACCTTCAGTAGAAACTATAATCTGTAACATTGTGCCCCTCAGCTTCATTGGAGAGCAAATTTTTATGTCATCTCCAGAAACACTGGCTGACAAAGTCAAAACCATATTTCAATAAGTGGATTTGAATGACTTGCCTCAACCTCCTCCACCACAGATCCCACCCATGGAAAACATTCTAGAGGGTGATAAGGACGGAGAAAAAGAGAACCCAAGCGAGGACCCCATTGAAATAGTGGATAACACATTTATAGGGGAACCTAAGATGAACCCTGGAGGCACTCCAAGTTTGGGGATAATAGTAGGCAGACCAGTTTCCCCGCCGCACTGGCTAGTGGAAGCCCGAAAAAGAAAAGCCCCAACCAGTATCACGGATCCACTATCACTTACTGAAATGTTTTCTGAGAGCCAAGTTCCTAAGAATGCCAAGAGGGCTCATACCCTTCACAACACTAGAAGGGCCCCAGATGGAAATATTGTGGCCACAGTTGCCACCCCTCTAGTAGGAAAAGAAGATTATGAGGTAGCTACCAAAGAATGTGTGATCACAAAGGTGTCTCTAAGTAAAATAAATTAGTAGGGGGAATTAGATATCCTAAATGAAGCAAGCGAGGATATTTAGGCCCAATACGAGAAGTGATCACAGAGGATAAATGAGTTGATAGCAGCCAATCCTAATCTTTTGGGACTCCTGGAAAAATTATTATACCCCCTTGCTTCTGAAACACTCGAACCCTTAGGTCCTGGGACACTGCTACCATAGAGAAATATTGATACCCTGAAGGCTATGAAGAAGAAAGGTTTAGCAGTGGATAAGTGAATTTCCCATCAGGTTGGGGACATAAGACATTTCTTGTCTGAGTCTCTCCTAGAATTTTTCTGGGTAAATGATTTAGCAAAGCAGATAAAGGCCACCATTGCCTAGTGGCAGGGAGAGATCGAGAAGTATGAATATTGGAAGGACACCTCACTAGAGATTTTGAATCTCAAGGAAGAGGAGTTAATGAAAAGAGGAAATCTAGGGCATGAAGCATACGGGTTCCTCTAGACTCAATACTCCAGACTTGCATTCAAAGGAAAAACTGGGAGAAAACTAGTATGAGTGTTGGAAGAACAATTGTAGGTGGTCCTAATTACATTGGACCAATATGCTACCCTCATCTAGGAGATTGCATCAGTTGATCCTCTCAACCCTGGGACTTATACTCCCATTGATTCTATAATTAGTAAGTTTGATGAAGTGACCGAGCCTCAATTTTGGCATGGGGGAGATGTTAGTGGTGCCATAATGGTGCAAATCTCCCTAGTATTACTCAAATCCCATGATGCGACCAAGGTAGCTACAGAGTTAAAAGATAAGGCCAAGGATGTCAACCTCCATTTTGAGGGATCTTGGGATCACCAGGATTTCCTTAAGGATGTAGAAGAGGATGGTATACTCTATATTACAGAGGCATACAAGAAGGTCAAAGGCTAGTAGTGTTTCCAAAAATCCAGGGATCCTTCACCAGAAGCATAGTACATAAGAATTCTTTATTCGTTGAGCGTAAGCTTCGAGATCCTGGACTCCGGGTCCCAAATTTTGTATTCTTTTAGTGATAAGTGTTGATAGCTCTCCCAAGCTGATCGATCACTATCTATAGTATGATGTATGATGTATGATCACTCTTCTAGACATGACTAGTCACTATTGGCCCAAAATTTCACTACAGACACCTCCTAAGTCCTGAGATGTCATTCTAGCATTTAATATCTAGCATATGGAGACTAGCTCGATCACCGAAGTGCAGAAAAAAATTAATGCGGGTGTACAACCTAGGTCACTTAGGGAAGCTCCATCAAATCTACAAGTACAAGGATGCTTTTTCCAAGGGTAGTTTTTATGAAGCTTCTTTCTATCTTTCCTCTCTTTTCTTATGAAATGATTGTATTATATCAAGAGGTTTTTGACAGCGCAGGTAGTACCTGCTGTAAATATTGTAATATAATGTGAATAGCTAGCGTAGGGATAGTACCTTAGGTAGTTATATTTTTCTATAAAAATTCTGATTCCATTCCAAGTGTCATCAAATTTATGATTTTATTGTCCACTAGTAATTCAAGATTTTATTTTTATAGTAGCGTTGTTTTTCTTTAAGTTAAGAGTAGATTAATGCTCCCTTGGGGCTGCTAGTGTAACTACTGGTGATGTTGGATTTGAAGTTAATGAAAGAATGAGAAACACCTTTCAGCCCCGTGCTTTGTGCTATTTTTGGTCCTGGAATTAGCGAATGGTTTCCATGTTGTATGCTTCCTTATGTCCTATGTTCGAATTTTTGCAATGATTTAATGATGTAGACACCCAAAATTTACCAGGTGTATCTCAAACATTTCAAATTATAAATCTCAGCCAAATGCTTCAAAATATCGTCTCAATGCAAATCAAATGGACATTTAAGCAATGCAAATCAAAGAAATAAAATTCAAATCAAATCAAAAGATTAAATAATCATGAAATCAATTAATTAAAATCAAGCCTAAAGGGATTAATCAAATTATGAAATTGATTTTCAATTGTATAAATCAAATAAAAAAAAATCAAATCCAACCCATTTACCCTTCCATGGCTAATTTAATTAAAAGATGGAGTTATTTAAATTCTTTAAATCTTTGAGAGACAACCAACAAACCTTCCTTTATTTTCAAACAACTCATAGATTTTGATTTTACCAAGCTTTTTGCTTAACCAAGCTTTGATCATGATTAACTCACTCTACCCCCTACCCTTGGGAAAATGCTATAAATAAAGGCCATTTCCTTTGTGTTTGGGATCCAAGAATTCAAGAGCAAAAGGCATCCTTATTATCGACTTATTGAGAAGCATTTTGAGAGATTTGAGAGAGAGAGATTCAACATTATTTTCATTTATCTTATCATGTGTTAGAACATTTGATAATCTTTCTTTTAATCTTGGAGCTTTCTTAAGCATTTTAATCATTATAGCTAGTTTTAAGCATTTAGATCTTTATACATATCTCATTCTAGGATTGTCCTTGAGAGAGATTAAGCCTGAGAGCTTCTCTCAACAAAGCTTGGATTGAGAACCATGAGATGATATAGTTTGTTAGTTTCAATTCTTTAGATTAATTTGTTATCTTTCCATAGAATAGTTTGCTTTCATTCTTAATTTCATGAAGGTGCATTTTCATGTACACATAATGGCACCCACCGTGGGGCTCTAAGCCTTTGTTATGATGTTTTTATCATTTTTATATGCTTTATTTCATGGTTTTTGGTATTTTTCTTGCAGAAAATAGGAGAAGAGCGGTGTATACGATGCAAAGAGCCGCCTACAAAAACTAAAATGCCGCCTACCAGGCTTGATTCATCTCCGCCTTTCTATTTTTTGGCACGTGAGAGATATACTGGACCGCTTTCTAGAAAATTCATACCACCTATCAGACACAATGCACCGCCTGTTAACTGTTAACAACTGCTTATCAACAATTTATGACCACTTCTTATTCTTTCTGAACCGCTTAGTATTTTTCTTGTACTGCCTGTTAACTTTAAAAATCTGCGTAGTAAAAATCAAAAGTTGCACTTAAAGTTTAAAGTACTGCTTAGTATCAATTGATAGCCACTCTTTAGCTGTCAAATGCTGCGTAGCAACTTTTTCTTTAAAATGGTTTTTTTGTTGATTCTATCATTTTCCTAATTCTATTTGTTTTCTGGTTCTGTAGATGAAAAATCACCCCAAAGTACAGAAACCAGAGAAGAGAATATCAAGGCCTAGCAAAGAGGTAAGAGCTAAAACCAAAAATGACAAAGAAATTCATAATGCAAATTTGTTAGAAATCTTGTATGAAGAAGAACATTTATATGAACATTACATTAAGGTGTTCTTTTCTTACAAGGCAAAATTTCCTACTCTTTGACAAATTTGCATATTTCCTTTCTTTAAAAGCTTTAATCCATAAATCTTTCGTTTAAAAAGAGCTTTTAAGAGATTTTGGTATCTTTAAGGTTTTTCTTCACTTTGTTGTGCTTTGTGTCGTCTAACTTTGTTGGATGAGATGGAGTGGGAACGATCACCACTAGGTGAGTAGAAACAATGCTAAAAACTCAAAAATGTGCCTAGCCTTTGCTAGCTTCAAAATCAGGTATTTCACTCATCAAGCTTGCATTTGATTAGATTGTGGCTTTTCTTTAAATCTAGCATAAGTAGGTTAAAAAATTGAACCACACATTTCCATTCTAAGAACCTCCTTGTTAAGAGGTTGAAAATAAACAAATTTGTTAAAAGTGTTTGGAAGGAAAGAAAGACAATAGAGATATGCTCTTCACTCTTTGAGTGAATCAAATTCTCAAACTTGTTGGACCAAGTTCAATTCCTGCTTTTATGAACATGTTAGCTAATTAGAGCTTTAAAGAGCCTGCCTCTCAAGAATTGCCTTACGAGGATGGTGAGAGGGAATGACCCAAAGTGGGAGATACTTGCTTTCATCGCAATATCGTCTGACCCACTATAAACAAATGCACTTTTCCTTAATCGGGAAGTGACTAAAACTTGTACAAGCCATCCTCACTTTCTCTAGTAGTCCTTTGGGATTGCGCAAAATCATACTTTTGTG
>MU225770.1:698903-714016 GCA_018584345.1 Thuja plicata
CAAATCTCCATAGAAGATAAGTTGAAGAAACCAGCTATCCCCCTCGACAACAGTCACCTCTCCCAACCGAGCCCCACACCGTCGTGACCCAACATCGAGGTGCTTGAAGGCCCGGAGGATTTATTTCCCCTGGACAACCTTTGTAGGTGGAGTTGGCCGATTTACCTAGAACCCGGTGACAACTTATGACTGTTGGCGGACCCGGTCAGCAAAACCCTGTCAACAGAAACTGGCACTAGAAGGAGGGCATGAACTCACCCCCTTCTAGAGATTCTGATTTTACACCTCCTGAGGGTTCCCTGAGTTGTAGTTTTAAGGGGCAAACCTTTAGTGGGATTGGGTCTTTTTTCCTAGCTAAATTTGAAAGAGTCCTTAGGTCGGCTCTGAATCCTGGAAGATTTGTCGAACTCGAGCCTCCTACTCGAAAGAAACGGACCTCGAAAGTCACACCAGCCACTGTTGTTTGGGGATCTACCGTACCTTTGAATACACAAGCTCCCCAGAGAGTCCCGGGAACTAGTACCCAAACTACCCAACATATAGTTCCCCCAATGGCTGCATACTTTGAAAACACTGGGTCCCTAATGGGCACTTTTCCGGGTGCAACCAATGATTTACCCTCTCACCCGGAGAAGATTTGCCCGCAATACGAGCACCTAGGCTGACGAACCGCAGAGGAACACTTACAGGCATACAAAGATGCCATGAACCGACACTGAATCCAGCATGAAGATGTTGTGACTCGTATGTTCCCCTTGTCCCTAGGACAAAGCGAGTTGAACTGGTACCTTAACCTGCCTGCCAACTCCATCAACACTTGGCAGGACATGGAGAATGCCTTCCTGGCTGCCTTTTGCGTGCATGTGGACCCAGCCTGGTCCCATAGCTAGTTCATCTCCATCCAAAAGGAACCCAATAAACCTCTTGCAGCATTCAACTACAGGTTCCAGCGCGCCCTGAAGCGGTGCACGGGCCATTTTATCCCATCTCCAGACGTAACCATACAGACCTATCTCAACACAATGGACCCTTTTTTTTCCACTCTCCTTTGGAGAACAACCGCCGCGGGTGACCGGGACACTTTGGAAAAAGTCTACAACCTAGCCCTAGAGCTGTCCTGTGGTCTCAACAAATCCCCGAGCGGGTTTGGACAGAACACACCCTTTAACATGATCCTCGGCGGAACTGCATATGCCGGGGGATACAACCCCAATCTGGCAATAGGTGCCCCCTCGATGGCGATGAATCCTCCGCCACCCATGATAGACCAACAGGCATGGTATGTTTATCCTGCCTAGACCCAAATCACACCGGGTCTTGAAGTCTTCCCTTGGAACCAGCCGCAGCAGACACAACAGACTCAGACACAACCATCCGGAGTGCCATTCTTCCAGTCGTCCGCAACTGGAGGACTACAGCCCTCGACTCCAGCTAGTATTGCTGCCTTCCCAGGAAGCCAACAATAGCAACAGTCATCACATTGTGACGCTAACACTCAGTTGACCACCGAGGTTGAATCTCTCCGACAAATGTTGTCCACCTTGACCATGGACATGGGCCAACTGAAGGCAGGGTCTTATGCACCCCAGAACTCAAATTCCCAGAGAGGGAATATTTTCTCTGGCCAACGAAACAACAATAACGGAGGAAGAAACTTCAAAAATGGGTCTTGGCACAACCAGCAGCAATGGAATAACAACGCAAACACCGGAGGCTCACCTCCGAACCAAAACGCCAACCAAAATGGCGCTGGACCATCCCATTTTACACCAGTCGCAGACTTCCAGCCCATGACTAACTGGTGCTGATGGCATGATATAGGTTCCCATAATGAGGTGAATTGTGCCACTTTGGATAAGATTATCATGATCTCCCAGCTAGACAGACAGCAGTCACACGATCCTACCCCTCCAGAGCCTCCTGTCCAAGAAACAACCCATAGTGCCTTCACCTGTGATACCATCTTCCTCGGGACTTCCAGAGAGGATGAAGAAGAATCCGAACTGTAGGGATTCTTTGACGAATCCATCTCGCCCTTTGAGGCCAACACCTTTACTAACCCACAGGCTCCATATAATACCCGGAGCCAGGCTGGTAAAGGACTAGCTTACACGCCTACACCTCCTGTCAAAGACAGTCCTCGTCCCTGGAATAACGCAACTAATCGACCCGTACCTCTGAAAGGTCCTAGCCCTAACCAAGCGAAAGACCTCACCGAGGAAAATCACCCATTACTGGGAGGGAGATTCGATATCACGAAGGCATTAGAGAAGACCACTACCTCCATGACCTTGATGGAGGTTTTGTTAAACTATCCCGAGCAGAAGAAGTCGCTTCTGAAGCTCTTAGGGAACCCGGAAGCCATCAGCTGCCCACCCAAGACCGTCTCATTTGAAGATGCTAATACGGCCATTTTCCACAGAAATAATGAGGATCCTCCCTTCTTGCTAGGCCTGAATATACATGGTAAGAACATACACAATTGCCTAGTAGATTTCGGAGCTTCGGGTAATATCATGCCCTTGTCTATTTGTTAGAAGCTCGGATTCCACCCCACCCCATCTAATGGTGCAGTAATCCAGCTGGATAAGACAACTGTAAAAATGGTGGGGGAATTGAAGAACGTCCGGATACATCTTATCCAAGACCCCAGGATAGCCAGCATCATTGACATCCAAGTGGTGGACATCCCAGAGACTTACAGAATGTTACTAAGTCAGAATTGGTCTAAGTCTTTGAATGGATATTTTTTGACCGACTTCACTCACTTATGGCTTCCATGAGAAGGAGAATCTAATAAGATCCGGGTTGAAAGCGAACCCTGGATGAAATGGGCCCTTACTGAGATTGGGAAGGTCAATGAAGTCCTTTTCATAGAGACTTATCTGGGGGTGTACCACCCTCTTGAAATCTTGACATTTGATTTCGTCCCCGAAAAAGATCCCATCATGCTACAGAGAGCACAAGACTTAGACGAAAAGATGAGAGTTGAAGTTAACTCTCAAGGCACCTCAGCGACCCTTGCCACACTCCTGTCCGGCACTTGGTGCTAGGTACACTACCAGAAACATTCATATTTGGAGTGTGAGCCATGTCTATTGATCGCTAACCGGCACCTTGATACCCTCCAGAACAAACAGCATGCAACTGATTCCCCGGGACCTAGTGTCCCTGTGGAATGCGCTCCTTTGGCGCCATCCCCCGAAGAATCCCAAACCCAAACTCCGGAGGTAAATTCTACTCTCATGTCGGTAGTCCAGGAGATTCCCCCCAAGTCCCCCAGCAATAATCCAAAGAAGACTCCCCCTCCCCAGCCCCAGATTACAAACAATGACTTATGGACCCTCAAGTTCGATGGGTCAAGATCCAAACAGGGCTGTGGGGCTCGGGTAGAATTAATCAACCCATGAGGGAAATCCTTCCTCGCATCCTATAGGCTACAGTTTAACTGTACGAACAATGTCACGGAGTACGAGGCTTTGGTCCTTGGACTCTTATTCGCACTAAGGAAAGGTATCACCCACCTTGGAGCTCTGGGTGATTCAGAGTTGGTTGTTAAACAAATTCAGAGTCAATATACATGTCATGATAAAAGGATAGCCACATACCGCAACCGGGCTTGGAGCCTTATCAAAGATTTTGATGCCTTTGGCATTGACCTCATTCCCCGGCGATGAAACTATGTCCTGGACGCCCTTGCCGTTTCTGCCAGCACACTTGAGCCGATGGCCGGCTCACAACTCCGGAGATTTTCAGTTGAGATGGTCCCCACCCCCTCCATCCTAGATAATGTCACTCACTTTAAGGTTTTTGAGGATGATCAACATATACTGGCCTTCATGGCAAACGTTGGTGTCTTTGAAGACTAGATAGTGGAGGAATGAAACCACGACGATACTGGGCAGGGTGATGAAGACGATGGGCTCATGGACTTGCCCACCAACACCATCCCAAAGGGGATGGTTGCATTGGAATGAATCTTCGACTCGGACCCTTGGGCACGTGAGAAGGTGTCATCCTCCGCTGAGGGAGGAAATTTTGAAAAGGTTAACATCGGAAAGCCCGGTGAAGAAAAGATCATCCACATCGGTACCTCCTGCTCCCCTAAGGAGAAGGAGAAGATTCTCGCAGTTCTCCAAGAATATATTGATGTAATCGCCTGGGGTTATGAAGACTTAAAGACATATGATACATCCATCATGACCCACACCATTCCCCTGAAACTAGACGCTAGGCCCTTTCGGAAAAAGCAAAGACCAGTCAACCCACTAATAGAGCCCCTGATTCATCAAGAGGTAGAAAAACTACTGTCAGCTCAGATAATCTTCCCAATCCGGCATACTACATGGGCTTCCAACCTGGTCCCAGTCAGGAAGAAAAATAGTGAGATCCACCTTTGCGTGGATTTCTAAAATTTGAACAAGGCATCTAAAAAAGATAATCACCCTCTCCCTTCGTTGGACGAGGTGTTGCAGATAGTAAATGGATCTTAGATGATGTCGTTCTTGGATGGATATTCGGGATACAACCAAGTCATGGTCAAGTATGAGGATAGAGAGAAAACAGCGTTTACCACCAAGTGGGGAACGTTTGCGTATAGAAGAATTCCCTTCGGCCTGATCAACGCAGGGGCTACATTTCAAAAGGCCATGGACATTGCGTTTGAGGGCCTCATAAATTGGTGCATAATCATCTACATGGATGATTTGACTATCTTTTCCCGGGACAGGCGTGATCATCCCGCCCACCTCGCTCAGATTTGCAAGAGATGTTGCTAGTATGGAATCTCCCTCAACCCCAAGAAGTGCATATTCGGGGTCACCAAAGGGAAGTTGCTCAGGCATATTGTCTCTGAGAAGGGTATATCCATAGACCCTAATAGAGTCGAAGCATTGCTGAATTTGAAAATGCCTGGAAGCAAGAAAGAAATGCGATCCTTCTTTGGAAAGATCAACTTCGTAAGATGATTCATCACAGGATTCACATAAATAGTTAAACCACTCAATGAGATGATGAAAAAGGATACCAAGATTGAGTGGAGTCCTGAAGCAAAGCGGGCGTTCACCCAAATTAAACAAACAATAATGGAGGCACCTGTCCTGGCTAGTCCAGACTATTCCCTTCCGTTTTACATTTACTCATTTGCTTTGCCGCATTCCGCTATGGCAGTGCTGACCCAAAAGGTTGAAGGAGAGGAATGACCAGTAGCTTTCATGAGTTCCCCCTTCAAGAATGCCGAGGTTCGGTATTCAGCGCTAGAAAAATAGACCTTTACTCTGGTTCGCGCCGTGAAGAAATTTCGGCATTACATTCTCCGGAGCAAAGTTCACGCTATCATTCCAGACTAGGCCGTTAAATCTCTGCTGATGCAGAGTGAATTGGGTGAGAGATGGGGGAAATGGATGGCCATCCTCCAGGAATATGACTTAGAAATGCAGCCCATGAAAATAGTCTGAGGCCAAGGACTAAGTCGGGTGATAGCTGAAGAGACTCCCCGCATAGAATGTCAAACTTACACAGTGGAGTCCATCACCCAAGACCCGTGGTATGCCGATTTGGTATACTTGTTGTTAAATAAAAAATGTTCGAAGGGGTTACCTCCCCACAATTTCCATGCTCTGCAGATGAAAAGTGCACACTTCATGATCAGGAACTCCGCGCTGTACCGCAGAAATTATGAGGGAGTGTACCTCCGGTGCATCGATAAAAACCAAGCTGTAAGAATAATCGATGAATCCACAGATATTTTGGAACCGGGCATGGCTCAGCTGATGCCACTGCCCATCAGATCCTCCAGGCCAGATACTATTGGCCTTGTATCTTCAAAGATGTTTACGCTCATGTCAGGAAATGCCATACTTGCCAAACCGCAGCACATCGTGAGCGTAACCCAGCGATGCCTCTACAACCAGTCTATGAGGCTAGACCCTTTTCCCAATGGGCATTTGACTTCATTGGGGAGATCAACCCCAACTTGTCTGCCAACCACCAATACATACTTACTACTACTGATTACTGCACTTGGTGGTCTGAAGCTATACCTTGTAAAAACAATACGGCAGACGTAGTTATCAAGTTCTTGGAAGAAAACATCGTCACACGGTTTGGAATGCCCTTCGCTTTAGTATGTGACAATGGTCCAGCGTTCTCTTTGGCACAGCTACTCAAATGGACCTACAATCAAAAGATCACACTGAATTTCTCTAGCAACTATTATCCCCAGGGAAATGGCGTTGCTGAATCAACGAACAAAAATCTTCTTGAAGTGATCAAACATTTGTTGGAACATAATTCTCAGGATTGGCATCAAAATTTGAAATTTTCCCTATGGGCGGATCGCATTCACATCAAGGCCACCCTGGGAATGTCCCCATTCCAGCTAGTTTATGGTCAAAACCCTGTATTCCCAGTCAACTTACAGATCCCGGTATTACAACTTATGCAGGAATTTAACAACCGGGACAACATTGTGGAGGTTCGACTCTTGAATCTGGTGCAAATGGAGGAACAGCGAGACGTAGCCCTTGAACATTTTGTGCATCACCAGGCAGTGGTAAAAAAATGGTTTGACCGAAGAGCCCAGTATAAGGCTTTTCACATTTCAGATCTGGTCCTGTAGTCGGACAAGGCCCGGGAAAAGAAAGGAAAGCACACCAAGTTCCAACGGCTCTAGCTCGGACCATACTTGATTTAAGAAATCTGTGGGGCAAATACTTACCACCTCAATGCTCTGACTGGGGAACCTGTCGCATTGCTCATTAATGGACAGTTTCTCAAACACTATTTCGAGTAACGTAAGTTCATCCTAAGTTGTATTATATGTAAAGCTTTTCGCTTGTGAATAGTTCCCTCTGGGTGCCTCGTGTGAGGTATCCTGCCTTGTAAATAGCCTTGTCGGCTATCCTCCAGGACAGTCCTCTATTTGTCTTTTGCTTTCATTTTTGGTTTTCTTTTGGTCCTGGTGTTTTGTTCTGCCTTGCAGGAATTAGAATGCTTCGTATAACTTTGGCCTCCTGTACAATGTCTACGGCATGGCAAACTTTAGAATCTATCTTTGGCACGGTGGAATTGACCTGGTCTCCGGGGTTGTTTCATAGGTTATGGCACATTTTTAAGAGTCTCCATGGGGTGTTCTCTTTGGGAGTTTGACAATCAGTGAACAAAATAATAATACAAGGAACAAGTAATCAGACACACCGAGGGTAGATCGGCTGTACTAATTGGTTGACCCACATCTAAAAATCTAAAGAAATTCTCCCTGGGTCCAAAGTTTTATCCTCTCTTCAAAGATCTAAATACAGGTGGATAGGTGAAAGAAGTACCGCCATTAAAATTAGCTAAGCTTAAGCTTAATGGTGAAAGAAGTACCGCCTTCCCCACCCAGAATCAAATAGAATAACAACAGAAAAAGTGGGGTAAAGTTCCAGTCTCCGGGGGAAACATGCAAATTGATGACTGGTTCGATGTAATTAGTGCCTCTTCTCTATTCCTCCCAAAGGTCATCGGCTTGATTTCCTTCCAAAGCACACATGACACCACTGATAAAAGACTACAGACTGGCTCCTGCATGGTTGGATTCTCTCGAATATGTTTCTCTTTTCCTATCAGAGGTTTCGGGAAGCGGCTTGTTCCAGCTTTGCTAACCAGATATTCTTTAGTTCTCAAATGCACTAAGGCATTTGTCCCAGATAGTCGCCATTTGTTATGCCCTGCATCTCCGTCCCTACATTTTGTGTGCAAAATGTTGGGTCCCCCCCCCTTTTTTTTTTTTTTGCTTTTGCCCGCTTTTGGTTTGCGGTTTTGCTTGTCTTTTTTTCCTTTTGTTTTCTTTCTCTGGGGTTTTCTTCCCAGGCGTGGCGTTTTGTTGTTTGTTTTCTGTCTCCGGGACTCCAGTCTCGGAGGTTGTCTTCTGTTGGGAACCGGATTCCAGACTCCAAGACTCTTCGTCGTGATGTTCTTAGGGACATCATCATGAGGAATTCCCAGGCCCGGAGTCTGGAGGTTTTGCCTGTCCGGAGATCGCCGGAAGGAGGAGGATTGCCTTTTTACTGCGGGTATAAATAAAAATTATCAGTGACTTTCACACTTACCGCGATTAAAACCTTCGAGCACTTAGAGCGAATTAGAGCGATTTTAAAGCGATTAATAAAGCATTTGCAGAGAATTTGTGATAATCAAAGCTTAACACCTTCTAAGTTCTCAGGCAAGTGCAAGCGCTTCGTGGTGGTGCTCCTGATCAGTTGACCGTTCAGGCTCCTACGGTAAACCCTTCTCTGTCCTCCACCTTCTGTGTTCTCAGGTTGGTTCCTTCCGCCTTCCCTCCTCTCTCTTTTGCTTCCGTCTTCTGGTTTTTCTTCAGTTTTTGGTCTTGTTCTTGTTTGTCTGGTTTTGTTTCGTTTCTCGGTCGTGTCTGGTCCTTCGTTTCTAGTTTCGCCGCCCGTTGGTGGGTCGACTCTGCCAGAGGGTTGTCCACCCTCTGTGCAGAAGTTGTTTGTCTATAAATTATGTAAATAATGTAAATAGTGGTATGTCTGTAGGTAGTGTATATATTGTATATCCCTATTTCTGCCTTGTCTGGTTTTCCTGCGGGCATCGTCCCGCGATGTATATCCATGTATATATGTATATAACTGTAATATAGCCCCTGTATATCTCATCATTTCTATGTGCATATCCCTTGACTTCGTGTATATCCTTCCAGGTGACTCGACAAGCTGGTTGAGTCACCTTTGCTTCTGGTCTTCCACCTTCAAGTTCGCTTCGAGGCATGAAACCACCTGTTTGAAACTCGGCTCCCCGCTGGTTTCAAACAAGTGGTTTTCTCTCTCCTCCATGAAGTCTGTCAGAACCTCATTTACGTCCCATGCACGCAATCAATTCTAGCCAAGTGGCTTTCCCTTTTCGTGCGCTCAGACAGTTGGCTACACCGTCATCGCCATCACATCTATTTAATGCCAACGCACGTGGCGTCCACGTGGGCTCGACAACTTGCCTTTTCATACATCTTGACTAACAGTCATTTCTCCAGGCTTCGGGCCTCTTACCACCATCCATCCTATGTCTTTGCCAAGTGTGATAAAATTCCCCAGACCCGGATATGTTGATACTTCAAGTTTACGATGTGTTTTTGTTTTTGGTTATCTTTGTAAGATACTAACTTTTCAGGAAAGCCAACACCGCGGTGGTAAGATCTCCAGACCCCGGAGTAACTATTTTATTTTGATAAAATATTCTGATGGTCACTTTGCCTTGCAGGTTCCCGGACTTCGTCTCCCAAACATGTCTGAAGCATCCGCGTCATCCCCTCCTGGAAGTCCAGAACTACCAACGGCGACGGAAACCAGGGCAGCGATGAAATCTAAGATGGAGAGGGCCCTGGAGAAACTGCCCCTCACCATGAAGTTCGTACAGAACAACAACATTACAGGGTCAAAGATTGAGTCCAAGGTTAAACTCATAACCGACACCAGCGTCAGAACGTGGGCAGAGATGCAAGCCTTGGTGAAAGTGATGCACATCCAGTGACAGGCTGGAGATTAATTAGCGATTAACGTCAAAGATTCTGGTATCCTCCGGGCGGTTTTCTTCCCGTGCTCTGTGCAGTCTCTAGAGCTTATCCTAACACTGGCTGCCAACTACAACTCTTCCATTCGGACCGTCATGCTTGCGGCCACGGAACCTACAGGATACCCCACTCCTCTGGTATCCCTCGACACAGACACATTCTGGGCAGGATTAGGAATCCCACAATTGGACAAAGCCACAATGGTTACAAGGGCTGATGCCTTGGACCAATTTACTCAACTGGAGGATGCTACCCGGGTGTATATGAATACCCACTGGCTCAAGGCCCTGAAGAGGGATCCAAAGAGAATGAAGATAGAAATCCCCCGCTCTGAATTCAAGTAGAGCATCCAAATGGGGATAATAGCATTAGCCCGGGTATTTGGGCAACCTTCCGCCCAGGAGTTTGCAAAATGGATGTATTATTTCCTCCTCGGCATCTCCACCAAGGGAGAATTCTTTGACTGGGCCGCAATAATCTCCAATCACGTTGACTCTCAGTTCCTCCAGATGGACAGGAAAAAGAAGTTCTACATATCTTCTTACATTTTCTGGGCCCTAGCTCAGTAGAGGCCCCACTCCAACGGCCTACTTACAGATGGCGTACTCAGGATGGGCCTGAAATAAAAGGCACCATGGGACCATTTCCCACAGATTCAATAGGAGGCCAGCTTCCCTAGTTTCTGCCAGGTAAACGACCCGTTCATTTACTACCATCTACTCACGCCCACCCAGGATGCTGGATACCGCCTATCCACTGAGGCGATGAAGTTAATTAGTAGTTATGGACACTACTACATTCAGTTCCAGTAGCATACATACATTAGGGTCACCGGGTTCTCCAGAAAACCCTACTTGTTGGCCAGACATTGCGGGGACAAGATCGTACTACTGGAATATTGCCAGCAGATGATGGAATTGCACAATTTCTTTTCCCTCAAGAAGGTCCCCAACGTCTCGTTCCCAATTACCTATTGGAACTACACCTGCAGTCTGGCCACCGCAAAAGAGGTGGATAATGAGGTGAAAAGTTATAACTTGCAGGAATTCTATCTGGCATGGAAGAACTTTGATTCGCATGGAAAAATAGCAATGACAATGCCCCGGGCTTCAGAGCCCCATCAAATACACATGGAGGACTTCTGTGCAGATTGCCAAGAGGATGTGGAGGTTTGAAGCCGGCACTATATCAGAATGACAGCCAGAATGATGTAGGAACTGAAGCTCTGGAGATTCCCTCCGGGCTTCTCTAACGCTGCCCCCACCATAGATCCCCAGTGCAAAGAAAAGGGGATCGATAAGTTGGCACTGCCAACAGTAGATTGGGCTGCCCAGGAGGGGCCCACAATTGAGGACTTCACTCGAGATGTGGTCGAGAAAAGTCATGCCTATTTTAAGAGGGTGTGCCCCAGGAGTATGCGTCAAGCTCCCTGACCGGCACCAAAGTCGACTCCGCCACCGGTACCAAGATTGACCCCGGGGGCCGAGACTTCCTCGCAGCGCGCAGACAAGGGAAAAGGGATAGCTACAACACCCTCCGCACAGGAAGTCCCTATTTAGGAATAGATCAAGCAATCTGTGGCAGCCTCCCAACAAATGAGGGAGCAGTTAATAACGAGGTTGGCTACTCCCCCACTCATGGCCAGACCAATTCATCCTCCATCCTCCCCATCAATGGCAGCCTTAATGGTCAAGGCAATGGGGGTGGATCCCATGGAGGCAGCAGCTATAGCCGACGCGGGGCCACCTTTGGTCACCTGGAGGAAGAGGAAGCACATAAAACTGCCCAAGGCAGAACTAGCGCCAGTGGTGTCCCTCCCCCGAGAAGTAGAGATCCTTTCTTCCAGTTCCCCGGAACTGGAGAAAGAAGCAAAGCCTACAGAGGTCCCAGCCAGTCCCCCTCTGTAGGAGGAATTTGATGATGTATTTTCAACCGATGAGTTCAGAAACTTGCAAGGGGACAATACACAAGCAGGGATAGAAGTCCTAGAGAAAGAAGCAGGGGCTGCAGACCAAGAAACCTAGAATAGGAACCTGTGCAAGAGAAAGAGTAGGAGATAGAAGAAAAGGAGCCAGAACCGAAAATTATCTCTGGGGCTCAAGAGATGCAAGTTCTGGGAGTGGACCAACTAAAGCCAGGTGAATAAATGGCATCCGCTGGGGGAACTGGAGCTCTGAGAATAACCGTAAACCCAGCCACCATGTTCCCAAGGCCACTCCCGTGGGAAACCTTCGGGCAGGTTATTACAGTGGCCCAAACTCTAAATCTTGGCCTGATACCTCCCCTACTGCCGACATAAGAAGAAATTTTGAAAGAAGAAGAAGAAGAGAAGCAGCTTGAAGAGGAAATCCCTGAAGAAGCCTACCAAGGTCCAGACCCAGCAATAGACATAGAGGACAAGGCTGAGGAGATGGAGGTTGACAAAGAAAATATCACTACAGAAGAAGTTGAGGCAGGGAGGACGGATGAGGTCCATGACACTGAGGAGAAACAGCCACCGGAGATTGGGAAAGAATCAGAAGAGCAAATTCTGGCAAGAAGGCCGTCTCTCCCACCTTAGTGGCTGGTAGAGAGTAAAAAGAGAAAAGCTCAGTCCGCTCCGGTGATTCCTCTCTCCCTGGTTGAAATGATGGCCTAAGTTCAGGCCTCGACGAAGGTAAAGAAAGCCCGGACAGTTCATACTCTGTGAACTGGGCCATGCGGAGAAACAATTTCCATTGTGGCAACACCTCCCCTGAACGCCAATGAAGCAATTGCAGACCCCGTAGATTATAATTTTGCAGAGGTATCCCTGGGAAAAAGAGGAAAGCAAGGCGAGGTGGACTTGCTTAAGGAGGCAGTGCGGGCAGTGGAGGCCTAATACAAAAAGGAGGCCCAGAGGCTTAAGGCTGAGAAAGAGAAGAATGCAAATCTTATGGGATTGCTTACTAAGCTGGCCAGACCCATGAATGCCACCCCTCCAGAGACCTCCATAGCTAAAGAATTATTGCAAAGTGACATAGACTCCTTACGGGTAATGAAAAAGAAGGCCCAAGCAGTGGATGAATGGGTCGCCTTACAGATAGGAAACACCCGGCGTTTCCTAGCGTCCACTCTCCCGGACTTATACATAGCCTGGCAAATTATTCATCAGGCTGAAGCACTCATTGAGTAGTGGGAGAGTGACGCTAAAAATTACCAAGCATGGAAGGTTGAGGTCGAAGAGCTCCTCACCTTGGGAGAAGACATAATTTCTGAATCTGGAATTGTGGGTGAGGAATCATTTGATTTTGTGAGAACTTAGCACTCCAGACTTGACCTCACATTGGAGGTGACCAAGCAACTGGTAGAGTCCTTGCAGGAAAAGATAAATGCTGTAAAATACTCTTCTAATTTATATAAGTCTTTTGTGATAAAGGCTTCCAGGGCTGATCCCCTTAGTACAGATACTTATACCCCTGAAGATTCAGTTTTAAGGAGTTTTGATGAGGTAACAAAATCCCGGTATCAATCTTTGAAAGGAATAGACAGGGCCTGGATGACAAAACTAGCCAAGATGAT
Organism: Thuja plicata; assembly: GCA_018584345.1. Classification (NCBI taxonomy): domain Eukaryota; kingdom Viridiplantae; phylum Streptophyta; class Pinopsida; order Cupressales; family Cupressaceae; genus Thuja; species Thuja plicata. The sequence continues at coordinate 712,009 of MU225770.1, forward strand.
ACTTAGGGGTCATGACGCAGCCAGAATGGCAGATGAATTCAAAGGGAATGTTCCAGACCTGGGGGAACAAGTTGAAGTGGCCATGCACAGAAGGGCCAGCCTAAAAGAGATAGATGAGGATGGCATTTTCTGCCTCCTCCAGGCCTTCAGCGATAACAAGCAACCTTGAGCTTTCTCCAAAGGCTGGGGAAAAACTCACATTGAGTATTCTTTATTCTTTTGGGGACGTAAGTTCCCGGATCCTGGAGTTCCAGATCCAACAATTTTGTATTCTTTAAAGTAATCCGTGTCCTGGTCCCCGAGGCCGACCGGTCACTTTCAGAGGTGGTTAATAAAGATTGTCAGAAGGTAGTTGGCCACATCATGAAGCATCAGCTTGGCAGTTGGTCTTCTGATAGGATGGTCTTCTCAAGGCGTCGCTTAGCAGTACATATGGCACATTGGAGACAGGGCGCCACATTTCCCATTTATGAGGCATGTAGCCTCAATCTTCGAGGGACCTACTTTCTTATTCCTCTTTTCTGGTTCTCTTCCCGAGACCAATTCTTCTGATGTATATTCTTATCTTATTCTTCTTACATGATAGACCTATTCCATCTCCAGGTCTTTTGTAGGGTGGCGCAGGTAGTACCGGCCCCCGGATATTATATTTTATTGAAATGTGTAAAATAGGGTTAGGATTAGAAAGAGAGTTGTATAAATAGGCAAATCGGCCCATTTCCAAGGGTCGGCAAAATTGATGATTTTGTTGTCCATAGAAATAGCAAAGTGATTTCCCTTTTTAAGTTGCAGAGCTCAATGCTCCATTTGTTCTGTTCTTGATAGTTAGATGCTCCCCTGGAGCCACCATTGTATCACGCACCAGTGCTTGCTAGACTGAATATTAATGAAGAAGGAAGAATTATTGGCAATCATGTTGTTGGCATTCCTGCTTCTGAGTTAATGGTATTTCATGTTTTAATATTCTTTATGTCTTTTACTCTGGTATGTCAAAGTAGATTAACAACCTCTTTATTCCTGCTACTGATAAAATGCTAACTGATGGTTATGTGTTCCTTCGGTATTTAGTGTAGTTTACCAGAGTATTATTGATGTTCCAGACATTTTAGCATGGCTATAGTTAGATGAAATACTTCTAACCCTGCAGGATCTTTTTCATTTTATTTGTTAAGTGTAGAACGCTCAGGAAAACCTTACTTTGATCGAATCTCCAAAGAAGATGAGTTGAAGAAACCAGCTATCCCCCTCAAAAATAGTCATCTCTCCCAACCGAGCCCCGCACCATCGTGACCCGACATCTAGGTGCTTGAAGGCCCGGAGGATTTATTTCCCCTGGACAACCTTTGCAAGCAGAGTTGGCCGATTTCCCCAGAACCCGGTGACAACTTATGACTGTTGGCAGACCCGGTCAGCAAAACCCCGTCAAAAACTCCTACCCAGATATCAATTTTGGAATTGCTAAAACTATCTCCTAATCACAAAGAGATTTTGGAAAAGGCCTTATGGGAGACTACAGTTCCTATAAATTTAGAGGAAGATAAATTTCAGAACATGGTAGGACACCTCATTGCTCCTCATTGTCTTTCTTTTTCAGAACAAAATGACATGTCTATCACCCACCCTCAAAATGTACCCTTGCATATAGAGGTATTAATCCAAATACATAGGGTCAAGAGAGTTCTCATAGATGGTTGAGCTGGTCTAAATATTTTTACTCTAAACCTTGTCAAGTCATTAGGTTTATCCAAGTCTTCCATTGATCCAAAGAAGAAAATAACTATTCAGGCTTATGATGAAGAATAAAGGTCTTCAAAGGGTATGATCGTTCTACCCATCCAAGTGGGACCTATCAAAAAGGACACTATATGTCAGGTTCTTGAGATGAAATTGACCTACAATATTTTACTAGGAAGGCCTTGGATACATGAGATGCAAGCAGTACCTTCTACATATCATCAATGCCTAAAATTTCCATACCTAGGGGAGGAGATCACAATTGGAGGAGATT
>MU225770.1:719017-731694 GCA_018584345.1 Thuja plicata
CTAGAACCTATCAATAGCATTCATCTTAAGAGGTTCCACACCTGATTCAGAGGAAAGAGTATCAGAATAAAGAGTATAAGTTGAAGAGTATCAGATGAGTCAAGCATCACCTTTGTACATGAGAAAACTCAAAAAATACCAAAAAAGGAGAAAAGATAAAAAATACAAAAATTTCAAAAATTTCAAAAAGCCAAAAACATTTGAAAAAGAGAAAAAAAAAAGTGCCTTGGTGAAAACCTAGCAAATAGGCACCTTGGTAGCAAAAAGAAAAAAAAAAGAGTATAAAAAGAGAAAAAGAGCAATAAACCCAAGAGATGAAAACCTGGACACAAGCGCCTTTTGTCCCTTAGGTGTTTTCCTAGTTGCATTTGTACATATTGCGGTTTTCCTCATCTCACTTGTTCATCTCCTCATTGCATCTGTCATTCATGCATTGCCCTAATGAAGTCTCAGAGCTACATTTGTCACATTCTAGATTCAGTTGCCCTACATATCACATTGGCCACATTTATCACTTGGGGGCACACATCGTAGATAGACTTTGATACCAACCGAATTCAACAGTGCAACATTTCGGTCACACGTCAGAAGAAGATTTTTAGATTCCAGAGAGACATTTTCAAATCTTTGATAACTATCATTGTCCAACCCTAAACAGTTTGATCAAATAACATGATCCTCAAATGTAATTTGACTTATTTTATCAGGATTAAAAATTTGACACATCTTAAATGATCAGATTGTCTGGAATTCTTATTTGAAAATTTTGATACATTTCACAAACACTTGGAATTTTTGGTGAATTTTTCATTAAATTTTTTCGAGTCATGTCTTTTTAGTTAATCCATGATGTTTCGGCTAGATTGGCAATGATAAAAGACATGATGTTTTCTTAAGCTTCTGAATGATTGTTTTGAGAAAGATTCTTTAACTTGTGTGAATTATTCTAAAGACATGGTCTTCAAAGAACCATAGAGGACATTCATACAGGATGGGGGGTCAACCTTTTTTTGTTTATGCAAAAGGATACCTTGGCTATTTAGATTTTCCATATCTTAATACCAACATCCACTTGCAACATTGAATCCGATCAAACCGATATTCATATTTCCATAGTTGGTCTTCCAACTAGTGAGGGTTGTACTTAGTTTCGTAGAAAGGAGTTACCACATGCGAGAAAGTCATATTCATATTCTTATGGTCGTAGTGGCACCAGTAAGGATTTTATGGACTCTTAGTTCCACAAATGCTTTATGATGAAAATATATCTCAGTTTGCATTTCTTTCACAAACCTCAAGGAAAATTAGTTGCATTGCATTGCATTCATGTTAGATTAATCGCATTTTTCTCTCTAGCTTGCATTCTCAAAATGCTTATATTCTCAAATGGTTTTTCTTTCTAGCAATTTTCCAAGTTTAAAGGGGGGGATAAAAGTTGATCATATTTCATCAAATCATATAAGTTTCAAGTCATTCCAAAATGAGATCTTCCTTTACATTTATCATCATTAGTCATTATTCATTATTCATATCAAGAGAAAATCCAGAGCAAAGATTCATTAATCATTACTCATTTTCCATATCATCATTTAGAACTTCATATAATAAATTAAAATTGCATACATTCAAAAATACTAAGATAGATGCATTTCATTTACCATTAAGCACTAAGTATTGCATTCATTGCATTGCATAATCCATACATTGTTAAAACAAAAACATATAGAGATACATTGCATTCACATCATTTGCATCCATTGCACAAATTGAAATAAATGCATCATAGAAACATATAGACATGCATAAAAGGAAATCTCATAACATCATCCAAGGCAATCAAAGAAGATCATCAGATAAATGTCCATCATCAATGTGTATAACATAATCAGTACATCAATGGTACATCAAAGTCCTGATCCAAATAAAGTACATATGATACAAAATCTTGGGTCCATGTCTATCCCATCACCCAGTAGGGGCACCTGATCCATCTAAACCTATGCCTGATCCACCTGTGCCATCAGGATCTCTATCACCTACTCTATCCTATGAGCCAAGAGGTTCCTGACTAGTGCTCGCACTGGTCGGTAGCTGAGCTAAAGTGGTCAGAAACTGTTGTAACATGGTCATGACCTGGTCTAATCTGGCTGTCACTATAGTCATCCTAGCCTATAATCCCCACACATCTTGCACTATACCATCTAAAACTGGATCCTGTGTTGCTGGAGGACCTTATGGTGCCTGAGGAGCTATATGAACCTGTGGTGCCACCTATGTTGTGCTAACCTAAGGGTCAACCTGTGGTATCTACCCAGGAACCTGTCTAGCCTCCTGGACCTATCTCTATCTCCGTTTGGCCCAATCGGCATGTACTCTCAAAGGAGCCTGACCCTGTGGTCCCTGTGCACCTGCTGCTCTCTACCTAGGCTATCTGAAACCACCACTTCGGCCTCTCACATGACCGCCTCTCATCCAAGGCCCACCTACTCTCTGTACCCATGGCGCTCTAGGTGCTCTCTGGACTCTACGCTGGCGTGGCCTGTTGCCATAATCACCGTCATCTCCACCATCTCCATCATCCTCAGATAGCTCATCAACATCTGGGATCGGCTCTGCCAGATCAGTGAATCTCATGAACCGATGTCACAGGAACCACTCTCGACACTCTGCAGACATCCCTGCGTTTGCAACATGTGGTAGGAAATCCCATACTCCATATCCTAGTTGATCAATCTGTATGCAAGCTGACTGCTAGTCAACCTGTGCACCCCACATCGATCACTCTGCCTGTACTCGAGTATATAAAACCATGCCCTGTGGCATATCCTGCATCCGGCTGAACTGGCGTAGCACTCTACCAAAGCAAAACCTCTCAATAATCAAAGAGGACCGACCTATCATCCATCATTGCAAAAACATATAAGGAAACTCATCATCATCCTCTCGCCACCTCTCACACTACAAGTATGGCCTCCACACGACCTGATCAATGTCATCAATCTCCCATCTCCAATAATCAATCTTGCCTAGATGATGTTGGACAATCATGCCATCATACAAAAATGCATACGGATACCCTTAGGCCCGCACTCGTGCTGAGACTGGTCTAGTGATGGGGATATGCTCCCATGTCCACAACTATAACAAAACTGCATTAGCTGAAATTGCTGCACTACGTCGATAAACAATCTCATGCAAATTAGGGTATAACTGTGCTAGCACGCACGAACTCCAATCCATCCTCCATGGATGCGCAATCAAATCCTCTATGATTTGGCCCCATCTGACTGCAAAACCATGTCCTTGCCTATCTGGTAGTAATAATCCTCCTATCACCGCTCCTAATAATGCTGGAAAGGTTGGGAATGAGGAAAACTATGCCTAGGTAATGCAATCATCTGTAATGGTGTTATCTCCGAACACCCATCTGCACATGCTGCTATCATAAACTGAATCATAATACACCCACTCTCCATGAGTCAGGATCCTCAATAATTTGTAAACATCCTTAGGTGTGATAGTCATCTCGCCAAGGGGTAGATGGAAAGTATTATGGTCAGAGTGCCAACGCTCTGCCATAGCTGTCAATAAACCTCAGTTCAGCTAAAACTGAGGGAGATCTAGAAGGAAACTGAGACCACACATCTCAATAGTACACCACTCAGCTAGCGTGAGCTCATCTACTAAATTGAAGATCCACATTGCCACTCCTCGCACCCACAACTTGCGGTAATGCTCCTACATTTTGAAACAAAGTGCATCATGTTAGTTTTTCTCCGGATGAACCATTCTAAGTCAATCATTACATATTAAATCTATCTTTTCTCTAACTTAAGCTTATCAACTTATTGCTCCTAACCTCTAAATCATGAGACACAAGGACAATTTGTAATCATTTTTAATCATACCTGATTGACCTATCAAACATTCATCATTATGACTTTTTTCTACCATCCTAAACACAATGAGACATTTTGGATGAACATTTTAGAGCTTGGAACCTAATCAAGTCATCTGGACGATCTATCGAACTGAGTTCATCTATTTTTCCTCTATCAAAAATTTTCATCTTTATGGTAGGCGGCACTTCACTACATGTATGCGGCTTTTAAATGCTAGGCAGATTTTTAATCTTCAAAAGTGACTCTTTACCATGCGGAGGTGGCACTTTACATTTTAGGCAACATTTTACAAGCCTACGCGACTTTTGGCTAATCATACGCGACTTTTAAAACATAGAGTTGTAGGTGGCATTTTATCTATCTAGGGTTGCAATTTTACCTTAGCTCCTATGTGGCTAAGGATTGTGCATACGCGGCTCTTCACAGTGCAGATGTGGCTCTTAACAGGCCTACGTGAAACTTTAACTATCCTACGCGGCTCTTTGCCATTACTATTCTAAAAAATAGTTAAAAGATGTAATAAATGCAATTTTTCAAAGCAATAAATGCACTGAGAGGGTCTGAACTACTCACTAGAGGTCTGTAGTCAGGTGGTCTCTAATATTTGTATGCTCACTCAAATCTATGCTCTCAAATGGGGACCACCATCGCTATCAATCGTTAGAGGATCAGAGAAAAATATCAATAGTAAAAAGTGAAAATGAATAGTAAATTTAGGTTTTTCAACCTATTTAAGCTATTTTAACCTATTTTCTAACATTTTTGACCTAGTCAAACCTAATTTTTCCTAAATCTGCTCACTAGGGCATTTGTTCCACATCTTTTCACATCATTTTTTCAGAAATATTATCATCTTTTGATCTATCTTATTCACTTTGTCTAATCAAATTTTTTTCCTACGATCAAGATGATTCCATTTTTGAGGGGGCATCATCATATCATCAAACAAGGATCCTGCATCATATCTTATATCCAATCTGGGGCATTGAAATTTCAAACTTTATCAGTCGAGTACCATATCAGGGTTTTCATATCGGAGTTTCATATCAGAGTTTCACATCAGGATTTCATATCTGGGGTTTCATATCAAATTTCATATCAGGGTTTCATATCAGGATTTTCATATCAGGATTTTTATATCAAATTTCATATTAGGTTTTCATATCAGCTCATCAGTATCAGCTGAATGATCAGGACAATCAAGCTTTCTTTTAATCAATGCACTTCGCACATCAATTCAAAGAGGGGCATTTGTAGACACCCGAAATTTACCAGGTGTATCTCAAACATTTCAAATTATAAATCTCAGCTAAATGCTTCAAAATATCATCTCAATGCAAATCAAATGGACATTTAATCAATGCAAATCAAAGAAACAAAATTCAAATCAAATCAAAAGATTAAATAATCATGAAATCAATTAATTAAAATCAAGCCTAAAGGGATTAATCAAATTATGCAATTGATTTTCAATAGTATAAATCAAATTTCAAAAAATCAAATCCAACCCATTTACCCTTCCATGGCTAATTTAATTAAAAGATGGAGTTATTTAAATTATTTAAAATCTTTGAGAGACAACCAAAAAACTTTTCTTTATTTTTAGACAACTCATAGATTTTGATTTTACCAAGATTTTTGCTTAACCAAGCTTTGATCATGATTAACTCACTCTACCCCCTACCCTTGGGAAAATGCTATAAATACAGGCCATTTCCTTTGTGTTTGGGATCCAAGAATTCAAGAGCAAAAGGCATCCTTATTATCGACATATTGAGAAGCATTTTGAGAGATTTGAGAGAGAGAGATTCAACATTATTTTCATTTATCTTATCATGTTTTAGAACATTTGCTAATCTTTATTTTAATCTTGGAGCTTTCTTAAGCATTTTAATCATTACAGCTAGTTTTAAGCATTTAGATCTTTATACATATCTCATTCTAGGATTGTCCTTGAGAGAGATTAAGCTTGAGAGCTTCTCTCAACAAAGCTTGGATAGAGAACCATGAGATGATATAGTTTGTTAGTTTCAATTCTTTAGATTAATTTGTTATCTTTCCATAGAATAGTTTGCTTTCATTCTTAATTTCATGAAGGTGCATTTTCATGTACACAAATGAAATATGTCACTTTTCTAATGATATACGTATGGTGGTAGATTATATGCATATGTTCAATATTTTTTAATTCTTTTCATCTGGAACTTTGTTGATGCAAAGGAAATGTATGTTTCAGATATAGTCAGAGATATATACTAACCATGTTCTATCTTTTTTCTATTTTATTTTCTAGATACAATGTTTTCTTGTAGGAAACCCATTACCATCAAAATCTCAGAGGAAGATGAGTCAAAACCCATTATCCCCTCAAAACAAACAGTCACTTGTCCAACTTAGCTAGGACTGCACCACCATGACCTAATAACTAGGTGTTTGGATGTTAGGAGAGCGAGCTCTCCCGCATGCCTCTTCAAGAGAAGTTGGACGATACCTCGATATTCGGTGACAACTAATCCCACGCTAGCGAGACTGTCACAAAGTCTCATCCACAAAATGATTGGTCAAGGGAGAACTATTAGTGATAAATCATCTAACTAGGTCACATTTAACATTGTGCATTGTAACCTTTAATAGGGTTGGCTCTTAACCGAGCTCAGTTCAAAAGAGTAAAATATTTTAGTTTACCAGTCCCAGGTGGTTTTTCCCTTAGCAAGGATTCCACGTTAAAAATCTGTGTTAATGTGTATGATTGTTTTGGATTGTTATTTTTCTTTACACATCACTTTATCTGCATTGATCGATAATCACATTTATTGTATTACTACTACTCAGTAGATGATTTCATATTTGATTTGATGAGTTTGAAGATAATATTGAGTTCATAGTTTATATTTCATCGATTTGATTTATATGTTTGAAATTGTTGTTATATAAATTTTGGAGAATTTGGGGGTGTAGGATAACTAGAGCTAACTAATTTACCCCCCTCTCAATTATCTAACAGTGAAAAGCATCCATCCACATAAATTTTTCATGGAATCTTCTTATCTCCAGTCTTACCCACTTTTCATCATCACAAAAATTAGGAAAACCATCGCCAAAACTCAACCTTTTATTAAATATAACCTTAAATTCAGGTTTGGCCTCTCCATTTTGGTAGGTAATTATTTGTGCCACAACTCAACCAACTTGAAATGATCAAATTTATCTAGCTTGCACTTCAAGTGATTTCTTACATCTTCATTAGGAAGAACATCGTACAAAATTTGTGACAGATAACCTTACACGTCGTTCTCAGTGGAAATGTTTAGATAGGGTTTGAACTTAGAATGAGGTTTGGTGGATGCATCAATCATAATAGAAGTAGAAAGACAACCTATTAGATAAACAAAAGTGTAAATAAAAGTAGCTGAAAAAATACCTCTAAAACTGGTTGAAAATCCTGATACAATACATAAAGATAGCTCATAATTTTTATATTGTGAGGTAAAATTACCTGATAATGTTGTATTTAAAGTTTAACCTCAACAATGATACTCGTAATTTACATTTAATGCGTCATAGACTGACAATGACCACTCTCACTGAAGCGAATATTCAATTTTCTTTTTCTTTTTACTAAATATCTCCTTGTCGAAGTAGATTTGTCATATTCATAACTCTTTCAGATCTAGTAAGATAGGAGACAAACATAAGAAATTTGTCCCCCTGACAAGTATTTGCGAAACTGCTAATTACTAGAACCAATTCCAGTGCTGGAACTAGAGAAACTGTTACTCTTATTTACCTAGATATTTCTCATTTATTCTTTGACTTCTTTATTTATTCTTTTTTTTATTGAGACTGGTTAACATCAACTTATTTACAAAAAATTTCTATATGTCTAGGTTTTTTGCATTTAAAGCATCCATTATACAACATCTCTTGTCTTGATGTACACTAGTTATCCTTGTGTCCATATGAATAACAAGTATAACAATAGCTAATAAACTTATCGCTTCTATTAGGTTTCCTATATTGACTTGCCTTATGACAATAGATATTGCAATTAAACAATCTACTTGTTTGATTAAACTGGTTCCTACAATTTATAGCTTTATGTCCTAACTTATTGCAACTTAAACAGAAATCATGAAAAGGATAAGGTTTCATACTCACCTATGGTTGTATTAGAGCCTTACCTTTGTCCATTTGGTTAGGAGGAGTTCTATCTTAGCATTCTAGAATTGATTTCTCTTCTTATTTTTATTTTTTGTGAGAAAATTCACTGGTTTTAAATCTAAGCCTTTTCTTATATGTCAGAGATCTTTGAAGATTCAATCTTTCATATAATTTCTCCAAATTTTTGACTCTTTCTTCTCTCTTCTTGGTTTCTTCTTTGAGATTCTTGACTTCTTGTTCTTGGTTTTTGCATTCATCTCATTTTCATTTGATCATATTATTTAGATGCATTTTGATGTTTTCATCTGTTTCACTTTTGGCTCTTAGGTTGACGATGGTTTCATTCACTATCTTGAGTTCATTTCTTACTTCCTTGTATCTCGACTTGAAATTCCAGATCTTACCTTTTAACTTTTGGATACAATCATTTTACATTTGAAGATTTTCTAAGAATACTTTGTTCTCATCTTCAACTGATTCTACATCTTCATAAAAACATAGTAACTTTTTCTCATCCATGGTGATGCAGAGGTAAGGGTAGTGGGCTCTTTGCAATCATATGGGTTGAACTAACAAGGGGAATACAAGGTTCAAAACACTCTTCCCAAATGGAATCAAGGTGTGACTTCAAACCAACCACTTGACTCAATGCTTCTAAAGAAAAAATTAACTTAATTCAACCAAACTCAAAAGGATTCAACAGGTTATGGGGTCCCAAACAATGGTTATTCACAAAATGCTTGGATCAAGTAGAGAGGCCAAATTGTCCAGTAGTAGGCCAACAACACGCTTCCAAAATTTATAACTTAACAAACCTCTGAAACAATTTGCAAATAAATCGGGTTTGTAGATACCCATTACTAAGGTTTAAAACTTATGGAAAACTTAGTATAGGTTAATTTGCAATAAATATCACTATTATAGCACAGTGCCTTGCAACTATGCACAAAAATGGTGATTTTACAAAGTAACTACTAATTTCACACAACCTAAAGACCTCAACTCTTGGAAAGTTACTCCTTATCTCCTCTAAGGAATAAATATGAAAGGAATTAGGTCCATACCTCTAGAAACACCAAAGCCCCAAATTAGGCCTTCAAACCCTCCAAAACTAGGTCTTCTCCAATCTGGACTCTCCAAGCACTATCTCCTTCAATTGATAGACCAAAAATCATTTCTTGACCATTTTATGAAGGATTATAACATAATATAGGGCCCTCCTTTGGTTAGAATAGCTACAACAAGAGACAAGGAGCCAAATTCATGTCCTTTTACCCTGCAACATTTAATCAATGGTGATCACCCTGCAACATACTCTTCAACATTGCATTTATAGGGTTAGTATGATATGATACAATGATGGATTCATCCCTAAAACTATAGATATTATAGTAAGGGATGCATCCGAATGCATTTTCTAAAAACAATTTACAAATTGCAGGCCTGTCATGGGATAGTCAGATCCTTTTGTTTAAAATACAATAAAAATAGATTGTCCAATATATTCAAACAAGATTATAGGACATCAAGGAAGATCCTTACAACTTTCTATTTCAATAAGAGATTCAAATTGGATCCAAATATGCAAGAAAACCTATATTATTGCTTCAAATCCTTATGTAGTCCATATAGTAGATATACCTGTTATGCCCTGCATCCCGGTCCCTACATTTTGTGTGCGAAATGTTGGGTCCCCCCTTTTTTCTTTTTTTTTTCTTTTTGTTTCTTTGCTTGTGGCCTTGCCTTGTTTTTCTTTCCCTGTTGTTTTCTTTCTCTGGGGTTTTTCTTCCCCGGTGTGGTGTTCTGTTGTTTGGTTTTCGCCTTTGGTTTTCGCCTCTGGGACTCCGGTCCCGGAGGTTGTCCTTCGTTGGGAACCGGATTCCGGACTCCAAGATTCTTCACCATGATGTTCTTAAGGATATCATTGCAGGAATCCCTGGGCCCAGAGTCTGGAGGTTTTCTTGTCCGGAGATTGCCGGAAGGAGGAGGATTACCCTTTTTACTAGAGGTATAAATAGAACTTATCTGTCATTTCACATTTATCGCGATTAAAAATTTCAAGCGATTTCAAAGCGATTAACAGAGCATTTGCAGAGAGTTTATGATAATCAATGCTTAACACTTCTAGTCACTTTCTGGCGATTGCGAGCGCTTTGTGGTGGTGATTCTGACCATTTGATGACTTGAGATGTTGCAGAGCTCCTGCGGTAACTCCTTTCCTCCACCTTCTGCGTTCTCAGGTTGGTCTTTCCATTTTTTTGTCTCTCTGGTTTCCTTCCATTTTTTTTGGTTCTGTTCGTCTTGTTTGCTTTGTCTTCTATTCTGTCTAGTTTTTGTGTTTTCTGGTTCTGCCGCCCGTTGGTGGGTCAGCTCTGCCAGAGGGTTGTCCACCCTCTATGCAGAAGTGGTCCGTTAGTAAATATGTAAATAGCTGTATATGCTTCTGCCTTATCTGTTTTTCTGTGGACGTCTTCTCGCATTGTAGAATTATGTATATATGTATATTTGTGTGTAGTCTGGTGTGTATATCCTTCCTGTATATCCTTCCATTTCCATGTATACACCCCTTAGCCGTCATGTATATCCTTTCGAGTGACTTGGCAGGCTGGTCGAGTCGCCTGTGTTGCTAGTTTTCCGCCCTTGAGCTTGTTTTGGGACAGAAAACCACCTGTTTGAAACTCGACTCTCGGCCGGTTTCAAACAGGCAGTTTTCTCTCTCTTCCATGAAGTCTGTCAGACCCTCATTTATGTCCCATGCGCATAATCAATTCTAGCCAAGTGGCTTCCACTTTTTGTATGTTCGGACAGTTGGCTCCGCCGTCATCGCCATAACTTTCGTTTAATTCCTACGCACGTGGCGCCCACATGGGCTTGATCGTCTCGTATCATCATCCATCTTGTGTCTTTACCAAGTGTGATAAAAACCCTAGACCCGGATGTTTAAGGAAAATCTAAATTTTACGATGTGTTTTGCTTTTTGGTTATCTTTGCATGAAACTAACTTTTTTAGGAAAGCAAGCATCACGGTGGTAAGATCTCCAGACCCCAAAATAATTATCTTGATAAATGTGTTTTGACGGTTGCTTTGCCTTGTAGATTCCTAGAGTCTATCTTCCAAACATGTCTGAAGCATCCGCATCTTCTCCACCCGGAAGTACAGAGCTACCTCCCGCAGCAGAAACTAGGGCCACAGTAAAATCTAAGATGGAGAAGGCCCTAGAGAAGATGCCCCTGACAATGAAATTTGTATATAACAATGTCATCATGGGCTCAAAGATTGAGTCCAAGGTTAAGCTTATAACCGACACCAGCATCGGAACATGGGCGGAGATGCAGGCCTTGGTGAAAATAATGCACATCCAGCGACAGGCTGGAGATCAATTAGCGATCAACGTCGGGAACTCTGGAATCCTCCGAGCAGCTTGCTTTCCGTGCTTCGTGCAATCTCCGGAGCTTATCTTAACACTAGCAACCAACTACAACTCTTCTATTTGGGCTGTTATGCTCGCGGCCGCAGAGCCCACAGGATACCCCACTCCACTGGTGTCCCTCGACCCAGTCACATTTCAGGTGAGCCTGGGAATCCCACAATTTGATAGAGCCACTGTGGTTACAAGGACTGATGCCTTGGCTCAATTTACATAGCTGGAGGATGCAGCCCAGGTATACATGAATACCCATTGGCTGAAGGCCCCGAAGAGGGACCCAAAAAGAATGAAGATAGAGATTCCCCGCTCTGAGTTTAAAGAGAGCATTCAGATGGGGATAATAGCATTGGCCCGGGTCTTTGGGCAACCCTCCACCCAGGAGTTTGCTAGATGGATGTACTATTTCCTCCTCAGCATCTCCACCAGGGGAGAATACTTCAACTGGGCAACAATAATCTCCAACCACGTCGACTCCCAGGGCCCGTTTGGTTGAGGGGTGGAATTGGAATTGAACGGGAATTGGCATTTCCAAATTCCCAAAATGTTCAATTCCCTGTTTGGTTCCAAAATTAAAAATTGGAATAGGGTTATGCGAATTCTAATTTTGGGCCTTTTTGAGCATTCCACAATTCCCCCTCAGGACCTAGAATTGGAATTGAAAATTGGAATTGGAATTGAGAGTATTATTTTGTGAAGGAAAATTCATTCCCATTTTTGTGTTAATATTATATTGCTATCAAAATGTATATATAAATCTGTGTATATATACACATGTGTATATATATGTGTGTATATACACATGTGTATATATACATGTGTGTATATATACATGTGTGTGTATATACATGTATGTATATATACATATGAGTGTATATACACACATGTACATATATAGTATAGATATATGTATGTATATATACACATGAGTGTATATACACACATGTGTGTGAATATACATGTGTATGTATATACATGTATGTGTATATACACTCTTATGTGTATATATACATACATGTATATATATAGTGTATATACATGTATGTATATATACACACATGTGTATATACATACTCATATCTATATACACATGTGTGTATACACACATGTGTGTATATACACATATGTGTGTATATGTGTGTATGTGTATATATGTGTATATGTGTATATATATACACAAATGTGTGTA
>MU225770.1:732265-779272 GCA_018584345.1 Thuja plicata
AGTCATCTTCCAGGTGAACCAAACAGGACAGCCATATTCTAGAATTCATTTTGAGAATAGCACAAACCTAGAATGGATTCAATTCTAGAATTGGCAATTCCAGCATGCACAAATTCCGCCAACCAAATAGGCCCCCAGTTCCTTCAACTGGACAGGAGGAAGAATTTCTACATGAGTTCTTATGTTTTATGGGCCCTAGCGCAACAGAGGCCCCATGCCCACGGCCTACTCACAAATGGCATGCTCGGGATTGGCCTGGGACAAAAGGCAACGTGAGACCATTTCCCGCAAATTCAATGGGAGGCCAGCTTCCCCAGTTTCTGCCGAGTAAATGACGCGTTCGTTTACTACCATCTGCTTACACCCACTCGGGACGCCGGATATCGCCTGTCTTCGGAGGCGATGAACTTGGTCCATGGTTATGGACATTATTACATCCAGTTCCAATAGCACACTTACATTAGAGTCACCGGCTTCTCTGAGAAACCCTACTTGTTGCCCAAGCACTGTGGGGACAAGATCGTGCTGTTGGAGTATTGCAGGCAAATGATGGAGGTGCATATCCTCTTTGCCCTCAAAAAGATACCAAACATCCCATTCCCAATCACTTGTGGGAATTACACATGCAGTTTGGCTGCCGCAAAAGAGGCGGACAATGAGCTAAAAAGTTATAACTTATAGGAATTTTATTTAGCGCAGAAAAATTTTGATCCGCATGGAAAGATAGCAACGACACTGCCCCGGGCTTTGGAGCCCCACCACACTCACATAGAGGACTTCTGGGCAGATTTCCAAGATGACATTGAGGTGCAGAGCTGGCACTACGTCAGGATGACGGCCGACATGATGCAAAAGCTGAAGCTCCGGAGATTCCCGGAAGACTTCTCGGACGCTGCCCCCACTATCGACCCCCAGTACAAGGCCAAGGGGATCGATAAAATAGCTATTCCACCAGTCAATTGGGACACCCATGAAGGGCCTACAATTGAAGACTTCACTCGAGAGGTGGTCGAGCGAAGCCACACCTATTTTAAAAAGGTGTGCCCTGGGAGTATTCGCCAAGCAGCCCAACCGGAACCAAAGTTAACCCCACCGCCGGTACTGAAAATGACCCCGGTGGCCGGGACTTCTTCGCAGGGAGCAGATAAGGGAAAAGGAATAGACACGACCCCTTCTGTGCAAGAAGTCCCCATTACAGAGAAAATAAAGCAGTCGGTGGCAGCCTCCCAGCAGATGAGGGAGCAATTAATAACAAGGCTGGCCACTCCACCACTTATGACCAGGCCACTTCGTCCCTCTTCCTCCCTGTCACTGGCAACCCTAATGATGAGGGCAATGGGGGTGGATACCATGGAAGTGGCAGCAATAAGAGACACTGGGCCACCTTTGATTACCCGCAGAAGGAAGAGGCTTAATCAAAGGCCTAAGGCAGAGCCGGGGTTGGGTACGTTCTAGGCCCCACAAGTAGAGATCCTCTCTTCCAGTTCTCCGAAGCCGGAGAAGGAAACAGAGCTTGCAGGAGTCCCGGCTAGTCCCCCTCCACAAGAAGAATTTGATCATGTATTTGCGACCGATGAGTTCAGGAACTTACAGGGGGACAATACCCAAATGGAGACAGAGGTCCCGGGGGAAGAACAAGAGGTTGTAGAGCAAGAAGATATTGAACAAGAGCCTGCACAGGGACAAGAGCAATAGGTAGAAGAAAAAGAGCCAGAACTAGAGATTGCCTCCGGGGCACAAGTGATGCAAGGTCTAGGAATGGACCAATAGAAATGAGGTGAACAAATGGCATCTACTGGGGGAACCGGACCTTCTGGAGCATCCGTAACCCCAGCTGCCACGTTCCAAGGGCCACTCCCAGGAACAACTTTCAGGTAGGTGATTACTGCGGCCCAAAATTTGAATCTCGGCCCAACACCTCCCCTACCGCCAAAAGATACACTAGTGGAAGAAGAAGCCTCGGTGGTAGAAGAAGAAGAGCAACAAGAATAGCGTAAAGAAGAAATCCCTGAGGAAGCCTACCAAGGTCTGAACACAGCAGTCAATCCAGAGGACAAGGCCGAGGAGATAGAGGTTGATGAAAAGAATGTTGTTGCAGAAGAAGTTGAGGCAGGGAGAAGAATAGATGAGGCCCACGCCACTAAGGAGCAACAGTCGTAGGACACCGGGGAAGAACTAAGGGAATAGATTCTTGCAGAAAAGCCACCCCCACCTCCTCAGTGGCTAGTAGAGAGAAAAAAAAGGAAAGCTCAGTCTGCTCTAGTGATTCCTCTCTCCCTGGCCAAAATGATGGCCCAAGTCCAATCCCTACCAAAGGCCAAGAAGGCCCGGACAGTTCACACTCTCCGAATTGGGCCGAGTGGAGAAATAGTTGCCATTGTGGAAACGCCTCTCCCAGACGCTGATGAAGCAACTGCAGACCCTGGAGACTAGAATGTTGCAGAGGTATCACTAGGTAAAAGGGGAAAGCAAGGTGAGGTAGACTTGCTTAAGGAGGTAGCAAGGGCAGTGGAGGCCCGATATGAGAAAGAGGCCCAGAGGCTCAAAGATGAAAAGGAAAAGAATACAAACATTATGGGGTTGCTTACTGAGCTGGCTCAACCCATCAATGCCGCTCTTCTAAGGGCCTCCACCTCAGACTATCTACCGTAGAGTGATATAGACTCCCTATGAGTAATGAAGAAGAAAGCTCAGGTAGTGGACAAATGGGTCACCCTGCAAATAGGAAACACCTAGCATTTCCTGGTATCCACCCTCCCAAATCTATACACGGCCCAATAGGTCATTCACCAGGCAGAGATTCTTATTGAACTATGGGAGGGTGATGCTGAGAATTACCAGGCATGGAAGGTGGAGCTCAAAGAGCTCCTTACCCTGGGGGAAGATATGATTTCTGAATCCAGAATTCTGGGGGATGAATCATTTGATTTTGTAAGAACCCAGCACTCTAGACTTGACCTCACATTGGAGGTAATCAAGCAACTAGTAGGGTCCCTACAAGATAAGGTAAATGCTGTGAAGTATTCTTCCAATTTATATAAGTCATTTGTAATAAAGACTTTCGAGGCTGATCCCCTTAGCACAGATACATGTACCCCCAAAGATACAGTTTTGGGGAGTTTTGATGAAATAATGCAGTCCCGATATCAATCCCCGGAGGGGATAGATGGGGCCCAGATGGAAAAGTTAACCCGCATGATACTTAGTGGTCATGATGCGGTGAGAATGGAAGATGAATTTAAAGAGAATGTTCCAAACCTGGGGGAACAAATTGAAGTGGCCAAGCACCGAAGGGCCAGCCTGAAAGATATAGATGAAGATGGCATTTCTTGTCTCCTCTAGGCTTTCAATGACAATAAACAACCTTGAGCTTTCTCCGGAGGCCGGGAAAAATTCAAGTGTTGAGTATTCTTTATTCTTTTTGGGACATAAGTTCCCAGATCCCAGAGTCCTGGGGTCAAGATTTTGTATTCTTTCAAGTGATCTGTGTCCCAGCCTCAGAGGCTGACCGGTCACTTTCAGAAGTGGTTAATAAAACCATGTCAGAGGGTGGTTGGCTACATCAAGGAGGTGTCGACTTAATAGTTGGGCTTCTGACAGGATGGTCTTCTCGAGGCACCATTCAAAGGTACACCTGGCACATTAGAGACAGGGCACCGCATTTCCCATTTATGAGGCATGTAGCCTCGACCCCCAGGGGACCTACTTTCTTCTTTCTCCTTTCTGGCTCTCTTCTCGAGGCCGATTCTTCCACTGTATATTCTTGTCTTATTCTTCTGACTTGTCAGACCTATTCCGTCTCAAGGTCTCTTGTAGGGTGGTGTAGGTAGTACCGGTGCCCAGATATTGTATTTTATTAAAGCATGATGTAAAATAGTGTTAGGGTTAGGAGAGTTGTATAAATGGCCAGACCGGCCCATTTCCAAGGGTCAGCAAAATTGATGATTTTGTTGTCCATAGCAATAACAAAGTGATTTTTGATCTTAGTCTACAGAGCTCAATGCTCCATTGTTCTGGTTTTATATAGTCAAATGATCCCCTGCAGCCACCATTGTATCACGCACCAGTGCTTGCTGGAAGGAACATTAATAAAAAAGGAAGAATTCTTGGCAATGATGTTGTTGGCATTCCTGCTTCTGAGTTAATGGTATTTCATATTTTAATATTCTTTATGTCTTCTACTCTGATATGTTAAAGTAGATTAATGACCTCTTTACTCCCGCTACTGATAAAATTCTAGCTGATGGTTATGTATTTCTTCAGTATTTAGTGTAGTCTATCAGATTATTATTGATGTTCCAGACATTTCAGCATGACTATAGTTAGATGAAATGTTTCTAACCCTGCAGGATCTTTTTTTCATTTTATTTGCTAAGTGTAGAATGCTAGGGGAAACCTTATTATATTGAATCTCCGGAGGTAATGAGTTGAAGAAACCAGCTATCCCCCTCAAAAATTGTCACTTCTCCCAACCGAGCCCCACACTGTTGTGACCCGACACCTAGGTGCTTGAAGGCCTAGAGAATTTAATTTCCCCGGACAACCTTTACAGGAAGAGTTGGCCGGTATCCCCGGAACCTGGTGACAACTTATGACTATTGGCGGACCCAGTTAGCAAAACTCTGTCAATAGAAACTGGCGCTAGAAGGAGGGCATGAACTCATCCCCTTCCAGAGATTCTGATTTCACACCTCCTGAGGGTTCCCTGATTTATAGTTTTAGTCATCAAGCCTTCAGCGGGATTGGGTCTTTCTCCCCAGTGAAATTTGAAAGAGTCCTTAGGTCTGCCCTGAACCCTGGGAAGTTTGTCGAACTCGAGCCTCCTACCCGCAAGCAAAGGACCTCAAAATTAATACCGGCTGCTATTGTCTGGGGATCCAGCATACCTCAGAATACCCAAACTTCTCAGGCAATCTTGGGAACAAGTGCCCAAACTACCCAACATATAGTTCTCCCAATGGCCGCGTATTTCAAAAACATCGGGTCCCCAATGGGCACTTTTCTAGGTGCAACCAACGATTTACCCTCTCACCCGGAGAAGATTTGCCCATGATATGAGCACCTAGGCTTACGGACCACGGAAGAACACTTATAGGCATACAAAGATGCCATGAATCGACACCAGATCCAACATGAAGATGTTGTGACTCAGATGTTTCCTTTGTCTTTAGGACAAGGTGAGTTGAACTGGTACCTTAACCTGCCTACCAACTCCATAAACACTTGGCAGGACATGGAGGATGCCTTCCGGGCTGCCTTTCACGTGCATGTGGACCCAGCCTGGTCCCACAGCCAGTTCATCTCCATCAGGAAGGAACCCAATGAACCCCTTGCAGCATTCAACCATAGGTTCCAGTGCACCCTAAAGCGGTGCACGAGCCCTTTTATCCCATCCCCAGAAGTAACCATACAGACCTATCTTAACGTGATGGACCCTTTTTTTTCCACTCTCCTTTGGAGAACAACCACCACGGGTGACCAGGACACCTTGACAAAAGTCTATAACCTAGCCTTAGAGTTGTCCCACGGCCTCAACAAATCCCCAGGTGGGATTGGGCAGAGTACACCTTTCAACATTATCCTCGGCGGAACTGCGTATGTCAGGGGATACAACCCCAATCTGGCAATGGGTTCCCCCTCGATAGCAATGAATCCTTCGCCACCCTTGATAGACCAGTAGGCCCGGTATGTTTATCCGACTCAGACTCAAATGGTGCAGGGTCTGGAAGCTTTCCCTTGGAATCAACCATAGCAGGCACAAAAGTCTCAGACACAATTGTCCGGAGTGCCCTTCTTTCAGTCATCCGCGACTGGAGGATTGCAACCCTCAACTCCAGCTAACGCTACCACCTTCCCGGGAAGCCAACAACAACAACAATCATCACATTGTGACACCAACACTCAGTTGACCACCGAGGTCGAATCCCTCCAGCGAATGTTGTCTACCTTAACTGTGGACATGGGCCAACTAAAGGCAGGGTCCTATGCACCCATGAATTGAAATTCCCAGAGGGGAAACATTTTCTCTGGCCAACGAAACAACAACGCCGGAGGAAGAAACTTCAACAATGGGCCTAAGCCTAATCAACAATAATGGAATAATAACGCGAACACCGGAGGCCCACCTCCGAACCAAAATGCCAACCAAAATGGTGCTGGACCATCACATTTCACACCAGTTGCAGACTTCCAGCCCATGACTAATTGGTGTAGATTGCACAATACAGGCTCACACAACAAGGTGAATTGTGCCACCTTGGAGAAGGTCATCATGATCTCCTAGCTGGATAGGCAATAGTCGCATGATGCCACCCCTCCAGAGCCTCCTGTCCAAGAGACAACCCACAGTGCCTTCACCTGTGACACCATCTTCTTCAGAACATCCGGGGAAGATGAAGAAGAATCCAAATTACAAGGATTCTTTGATGAGTCTATCCTGCCCTTCGAGGCCAACGCCTTTACTAACCCGTGGGCTCCCGATAATACTCGGAGTCAGGTTGGTAAAGGACCAGTTTACATGCCTATACCCCCTATCAAAGACATGCCTCCTCACTGGAATAATATGACTGATCGACCCGCTCCTCCAAAAGATCCTAGCTCTAACCAAGCAAAAGATCTCACCGAGGAAAATCACCAGTTCCCAGGAGGAAGATTCAACATTACGAAGGTGTTAGAATAGACCATAACCTCCATGAGCTTGATGGAGGTTTTTTTAAACTATTCTGAGCAGAAGAAGTCTCTTCTGAAGCTCTTAGGGAATCTGGAAGCCGTCAGCCGCCCGCCTAAAACTGTCTCATTCGAAGATGCTAACGTGGCTATCTTCCGGGGAAACAATGAGGATCCCCCCTTCCTACTAGGCTTAAACATCCAAGGTAAAAATGTACACAATTGCTTAGTAGATTCCAGAGCTTCAGGTAACATCATGCCCTTGTCCATTTGTCAAAAGCTCAGATTCCACCCCACCCCATCTAATGGTGCAGTAATCCAACTGGATAAGATTACTGTAAAAATGGTGGGGGAATTGAAGAATGTCCAGATACAACTTATCCAGGACCCCAGGATAGCCAGCATAATTGATATCCAAGTAGTGGACATCCCAGAGACTTATGAGATGTTATTAAGTTAGAATTGGTCTAAGTCCTTGAATGGATACTTTTCGACCGACTTCACCCATTTATGGCTTCCGTAGGAAGGAGAGTCAAATAAGATGTGGGTTGAAAGTGAACCCCATATGAAACAGGCCCTTACCGAGGTTGGAAGGGTCAACAAGGTCTTTTTCTCTGAGACTTCCCTGGGGGTGTACCAACCCTTTAAAATCTTAACATTCGATTTCATCCCCGGGGAGGATCCCGCAGTGCTATAGAAATCCCAGGACCTAGAAGAAAAGATGAGAACTGAGGTAGACTCTCAAGGCCCCACAACAGCCCTTGCCAAACTCCTGTCTGGTACTTGGTGCCGAGTACACTACCAAAAACATTCAGAACTTGAGTGTGGGCCGTGTCTTTCGATCGCTAATCGGCACCTTGATACCTTCCGGAATAAACAACATATAACTGATTCTTTGGAGCCCATTGTTCCTATGGGATGCACTCCTATGCTATCATTTCCCCATGAATCCCAAATCCAAACACCTCTGGAGGCAAATTTTTCCCCCAAGCCGGTGGTCCAGGAGAGAACCCCTAAGTCTCCCAGCAATAATCCAAAGACTACTCCTCCTCCCCAGACCCAGACTACGAACCATGAATTATGGACCCTCAAGTTTGATGGGTCGCGATCCAAACAGTGCTGTGGGGCTGGGGTAGAGTTAATCAACCCGCATGGGAAGTCTTTCCTCACATCCTACAGACTGCAGTTTAACTGTACAAACAATGTTACAGAGTATGAGGCTTTGGTCCTTGAACTCTTATTTGTGTTAAGGAAAGGTATCACCCACCTCTGGGCTCTGGGTGATTCAAAGTTGATTGTTAAACAAGTTCGGAGTCAATACACATGTCATGACAAAAGGCTGGCCGCATACCGCAACTGGGCTTGGAGCCTTATCGAGGATTTTGATGCCTTTGGCATTGACCTCATTCCCCGGCGATGGAACTATGTCCCGGATGCCCTTGCCATTTTCGCCAGCACACTTGAGCCGATGGCTGGCTCGCGACTCTGGAGATTTTCAGTTGAGATGGTCCCCACCTTGTCCATTCCAGACAATATCACCCACTTTCAGGTTTTTGAGGATGATCATCATATCTTGGCCTTTATGGAAAATGTTGGCATCTTTGAAAACCAGATAGTGGAGGAACGAGACCACGACGATACTGGACAGGGTGATGAAGACGATGGGATCATGGACCTACCTACTAACACCATCCCAAAGGGGATGGTTGCACTGGAATGAATCTTTGATTCAGACCCTCAGGCCCGTGAGAAGGTGTCATCCTCCTCTGAGGGAGGAAAGTTTGAAAAAGTTAACATCGGCCAGCCCGGTGAGGAAAAGATTATTCACATTGGTACCTCCTGTTCCCCTGAGGAGAAGGAGAAGATTCTCACAGTTCTCTGAGAATACATTGACGTAATTTCCTGGGGTTATGACTACTTGAAAACATATGACACGTCCATCATGACCTATATTATTCCCCTGAAACCTAATGCTAAGCCTTTTCGGCAAAAGAAAAGACCGGTCAACCCCTTGATAGAGCCTCTGATTCGTCAAGTGGTAGAAAAACTGCTATCAGCCTGGATAATCTTCCCAATCCAGCACACTACGTAAGTTGCCAACCTGGTCCCAGTTAGAAATAATGGTGAGATCCTCCTTTGCGTGGATTTATGAAACTTGAACAAGGCCTCTAAGAAAGATAATCACCCTCTCCCTTCATTGGATAAGGTGTTGCAGATAGTGAATGGATCTTAGATGATGTCCTTCTTGGATGGGTACTCTGGATACAACCAGGTCATGGTCAAGTATGAGGACAGAGAGAAAACAACGTTTACCACCAAGTGGGGCATATTTGCGTACAGAAGAATGCCCTTTGGACTGATCAATACAGGGGCTACATTTCAAAAGGCCATGGACATTATGTTTGAGGGCCTCGTAAATCAGTGCATAATCATCTACATGGATGATTTGACCATCTTTTCCCAGGACAGGCGCGATCATCCTGCCCATCTCGCCCAGATCTGTGAGAGATGTCGCCTGTATGGGATATCCCTCAACCCCAAGAAGTGCATATTCGGGGTCACCGAGGGGAAGTTTCTCAGGCATATCATCTCTGAGAAGGGTATATCCATAGACCTTGAGAGATTCGAGGCATTGCTAAACTTACAAATGCCTGGCAGCAAGAAAGAGATGCGATCCTTCTTTGGAAAGATCAACTTCGTATGGCGGTTCATCACAGGGTTTGCAGAAATAGTCAAACCGCTCAACGAGATGATGATGAAGGATACCAAGATTGAGTGGAGTCCTGAAGAAAAATAGGCATTTGCCTAGATAAAACAGACAATAACAGAAGCACCAGTCCTGGCTAGTCCAGACTATTCCCTTCCATTTTACATTTACTCTTTTGCTTCGCCGCACTTTGCCATGGCAGTGTTGACCCAAAAGGTTGAAGGGGAAGAATGACCAATAGCTTTCATGAGCTCCCCCTTCAAGAATGCTGAAGTATGGTATTCATCCCTAGAAAAGCAGGCCTTTTCTCTAGTCTGTTCCGTGAAGAAATTTCGGCATTATATTCTCCGGAGCAAGGTATATGCTATCATTCCGGACCATGCCATCAAATCTCTGTTGATGCAGAGCAAGTTGGGTGAAAGATGGGGGAAATGGATGGCCATCCTCTAGGAGTATGACTCAGAAATGTATCCCATGAGGATAGTCTAGGGCCAGGGACTAAGTTGAGCAATGGCAGAAGAGACTCCCCACATAGAATGTCAAGCTTACACTGTAGAGTCTATTACTCAAGACCCGTGGTATACCAATTTGGTATACTTGTTACTAAATAACAAATGGCCAGACGGATTGCCTCCCCACAAACATCGCTCCCTATGGATGAAAAGCACTCACTTCATGATCAAAAACTCCGTGCTCTATCATAGAAACTATGAGGGAGTGTACCTCAAGTGCATCGACAGGGACCAAGCTGGGAAAATAATTAATGAATTTCACGGGTAGTTTGGAACCGGGTGTGGCTCAGCCGATACCACTTCCCATCAGATCCTCTAGGCCGGGTACTATTGGCCCTGTATATTCAAGGATGTTTACACTCACGTAAGAAAATGCCATACTTGCTAAACCATGGTGCATCGTGAGCGTAACCCGGCTATGCCTTTACAACCAGTCTTCGAGGCTAGACCCTTTGCCTAGTGGGCATTTTACTTCATCAGGGAAATCAACCCTAACTCATCTGCCAACCACCGATACATTCTCACCGCTACTGATTACTGCACTCGGTGGTCTGAGGCTATACCTTGCAAAAACAACACGGCAGATGTAGTTATCAAGTTCCTGGAAGAAAACATCGTCACAAGGTTTGGAATTCCCTTTGCTTTGGTATGTGACAATGGTCCAGCATTTTCTTTGGTGTAGTTACTCGAATGGACCTACAATTGAAAGATCACTTTGAAGTTCTCCAGCAACTACTATCCCCAGGGGAACGGCATTGCTGAATCAACGAACAAAAATCTACTTAAAGTGATCAAACACTTGCTAGAACAAAATCCCTGGGATTGGCATCAAAAGTTGAAATTTTCCCTCTGGGAAGATCGCATTCGTGTCAAGGCCACCCTGGGAACATCCCCATTCCATCTGGTTTATGGTCAGAACCCTGTATTCCCAGTTAACCTACAGATCCCCATTTTACAGTTTATGCAGGAATTTAGCAACAGGGACAACATCGTGGAGGTTCGGCTCTTAAATCTGGTGTGAATGGAAGAACATCGAGACGCAGCCCTCGAACATTTCGCGCGTCATCAAGTAGTGGTAAAATGGTAGTTCGACAGAAGAGCCCAGTACAAGGATTTTTGGATCTCTGATCTGGTCCTATTGTGGGACAAGGCCCAGGAGAAGAAAGGGAAACATACCAAGTTCCAACGGCTTTGGCTTGGACCATATCTAATCTCAAAAATCTGTGGGGCAAATACTTACTGCCTCAACACCTTGACCGGAGGACTTGTCACATTACCCGTTAATGGACAGTTTCTCAAGCATTATTTTGAATAAGGTAAGTTTGTCCAAAGTTGTATTATATGTAAAGCCTTCCGCTTGTAAATATCTCTTCTGGGTACCTCGTTGCGAGGTACCTCATCTTGTAAATAGCCTTGTTGACTGTCCTCCAAGGTAGTCCTCTCTTGTTGTTTTGTTTGTCACTTCCGGTTTTCTTTTTGGGCCCCGACGTTTTGTTCTGTCTTGCAGGAATTGGAATGCTTCGCATAACTCTGGTTTCTGGTACGGTGTCTACGGCATGGTGAACTTTAGAATCTATCTTTAGCGTTGCAGAATTGGCCCGATCTCCCGGGTTGTTTTACACGATGTGGCACATTTTGAGAAATCTCCATCGGGTGTTATCTCTGGGAGTCTGGCAATCAGTGAACCAAAAAAAATATAAGGAATAAGTAATCGAACATGCCGAGGGTAGATCGGTTGTACTAATTGGTTGACCCAGCTCTGAAACTTTAAGGAGTTCTTCCCAGGTCTGGAGTTTTATCCCCTCTTTGAACAATCTAAATATAGGTGGATAGGTGAAAGAAGTACCACCATTAAAATTAGCTAAGCTTGATCTTAATGGTGAAATAAGTACCGACTTCCCACCTAGAAGTAAGAAAAATAAAAAGAGGAAAAG
Source organism: Thuja plicata (assembly GCA_018584345.1). NCBI lineage: Eukaryota > Viridiplantae > Streptophyta > Pinopsida > Cupressales > Cupressaceae > Thuja > Thuja plicata. The sequence goes on from MU225770.1 coordinate 744,085, forward strand.
CGGGACGGAACTTCAGTCTCTGGGGGAAGCGAGTAAATTGATGACTAGTTCGATGTAATTAGTGCCTCTTCTCTACTCCTCCTAGAGGTCATCGGATTTATTTCTTTCCAAAGCACACATGACACCACTGATGAAAGATTCTGGACTGATTCCCAGTGTGGTTGGATTCTCTCAGATATGTTGCTCTTTGCCTATCAGACACTTTAGAAAGTGACTTGTTCTGGTTTCGCTAACCAGAGATTCTATAGTTCTCAAATGTGCTAAGGCATTTGTCCCAGATAGTCACCATTTTTTATGCCCTGCATCCCTGTCCCTACATTTTGTGTGCAAAATGTTGGGTCCCCCTATTTTTTTTTTTCTTTTTGTTTATTTGCTTGCGGCCTTGCCTTATTTTTCTTTCCCTGTTGTTTTCTTTCTTCATGGTTTTTCTTCCCCAGTGTGATGTTCTGTTGTTTGGTTTTCACCTTCGGGACTCCGGTCCCGGAGGTTGTCCTTCGTTGGGAACCAGATTCCGGACTCCGGGATTCTTCGCCATGATGTTCTTAAGGATATCATTGCAGGAATCCCCGAGCCTGGAGTCTGGAGGTTTGCTTTTCCGGAGATTTTCGGAAGGAGGAGGATTACCCTTTTTACCGCAGGTATAAATAGAACTTATCTATCATTTTCACATTTACCGCAATTAAAACTTTCAAGCGATTAACAGAGCATTTGCAGAGAGTTTATGATAATCAATGCTTAACACTTCTAGTCACTTTCTAGCAATTGCGAGTGCCTCATGGTGGTGATTCTGACCATTTGACAACTTGAGCTATTGTAAAGCTCCCGCGGTAACTCCTTTCCTCCACTTTCTGCGTTCTCAGGTTGGTCTTTCTATTTTTTGTCTCTCTGGTTTCCTTCCATTTTGTTTGGTTCTGTTTGTCTTGTTTGCTTTGTCTTCTGTTCTATCTGGTTTTTGTGTTTTCTAGTTTTGCTGCCCATTGGTGCGTCAGCTCTGCTAGAGGGTTGTCCACCCTCTATGCAGAAGTGGTCCGTTAGTAAATATGTAAATAGCTGTATATGCTTCTACCTTGTCTGGTTTTCTGCAGACGTCTTCCTGCGTTATAGATTTATGTATATATGTATATTTGTGTGTAGTTTGCTATGTATATCCTTTTATTTCCATGTATATACCCCTCGGCCTTCATGTATATCCTTCCAGGTGACTTGGTAGGCTGGTCGAGTCGCCTGTGTTGCTGGTTTTTCGCCCTTCAGCTTGTTTCGGGACAAAAAACCACTTGTTTGAAACTCGGCTCTCGACCGGTTTCAAATAGGCAATTTTCTCTCTCTTCCATGAAGTCTGTCAGACCCTCATTTATGTCCCATGTGCACAATCAATTCCAGCCAAGTGGCTTCCACTTTTCACGTGTTCAGACAGTTGGCTCCGCCGTCATCGCCATAACTTTCATTTAATACATACGCACGTGGTGCCCACATGGGCTTGATGACTTAGTTTTTTACATGTCCTTGCCAACGGTTATTTCTCTGGGCCCCGGGTCTCTTACTGTCATCCATTTTGTGTCTTTACCAAGTATGATAAAAACCCTAGACCCAGATGTTTAAGGAAAATCTAAAGTTTACGATGTGTTTTTCTTTTTGGTTATCTTTGCATGAAACTAACTTTTCAGGAAAGCAAGCATCACGGTGGTAAGATCTCTGGACCCTGGAATAATTATCTTGATAAATGTGTTCTGATGGTCGCTTTGCCTTGCAGATTCCCAGAGTCTATCTTCCAAACATGTCTGGAGCATCCCCATCTTCTCCACCCTGAAGTCTAGAGCTACCTCTCGCAGTAGAAACCAGGGCCGCAGTAAAATCTAAGATGGAGAAGGCCCTGGAGAAGATGCCCCTGAAAATAAAATTTTTACAGAATAATGTCATCATGCGCTCAAAGATTGAGTCCAGGGTTAAGCTTATAACCGACACCAGTGTCGGAACATGGGCAAAGATGCAGGCCTTAGTGAAAATAATGCACATCCAGCGACAGGCTGGAGATCAATTAGCGATCAACATCGGGAACTCTAGAATCCTCCGGGCAGCTTGCTTTCTGTGCTCCGTGCAATCTCTGAAGCTTATCTTAACACTAGAAACTAACTACAACTCTTCTGTTTGGGCCGTTATGCTTGCAGTCGCAGAGCCCACAGGATACCCTACTCCACTGGGGTCCCTCGACCCAGTCACATTCCAGGTGAGCCTGGGAATCCCATAATTTGATAGAGCTATGGTGGTTACAAAGACTGATGCCTTGGCTCAATTTACATAGCTGGAGGATGCAGCCTAGGTATACATGAATACCCATTGGCTGAAGGCCCTAAAGAGGGACCCAAAAAGAATCAAGATAGAGATTCCCCACTCTGAGTTTAAAGAGAGCATTCAGATGGGAATAATAGCATTGGCTTGGGTCTTTGGGCAACCCTCCACCTAGGATTTTGCTAGATGGATGTACTATTTCCTCCTCGGCATCTCCACCAGGGGCGAATACTTCGACTGGGTGACAATAATCTCCAACCACGTCGACTCCCAGTTCCTTCAACTAGACGGGAGGAAGAAGTTCTACATGAGTTCTTATGTTTTATGGGCCCTAGCGCAACAGAGGCCCCATGCCCACGGCCTACTCATAGACGGCATGCTCAGGATTAGCCCGAGACAAAAGGTAGCGTGGGACCATTTCCCGAAAATTCAATGGGAGGCCAGCTTCCCCAGTTTCTGTCGGGTAAACGACGCGTTCGTTTACTACCGTCTACTTACACCCACCCAAGATGCCGGATATCACCTATCTTTGGAGGCGATGAACTTGGTCCATGGTTATGGACATTATTACATCTAGTTCCATCAACACACTTACATTAGGGTCACCAGCTTCTCCGAGAAACCCTACTTGTTGCCCAAGCACTGTGGGGACAAGATCGTGCTGTTGGAGTATTGTAGGCAAATGATGGAGGTGCATACCCTCTTTTCCCTCAAAAACATACCAAACATCCCATTCTCAATCACCTGTGGGAATTACACATGCAGTCTGGCCATCGCAAAAGAGGCAGACAATGAGCTAAAAAGTTATAACTTACAAGAATTTTATTTAGCGTGGAAAAATTTTGATCCGCATGGAAAGATAGCAATGGCACTTCCCTGGGCTTTGGAGCCGCAGCACACTCACATAGAGGACTTCTGGGTAGATTTCCAAGATGACATGGAGGTACAGAGTTGGCACTATGTTAGGATGACGGCTGACATAATGAAAAAGTTGAAGCTCTGGAGATTCCCGATAGACTTCTCAAATGCCGCCATCACTATCGACCCCCAGTACAAGGCCAAGGGGATCGATAAAATAGCTCTTCCACCAGTCAATTGGGACACCCAGGAAGGGTCTACAATTAAATAATTCACTCAAGAGGTGGTCAAGCGAAGCCACACCTATTTTAAGAAGGTGTGCCCCAGGATTATTCGCCAAGCAGCCCAACCGGTGCCAAAGTTAACCCCACCGCCGGTACCAAAAATGACCCCGGGGGCCAGGACTTCTTCCCAGGGAGCAGATAAGGGAAAAGGAATAGATAGGACCCCTTCTGTGTAAGAAGTCCCCATTACAAAGAAAATAAATCAGTCGGTGGCAGCCTCCCAGTAGATGAGGGAGAAATTAATAACAAGGCTGGCCACCCCACCACTTATGACCGAGCCACTTCGTCCCTCTTTCTCCCCGTCACTGGCAACCCTAATGATGAGGGCAACAGGGGCGAATCCCATGGAAGTGGCAGAAATAAGAGATGTCAGGCCACCTTTGATTACCCGCAGAAGGAAGAGGCTTAATAAAAAGCCTAAGGTAGAGCCAGGGTTGGGTACGTCCTAGGCCCCACAAGTAGAGATCCTCTCTTCCAGTTCCCCGGAGTCGGAGAAGGAAACAAAGCCTACAGGAGTCCCGGCTAGTCCCCCTCCACAAGAATAATTTGATGATTTATTTGCGACCGACGAGTTTGAGAACTTACAGGGGCAGAACAAGAGGCTGCAGAGCTAGAAGATATTGAACAAGAGCCTGCACAAGGACAAGAGCAACAGGTAGAAGAAAAAAAGCTAGAACTGGAGATTGCCTCCGGGGCACAAGCGATGCAAGGTCCGGGAGTGGACCAACAGAAATGAGGTGAAAAAATGGCATCTGCTAGGGGAACCGGACCTTCGGGAACAACCGTAACCCCAGCCGCCACGTTCCAAGGGCCACTCCCAGGAACAACTTTCGGGCAGGTGATTACTGCTGCCCAAACTTTGAATCTCGGCCCAACACCTCCCCTACCGCCAAAAGATACACCGGTGGAAGAAGAAGCCTCGAAGGTAGAAGAAGAAGAGAAACAAGAACAACGTAAAGAAGAAATTCCTAAGGAAGCCTACCAAGGTCCAGACACATTAGTCAATCCAGAGGACAAGGCTAAGGAGATAGAGGTTGATGAAGAGAATGTTGTTGCAGAAGAAGTTGAGGCAGGGAGAAGAACAGATGAGGCCCACGCCACTGAGGAGCAATAGCCATAGGACACCGGGGAAGAACTAAGGGAATAGATTCTTGCAGAAAATCTACCCCTGCCTCCTTAGTGGCTAGTAGAGAGCAGAAAAAGGAAAGTTCTGTCCACTCTAGTGATTCCTCTCTCCCTAGCCGAAATGATGGCCCAAGTCCAAGCCCTGCCAAAGGCCAAGAAGGCCCGGACAGTTCACACTCTCCGAACTGGGCCGGGCGGAGAAACAGTTGCCGTTGTGGCAACACCTTCCCCAGACACCGATGAAGAAACCGCAGACCCCAAAGACTACAATAATGCAGAGGTATCACTAGGTAAAAGGGGAAAGCAAGGTGAGGTAGACTTTCTTAATGCGGCAGCAAGGGCAGTGGAGGCCCGATATGAGAATGAGGCCTAGAGGCTCAAAGATAAAAAGGAAAAGAACGCAACCCTTATGGGGTTGCTTAATGAGCTGGCTCGACCCATCAATGTCACTCCTCCGGGGGCCTCCACCTCAGAAGATCTACCGCAAAGTGATATAGACTCCCTGCGAGTAATGAAGAAGAAAGCTCAGGCAGTGGACAAATGGGTCACCCTACAAATATGAAACACCCGACGTTTCCTGGTATCCACCCTCCCAGATCTATACATGGCCCAATAGGTCATTCACCAGGTAGAGATTCTTATTGAACTATGGGAGGGTGATGCCGAGAATTACCAGGCATGGAAGGTGGAGCTCGAAGAGCTCCTTACCCTGGGGGAAGATATGATTTTTGAATCCAGAATTCTGGGGGATGAATCATTTGATTTTGTAAGAACCCAGCACTCCATACTTGACCTCACATTAGAGGTAATCAAGCAAATGGTAGGGTCCCTACAAGATAAGGTAAATACTATGAAGTATTCTTCCAATTTATATAAGTCATTTGTAATAAATACTTTTGGGGCTAATCCCCTTAGCACAGATACATGTACCCCCAAAGATACAGTTTTGGGGAGTTTTGATGAAATAATGTAGTCCTGATATCAATCCTAGGAGGGGATAGATGGGGCCCAGATGGCAAAGTTAACCCACATGATACTTAGTGGTCATGATGCGGCGAGAATGGAAGATGAATTTAAAGAGAATGTTCCAGACCTGGGGGAACAAATTGAAGTGGCCAAGCACCGAAGGACCAGCCTAAAAGATATAGACAAAGATGGCATTTTCCGTCTCCTCCAGGCTTTCAATGACAATAAACAACCTTGAGCTTTCTCCAAAGGCTGGGGAAAATTCATGTGTTGATTATTATTTATTCTTTTGGGGACATAAGTTCCCGGATCCCGGAGTCCCGGGGTCAATATTTTGTATTCTTTCAAGTGATCTGTGTCCCAGCCCACGAGGCCGACCGGTCACTTTAAGGAGCGGTTAATAAAATCATGTCAGAGGGTGGTTGGCTACATCAAGGAGGTGTCAACTTAACAATTGGGCTTCTGATAGGATGGTCTTCTTGAGGTTCCATTCAAAGGTACACCTAGCACATTGGAGATAGGGTGCTGCATTTCCCATTTATGAGGCATGTAGCCTCGACCCCTGGGGACCTACTTTCTAGCTCTCTTCTCGAGGCTGATTCTTCCACTGTATATTCTTGTCTTATTCTTCTGACTTGTCAGACCTATTCCATCTCAAGGTCTCTTGTAGGGTGGTGCAGGAAGTACCGCCCCCCAGATATTGTATTTTATTGAAGCATGATGTAAAATAGGGTTAGGGTTAGGGTTAGGTGAGTTGTATAAATGGCCAGACCAGCCCATTTCCAAGGGTCGGAGAAATTGATGATTTTGTTGTCCATAGCAATAGCAAAGTGATTTTTGATCTTAGGTTGCAGAGCTCAATGCTCCATTGTTCTGGTTTTATATAGTCAAATGCTCCCCTGGAGCCACCATTGTATCACGCACCAATGCTTGCTAGAAGGAACATTAATAAAGAAGGAAGAATTCTTGGCAATGATGTTGTTGGCATTCCTGCTTCTGAGTTAATGGGATTTCATATTTTAATGTTCTTTATGTCTTCTACTCTGATATGTTAAAGTAGATTAACGACCTCTTTACTCCCGCTACTGATAAAATGCTAGCTGATGGTTATGTATTTCTTCGGTATTTAGTGTAGTCTATCAGAGTATTATTGATGTTCCAGACATTTCAGCATGACTATAGTTAGATGAAATGTTTCTAACCCTGCAGGATCTTTTTTTCATTTTATTTGCTAAGTGTAAAATGCTAGGGGAAACCTTACTGTATTGAATCTCCAGAGGTAATGAGTTGAAGAAACTAGCTATCCCCCTCAAAAATAGTCACTTCTCCCAACTGAGCCCTGCACCATCGTGACCCGACACCCAGGTGCTTGAACGCCCAGGGAATTTAATTTCCCCAAACAAACTTTACAGGCGGAGTTGGTCGGTATCCCCAGAACCCGGTGACAACTTATGACTGTTGGCGGACCCGGTCAGCAAAACCCCATCAATAGTACCCAGCTGTACTCTGTCTCTCCCAACATTGGAGGGAATATAAATATGAGACTTATAACTGTTCCAACAATTTCCCATCAGTCTTGAGAGGTTACAATTTAATTTAGAGGCTAAACCATTAGTTCTCTCCAAATCCTAGATGACAATTACTATTTAAAAATTCAAATTTATGAACTCTTAATATTCAAATAAAATGACCTCCTAACATTGATCATTGATAAATAGGTGATCATGATGACTTATTAAACTTCCCTAAACACTTCTAAACTCTAACTGACCCATTGGACTCTATTGGTCAACTTACAAAGCAATATTTGGTCCTAGTCCTTTACTTGGACAAATAGGAATTAACAACACTTTATTGCATTCCCTATTACAAATTGTCATTATTGGTTCTAATACACCCCAATTCACCCTTAGAGAATATTTTGTTCTTCTATCTCTACTTGGATCCATGCTAACCCTAGGTGTCTTCATAGGTTCTCCTACAAGATACACCCCGCCTTGGAAAAATTTTTTGTCCTAAGAACTAAGGGATTGTGTTTTCTTTCCACCCATCCTCCTTGTAGTTGGTCCTCTCCTCTACTATTTATGAGTCCTCTCATCAACATCCACTTTTTTCATCCTATCCTTCACACATGAATGCAAAGAGTGAGGAAAAAAATAAGAAATGAAACCAAGATCAAATCTATCATCATGCTTCAGAATGGACTGCTGCAAATAGTGAACTTGTACTTCTACAAACTCTCCTTGCAACTGCAGTCTAGGATAAAATAGACCCTTCCTTGTGTCCTTCAATTAAACCAATCCACTTTTGTTCACTCAGTGCTCCAAAGGACACCACATTGTGCCAACAAGGACACCATCTCCATGCTCTATTTTCTCCCTTACAATCAATACCTTATGAATTTCCACAAACTTATCCTTCAAGACCAATAAAGTGGTCTTAGGATGATGCTCTATAGTCACTATATTCTCATACTTTGGAACCTGCAAATCAACATATGTTTTTGCACCAAAGATAGTGATATTACTAATGTATTTTTATTCGCTAGAATAGGTTTAAGGGTGAACTTTCTTCACTCCTTGTGCACCACATATTCATTCTTTAAACCATAATGAATTGTCTTCCTTGAAGCCTGCCATGGTCTCCCTAAAATAATCTGACAACATGTTGTTGCTAAAGCACTTAGGATACCTACTAAACCCTAGATGTTTTGGCTTTTAACTGACCTTGGCCAAGTCAATGTGTGTTTATTTTAGACCTTAGGAGGTCTTGTAGGGTGTGTTACTAGGTGAATAGATAGTTAGTGTCTAATCCAACCCAGTATAGTTAGGTTACTTTATTGCTTAGTTTTTGTCTAAATGGGAAATGTGGTCTAAATGTGTCCTATACCTTAGCATAGTAAGAAAGATGCTTTTAGAGGATTTTATGATGTTGGTTCATCGAACCATATGGGTTAGAGGCCCTAAAAGATAGGATGTAGGCATAAATACAAAGATGCTCAAATTTTCTCTAAAGTTGTCATGACAACATTTGCAACTTTATTCAAATGTTGCATGCAACTCGACAACTTTGGATTCCCCTCATTGTAGGAGTGGGAAGTTAATGGTCAAGGCCTAGAAACATGTAATAATCATCTTAAGGATGTATGTGACCCATTTACCGAGGTAGAAGTGTCTATAATCAAGTTTTTGAATAGTAAGAAGCTCTGCAATACTGTGATGTTAGCAATATTCAAGCATTTTGAGTTACAGAGCATTTGGATGGATTGAAATGATTGAATTAATGTTATATTTGTGTTGAGTGGGTAGATACAAGAGTTTTTAATTCATTGATAAATCATTTTAGAGTTAGTTTAGTAGCATTAATAAATTGTTTAGGATTTAGGGACTCTGCTGGTTCAGTTTAGAGTAGTTTGTGTTTCCATGGCTCCCCCATGAAATCTAATAATGGGAATCTCCTAAGGGTAGATGAATGTTTTATGGGAGCCTATGTACATTTTATATATGTAAGTATAGGTCTTGAATATTTTAGCTACTATTTTTAGAGTTATGCCCTAGGCGAACAATGATTGTCGGGTTAGGGGTATAACAGAGTAAGAATCAAGTGCCATTGCAAGGGAGTGTCTGAGGGAAAGAAACCAAGTGTGGTTCCAGGAGCCTTAGGGTTTAAACGATCCTTTCTTATGAACCTAGATCCTATCCAATCCATCTTGAGACATTTTTAGCAAGAAATTGGTGTGTCACTATCAATGCTTGAAAATAGGCCTAAAAGACCTACATTTCATGACAGTAGTGTACGGATGGGTTGATGAGATAAAACATTGAAAATATTTAAGGACATGGAAAAGGGTATCCAATTCCTAAGTTATTTTTTAGGTTTGTGTGGAATTTTTTGACAATAAACCATAAAAAACCCTCTAGATAGGGCTAATAGGGCTACTAGGCCTAATAGGCTCCAAAGCATTGTGAAGGTGGAATTCGATCACTTTGGTGTAGAAGACCCATTCAAATGGGATTCAAAAGATATCAAAAGGATGTCTTGAAGGTGGATATGTCCTTTGTAGCACTTGTATCAAATTCTGGGAAGAATTGAGCTTGAAATCATCCAAGGAGGTATAGTGGTAAAGAGTACTTTTAATGGTGGAAAACTTTCAAGATTGGGCATAAAGAAATTGACTCCTAGTGTGGAGTTGGAATAGACTTGGGTTGTGAAGACTCAAGGATTCGGTGTATTATATAAGGGAATTAGGATCCTAGGTGAACTAAGGCTAGTTAGGACCTTAGTTGAGAGAGTACAATCCAATCTTGGGACTCTTCTATCAGAGTGGTATCAGAGCCTCTTTTGATTAGGATTGTGTTTAATGTTACAACCAGAGGAATCCATTGGAGAGTAAACAATGGTCACTAGTTCTGAATTAGCAAATAAGGTAGATAAAAAGAGGAGGAGAATAGATTACTTTGAGATAGGTTGGCTCAATATGAGCAAAAATTGGATGAAGTTGATGTAAAAGAAAATGAAGTGAATGACAAAATGGAAAGGAAAGGTAAAGAGATTTCTATTGAAGATGAAGTCCCTAAAGCTGACCCTTTCCTAAATGAAGAACCATTCCTAGAAGCCCTAAAGGCTATGAGTGGTAAATCATTGGAAGAAGTTCCCATTTTCAGTGGAAAAATGGAACCAAAGGTAGTAATTGATTGGATACAAGGACTAGAAAGCTATTTTGAGTGTGATGGAATCACAAAATCTCAAAAGGTTAAGGTTGCAAAAGCTAGATTGAGAGGGTTTTCTCTCACTTGGTGGAAATTCATCCAAGATGAGAGGGAGAAGGAAGGAAAAAGTCTCATTGCTTTATGGAATGCTATGGTAGCAAGAGTCAGAGATGCTTACATCCCTGGGGATTACAAAATCCAGTTGCACAAGAGAATAAAAATTCTAAAGCAGAAGGACCTAGATGTCAATTCATACACTGAAGAATTTTAGAGACTTTGTATGAGGTCAAGAGTAGTAGAGGATGAGAAAGTGAAAATAGCAAGATATCTTAATGGACTTAAATGGACCATTAAAGATGAGATGAGTCTTTTGACTCCATACAGATTTTAGAACTGTCACCAAATTGCTATCAAGGTGGAAGAGAAGTTGAAGAAGAAACAAGATTCAAATACTTCAAGAGGAAGGGGTAGAGGAAGAAACACTAGAGGATAGAGAAGTGCTCATGGATGAAGAAACTCTTAATCTAAAGGTCAAGCAGAGACTACACTCACTGAATAGAATGAAGGAAACTTCAATAGGGGAGTTCAAGTAGAGGAAGAGGCAGTAGCCAAGGAAGAGGCAACTATTTTTCCAATATGAAATGCTATCACTGTAATCAGTTAGGACATCCAAAAAATAGGTGTCCAAAGAAGGGAAGTACCTCTCAAGGAGGTGACAAAAGAGTGAACTATGTTCATGAGGAGATAAGTGGAAACAAGAACCCTGAAGTTCCATTAGAATTAGAGGAGGGAGAGAATCTCATGATGAGAAGAACTCTAATCAAAGAGCCAGTGAAGGAAGAACCCAGTCAAAGGAGATCATTGTTTAGAGTAAAGTGTAAAATGATGGGAAAAGTGTGTAGAGTCATCATAGACTTAGGGTCAACTACAAACATAGTGTCAGAGGAGGTAGTCAGTAAGTTAAAAATGGAAAGGATACCTCACACTAGTCCCTATAAGGTCACTTGGAAAAACAAAGGACAACATGTCCTAGTTAATAACAAATCTTGGGTAGAATTCTCAATTGGGAGATACAAGGATAAATTTTTATGTGATATATTACCTATGGACACATGTCCCTTTCTCCTAGGTAGACCATGGAAATTTGATAGGAGGGCCATGCATGATGGAGTGAAAAATTTATACTCCTTCAAGAAAGACAATCTGACATACAAAATCCAGTCACTGTTGGAGGATGCAAAATTGAATTCTACTGGTCCCAATGTTCTCATGGTGAGTGAAAAAGAGTTCTTAGAGACCTTAGATGAAGGAGGAGTTGAATTTTTACTAGTGCTAAATCCAAAGGAAGTTGCAGAAAAAATAGAGAAGAGGATAGAGCTTCCAAAAGAAGTCCAAGAGATGCTAGTGAAGTATGAAGGAATAGTGAGTGATGGACAACCATCAACCCTACCCCCTAAGAGGTCTATAAACCATCAGATAGTTATAGTACCAGGAGCTATCCTACCCAATAAGGAATCCTATAAAATGAATCCCCAATAGAGTGAATAAATTGCTAGACAAATCCAAGAACTCTTACAACAAGGCCTTATAAGAAAGAGAATTAGCCCTTGTGTCGTACCCATAGTCCTAGAATCTAAAAAGGAAGGAACTTGGAGGTTATGTACAGAATCCTAAGCATTAAATAGGATCACCATTAGGTGTAGGTTCCCTATCCCTAGGATAGAAGACCTAATGGACTATCTAGGAGGAGCAAGGTATTTTAAAAAGATAGACCTAAAGAGTGGCTATCATCAAATCAGAGTAAATGAAGGGGATGAGTGGAAAACAACCTTCAAAACAATAGAAGGATTGTATGAGTGTCTTGTCAAATTCCCCATCAACATTCATGAGGGTGATAAATGAGGTACTTAAAGAGTAAAATGGAAAGTTTATAGTGGTCTACTTAGATTATATACTCATCTATAGTAAGACAAGGTAAGAGCAATTCAAACACCTTGAGCTTGTTTTTAAGAAGCTGCAGGAGAAAAAGTTGATGTTCAACTTAGAAAAGTGTGAGTTCATCAAGACAAAGTTAGTGTACCTTGTTTTTGTGTTATCTCAGGGTAACTTGAAGATGGATCCTAGGAAAGTGGAGGCCATCATTAACTAGCCTAATCCAAGAACATGCACTGAGGTAAGAAGTTTTCATGGCCTAGCATGGTACTATAGAAAGTTTATTAAACAATTTAGTGCAATCTATGTTCCTATGTTGGAAACTATTAAAGGAGGAATGAAGACTAATTTTATTTGGAATGAACAAGCTAACCATGGTTTTGAGCTACTGAAAAAGAAGATTGCAACCCAACCAATTTTGGTCTTGCCAAGTTTGAAAAGTTGTTTACAGTGGAGTGTGATGCTAGCAATGTGGCAATTGGAGCTGTCTTAAGCCAAGAGGGAATAGCAGTGGCCTTCCACTCTAAGAAACTAAGTCAAGCTAAGAAGAAATATTCTTCTTATGACCTAGAGATGTAAGCTCTAGTCCAGTCAATGAGAAAATGGAGGCATTACTTGCTTCCAAAGTATTTCATAGTCTATTAAGATAATCAAGCCTTGAGCTTCTTGAACTCACAAGACAAATTGAGACATAAGCACATGAAGTGGGTTGAATACCTGCAAGCATATACATTCAATATCAAACAAAAGAAGGGATTATAGAACAAGGTTGCAGATGCCTTGAGTAGAAGAGCCCTTACTATCCAAGAGATCCAACTGCAGATCATGGGAATAGACAACTTCAAAGATCTATATGGGGATGATGAAGACTTTGTAGACATTTATAAGGTATGTTAAAAATATCATAACCACTTTCATAGTAAATAATTTGTTTATACTTTGCAAAGTAATCTCCTATTTAAAGGAAGTCAACTATGTGTTTGTAGAGGGTCTATAAGGGAGAATTTGATTCAGGAGAAACATAATAGTGCATTGAGTGGTCATTTTGGGGTCATTAAGACACAAGAAATTGTTCAAATATTTTACTTTTGGCCAAAAATTAATTTTGATATTAGGAAATATGTTGAGATTTTCATTGTGTGTCAGAAAGAAAAGGGAACATCCACTAATGCTGGCCTATACCAACCACTTCCTATCCCAACTAAACCATGGGAATGCTTGAGCATGGACTTTGTGGTTGGATTTCCTAAGTCAAGACATGGAATGGATAGTGTCTATGTGATAGTAGGGAGGTTTAGTAAAATGGCTCACTTTGTGCCATGCAAAACAACAAATGATGCCAGTCAAATAGCTTCTCTTTTCTTTAAAGAGGTTTTTAGAATACATGGATTTCCCTTGAGCACTGTGTCAGACAGAGACACCAAGTTTATGAGTCACTTTTGCAAGAATTTGTGGCAACATTTGGGAACCAACTTATCCTTTGGATCTACATTCCATCCTTAGACTGATGGTCAAATGGAGGTAGTTAATAGGAGTCTTGATATCTCCAAAGATGCTTAAAAAAGGAGTATGGTCAGACATGGGACCAACTCATAGGTCAAGCTGAATATGCTTACAATGACACTGTGAATAGGACTACTGGTAAGATTCCTTTTGAAATTTTCTATGCTCTACACCCTAGAGGAATTTACGAGCTTAGAGAACTGAAGGATGGAGTGAAAGGGAGTGGATATGCTAAGGAATTTGCATATGCTATGCAAGAAGTTCATGACACAGTTAGGAAGACACTGATTGACATCACTGAGAAGATCAAGAGTAAGGTTGATGAAGGAAAAAGAGATGTTTAATTCAAGGTTGGGGATCTAGTGATGGTACATCTTAACAAGGATAGACTATGTAAAGGAATCCCACACAAGTTACAGATGAGAAGAATTAGATCCTACACTATATTGGCCAAGTATGGAGAAAATACCTACAAGGTGGAGTTACCAGAGAATAATGGCTTGTCACATGTCTTTAACATTGAAGAGTTGGCTCTATACAAGGGACCAATCCCTAATCTAGATTAGAGTTTTACTGAGGTCATCCAAGAGGTAGAAGAACTCTATTTTCCATCTACACCAGTGAAGAAGGCAGACAACATACTGAAATCCAGAATTTACAAGAAAACAAGGAAAAAGGATTACAAAGAACACTTAGTGAAGTCACAAGGAAAACTAGATGCAGATTCAACATGGGTAAAGGAGTCAAAATTCAAAAATTTGGGCATTGATCCTGACTTAATCTATCCAAGGATGGATTAAAAACATTCACTTAGGGAGGATGTTATAGGAGCACCTAGGCTACCTACTAAACCCTAGATATTTTGGCTTGTAACTGACCTTGGCCAAGTCATTGTGTGTTTATTTTATGCCTTAGGAGGTCTTGCAAGGTGTGTTACTAGGTGGATAGATAGTTAGTTTCTAATCCAATCTAGTATAGCTAGGTTACTTTATTGCTTAGTTTTGGTCTAAATGGGAAATGTAGTCTAAATGTGTCCTAGACCTTAGCATAGTAAGAAAGATGCTTTTTGTAGTATTTTATGAGGTTTTTTTATTGAACCATATGGGTTAGAGGCCCTAAAAGATATGATGGAAGCATAAATGCAAATATGGTCAAAGTTGCTCAAAAGTTGTCATGACATCATTTGCAACTTCTTGCAAATTTTGCATGCAACACGACAACTTTGGATTCCCCTGATTGTAGGAGTAGGAAATTAATGGTCAAGGCCTAGAAAAATGGAAGAAGCATCTTAAGGATTTATGTGACCCATTTCTGAAGGTAGAAGTGACTATAATCAAGTTTTTGAATAGTAAGAAGCTCTACAATTCTGTGTTGTTAGCAATATTCGAGCATTTTGAGTTACAGAGAATTTGGATGGATTGAACTGATTGAAGTAATGCTATATTTGTGTTGAGTGGGTAGATACAATACTTTTTCATTCATTAAGAAAACACTGTATAGTTAATATAGTAGCATTAATAAATAGTTTAGCATTCAGGGAGTCCGTTGGTTCAGTTTAGAGTAGTTTGTGTTTCCGTGGCTCCTCCATGAAATCTAACCATTGGAATCTCCAAAGGGTAGATGAATGTTTTATGGGAGCCTATGTAAAGTTTATATATTCAAGTAGAGGTCTTGAAGATTTGAGATACTATTTTTAGACTTATTCTCTATGCGAACAATGATTGTCCAATTAGGGGTATAACAGAGTAAGAATCAAGTGTCATTGCAAGAGAGTGTGTGAGGGAAAGAAACCAAGTGTGGTTATAGGAGCCTTAGGGTTTAATTGATCCCTTAATATGAGCCTATATCCTATCTAATCCATCTTGAAAAAAATTTAGCAAGAAATCAGTGTGCCACTGTCAATGCTTGAAAATAGGCCTAAAAGGCCTACATTTCAGGACAATAGTGTATGGATGGGTTGAGGCGATAAAAACTTGAAAATATTTAAGATCTTGGAAAATGGTATTCGATTCCTAAGTTATTTTTTAGGGTCGTGTGGAAGTTTTTGACAAGAAACTAGAAAAACCCTCTAGATAGGGCTAATAGGGCTACTAGGCCTAATAGGCTCCAAAGCATTGTGAAGGTGGAACTCGATCACTTTAGAGTAGAAGACCCATTCAAATGGGATTCAAAAGATTTCAAAAGGATGTCTTGAAGGTGAATATTTCCTTTTTATAACTTTTATGTATTTTTGGGAAGAATTGAGCTTGGAATCATCGAAGGAGGTATAGTGGTAAAGAGTACTTTTACTGGTGGAAAAATTTCAAGATTGGGCATAAAGAAACTCACTCCTAGTGTGGATTTTGAATAGACTTGGGGTGTGAAGACTCAATTCTTTGGTGGATTCTAGAAGGAAATTAGGATCCTAGGTGAGCTAAGGCAAGTTAGGACCTTAGTTGAGAGAGTGCAATCCAATCTTGGGACTCTTCTATCACATGTCACAGGAACTGTTGGTTGCTTTTAATGTTGTAATGACTAGACAACAACCTTTTCACTTTTTGAGAGGATCTTAAACAGAATCCAACTCCAACTATTTATCAATATAATGAAAAGGACCAACTGACAAGCATGGCTACCAAATGTCTACACTTTAGGTTCAACTAGACCAAGGGGGGGCACCCTGTAACACCTTCAAATATTCCTTAAGATGTCAATCAAGCAGGAATCTCATACAAAACTCTACATAACTGGGAGATACTACATAAATGGCTAATTATCCATTGAACATCAACCATGAAATGGATCATGAGATGAATAGAATATAAAAAACTTATGAATATATAAGATGTACTAGATTTTATGTGTATATTTTTAGAAACATAGCGAAAATATAACTAGAAATGTCACAACAAAAGAACTATCAGTGTTTTATCCATTGGTTTATACTCTTGAAACAAATACAATATACAAAAGTTGATTATTATCAAAGATTCCAAGCCATGAATATAATTATCACAAACCCATACTACTTATGAAATCCTATCGCATACCTAGATGAATCTATGTATTAATTAGAGCATCATATAATTTGATCCTTAATCAAAACTCTAAAACAACTACATACACAAAGATAAGATCTATGCTAATGAATTGGAAAATTCATAACTCATCAGATGAACACCACAGGAGAGATTGGAACAAAGATATTTATTCTAATTATGAGGAATCAAACTTTTGTTTACAAGATGTAATTAAAACCAACCACTTGAATAAAATGGTACAAACCTTAAACTTTATTTCTAATACTGAGACTTATCTAGTACAAAATTTTGCTACATTCCCTGACTGAAAACTTTACAAAATGTTTACAATACCCAATTTTCCATCCCTTTCCAATGAGCTTGGGAATCCTTTTATAGAATAGGATAGCAAAAAGCTACTAATCAATTTGAATGAGGACAAAATACATGACTCATACAAAAGACAAAATAACAAGTGAAGTGATAACCACTTTGTTACAAGATTTTTCCAAGTACTTTGTCTTCTGACCACCTGTCTACTATAACTGCTTTAATTTTTTTTTCAAAGTTTCCATCTGGAGTTGGTTTCCTTGGTCTTCTAATGTATCATATTTTTCCATTTCTTATTTCATTCAAAATATTCGGAAGAACTACCACTTGTTGTTTCTTACACAACATCATTTTCTTCTTCTTTGGCTTCATTGTATTTGTCTTTCCAAGAGGTGAACACCTCTTCACTTGGCCAAGGGAATTTGATGACCTTATCCTTTTTTATCTTCAACTCATCCCAAATGACCTTGCCTTCTCAATTTCCTCCTTCCAAAATTCAAAATACAACTTGGGCTTGTTAATAATCTCAATTGTTTGAACAAACAAAAGTGTACTCTCCAAAGTAATAATACTATTTTTCCTTCTTGTTAATTCATCATTCATTTTTCTCATCCATAATGCTTCCCTCTTTATCTCACCATTTTTCTTAAATAGATTATGGAATATATCATAATGGACCTTTGAACATTACTTCTTCAATGTCTCTACTATTTTTTAGGATGATGCTCCTCTTTATGTCCATATCCACCAATAGTTTAAAACACTTATATGTGGAAGCTAGCACAATGTCAACATTATTTTCCTCCTTGGACAAGGAATAAAAAAACTTCAATTCTGCTCTTTTTCCTCTCCACTTGTCCATAATTGAATCTCATTTATCTTTGTCTGCATTGTAAGCCTCTAGTATGCTTACAATTTTCTTTCCCTGCAAGTAAATAGAAGGAGGGTTCATATCATAACCAAAATGAATAAGTGTGGAATTTATTTTATCTGCATTTTTTTTTTTCACCCACTCTCATGCTTCCTTGAACTTTATACTTTCTTCCTCCCACTTCTTTCTTGTTTCTTCTAACCTGGTCCTTTTAGCCACCATTTTGTATCTTTCTAAATCCAAGTATGTTTCTGTTGCAGGGCTAGGTGGAATAGGGGATGGAGGAAAATATATAATTGGACTAGAGGAAGAAGCCTTATGTGGATGTTGTGCTATCATCCTTTGAGGAGAAAGTTGATCTAACTATTTCCCCTCTAGTATGGCAATTTTCTTGTATTTCTCCAAAGACTCCACCTTTTCCTCATTATAAGCCTTGAAAACTATTTCTAGCTTAGTTCTCAAGCTTTCAATTTTCTCTTCTATTTTCTCTTCTACATTTAAATTGAAATTTATATATTCAAATGTTAGGTTTGCTTCCTCCACCCCTATAATTTCTGTAACTCTTCTTACTAATAAGCTACCCGAATGTTCATCTTGATCATTTCTATTAATTTTCTTATTTTCCTTCTTATTTAGGGTCCACATTACCAATTATGTGCGATCTTCACTCAACTTAACTCATTCATTGGTATGCATTGGTTTGGTATCCTTTTTGACACCATAAAAAACTATAGCATCATCAATATTCCATTCTGGAAGAATAAGGACTCCTTCTTTCCTAACCAATTCCCGACCTTCTTCAGAAGTGATTTTATACAATTTAGCTATCATTTATTTCTTTACATTTGTTTCAATTTCATCCCTATCCTTATTAGGTTGACCTTTCTACCTTTGCTGACACTTTTCATTGAATTCACTAATGTAGATTCTTTAGAGAAATTGAACAAATGCATTGGCTTCAACAAACTTATCATTAGACATGAATTCAAAATTGCTTTATCCTTCTCTGGCTCTGCTTCTATGACCTTTTATTTATTTTTATTCAAGTCTTGCATAATATATTCAAACATTGTCATTAAATATTATATCATCTTGGCCCCTAGCATGAATTAGTTTAAAGGATCATATCCCTTATCAAAGTGATGAACAAAATCCAAAGTTTTCTTGTACACTAACCATTTTTTTCTTTTTGATCTCTTGTTCTTGAAAGTTGTACTCATTTTTGATTATGTCCTTAGGAAAATTAAATTGGTGCTCCAATGTTAAACACTTTGTTCTTTTTCTAAACATCTCACTTATGAATCCTTCATTATTAGCACATATTATCATTGATGTTTCCATCTGATAAGGTTCAAGGTACTTATGCAAGTGTGTTGATCCCCTTTGGTGATAATGAATTGGTGTGCAATTGTAATTGTAGGGAAGATATCACCTTTCATTTTTAATCTTAATGCCTCCTCTTCCAGCCCACCCATTTTCCTGAATATTTTTGCAACACCTATCTTAAGGGGAACCTGATATAGAACTACATTTGGAACTCCCTTGAAACCATAAACTCTGAAAATAGTTGAAACAACATACAAAATTATGTCACCCTAGTTATGTACTATCTGAATAGTTTTAGCATATTCCTTTGGTCTTAAAAGAGTCAATAAGCCCTTGTGAATTCTTGGGTTGTCTAAGAACAACAATGCTCTGATTCTAGAGGCAAAACATCTGTCAAAAGTGATAAAACTGGCCTTCTTTCTGTCCCATGACAAATCTGCACTCCACAATTGGATAGGAATTTCTTCATCATCTTTAAGTCTCATTAGGTTCATTTCCTCCCTAATATAGTCATCATTCTTATATAATATCATATGCATCAATAGGGAATACCATCCAAATGGCCTAACTACCTTGACATCTTTTATACCTATTAAACCCTCATGAATTAACTCTGCAATATGGGTAGAAAAATAAAAAATGACAGCCAAGTGTGGATGAAGAATTTGAATCAAAATAAACATGTAGTGGATAGGCATTACTACTTCTTCATCTTCTTCAAAAATATGACACAAGGCACCATACATTATTTTGGCTCTTGAATTGAAATAGTCCAATTTGAAATTTTTAGGTGTACTAGGACCTACCATAATCAAACATCCTATCTTGTTAAAATAATCCTTTAAAGGCCTAGTCCTAAGGTAATTCCTTTGAGCTCCATATATTTATTTGAAATGATCAATATCAATATTCTCTATATTCAATTTGAAAACCTCCCTTAACTCTTCAGTTGTGATGCTCACTAGTATATTTCCATTTATATCCCTAAAAACCCTAAAAAATCTATCATATGTATCTACAATTTTGATCAATAAATCTGTATCCATGAAAACACCAGGACTATTAACTTTCCCACATCAAATTTCTAAATATTACTGTCTTGAGAAAAATCATTTCTTTGACTAAAAGTCAGCTCAATAGATCCAAACTAGTTACACTAGTCTTTCCATCTCGTGCCCATCTACCCCTACCATACAAACCATCTCCAACTTTCAAATGGGAGTGTATTGGCACTAACTATTTTAGTTTATTTACATCATTTGTGGATTCCTTAAATTACTATAAAAGATCATCACATACATTTCTCTCTAGGTAATCTATTTTTCTAGTGAAATATCTTCTAGGATCCATTTCTAAATTATGGTTTCTTAATCAACAATATCATATTTTACACAAGATCTACTTGCTTCTTAGAACTCAAAACCCTACTACAATTGTAACTCAATGATCAGGAATATAATCGCAAAAAAACTTACCTGTTCTGCAAAATCGTAACACAAACTACAAATACTACAACTTCATCTCTACTCCAATCACTTGAATAGTTATGGCATTTCCAAACTCAAGTGGTGAATTATATATGAAATCATATCAATTCCTTGCATTGAATTTAATCTGAGGTGGTCACACGTTCTATCATCAATTCAACCATGTTTAAACTTTCGTGACCCAATGGTTCAATGAAACCATTTTAACACGGAGAACATCTTTAAATTAGTACCGTAGATTTCAACCACCTCTAATCTATTGTGCAACTATCAACACTCCCCAAAAACCACTATTCACTTTGGACATGCGTCAGCCAGGATTAATGAGTTGATTTTTAGATCTTATGCATCTCCGCTTCAAGTCATTAAGAGAACCGTCAGATCTTCTTAACTTGACCACATGTTACTTTACCCAATACATCACTGACTACATGTATAACTTCATGGAAAATACATGCATCAGAAAAACTTAATGGATTATATGTTAGATCTTGATCATCTCATCATCAGATCTATAAGTCAATCATTGGATCAAACTTCAAGTGATTTCCTTTTAATTCCTTCCTTATGACTTCAACCAAACACACACTAGGACATGTGGCACAATAGATTAATGGCTTGATTGTTAGATCTTGCACATCTTTGTTATAAGACATTACATCATCTATCCGATCAAAAATAAAATGTATACACTTTATCATAGCTTTAACATATGTTGGGCCCACCAAATACATGTTTCATCATGACTTAATGGCTTACTGGGTAGATTGACTGCATCTTTATGTTAATCCATTATCTCATCTGTTGGATTAAAAGGAAGATGAATGCATTTGATCCACTAGAACCTTTAACAAATCTTGGGCCCACCAAAAACACGTGGCACTCAAGATTAATCGCTTAAAGGATAGATAGACTACATCTTGGAATTAAGCCTTTACACTGTCTGTTGAATTGAAAAGAAGTTTCACGACACATGATCATTAAAATAAAAGGGTTGCAGGAATCCAGACTTAGGGGAAAATAAAATAATTAAAGTGCCAAGTCTATAAGATAATAAATATGGCCTTGTCTGATGTCTAAATAGACACATGAGTTTATAAGGCTTTAAGTGGAATGATAAAGTAACTCAAAATTAGAAACTATCCTAGCACTTAGGGTTTTACACCAATGACTCCAAAATTTTGAAGACCAAAACAAGGGTTTTGAATCACACAGAACCTGGCTTAAAGCTTTTAAACACATGATTCAAAAGGTTTGGAATTTTTTTTGTATAGAACTAATAGTGTCTCTAATTGGGGATGAATACCTCTTGCAGGTATTGCAAGAATCAAGAATCTCAAAGGAAAGAAGACCAAACTTAACTGAAAGAAAGCTAACCTACTCACACAAAAGAAACTGAAACTACTCTAGGAACAAAAAACACCTAACTGTAGAAAAACCACTATATACACAACCTACTATTCATGGAAAAGATACTTCAAGAGAACTATAATATCAAAAATTGTCCATGAACTCACAATTCTTGAATGTTTCCTATTAATTCCTTCAATAAATATGAA
Source organism: Thuja plicata (assembly GCA_018584345.1). Lineage (NCBI taxonomy): Eukaryota > Viridiplantae > Streptophyta > Pinopsida > Cupressales > Cupressaceae > Thuja > Thuja plicata. The sequence continues at coordinate 766,320 of MU225770.1, forward strand.
TTTTGTCCATACCTTTCATGGATGATATATGTCCCTAACTAGATTGGATAAAATTTCCCATGTTACCCCTTATCCTCCAATCTGACATTCCACATTAGTATTGAATCTCCAACATCAAAGTGGTTGGCTTATATCTTCTGTCATACAGGTTCTTCACTTGGAATTGGAGTTTTTCATTATTTTCAAAAGATTCCCTCCTAGTCTCATCCAACTCAATTAAGTCATTGATTCTCAATTTCATGTCACTGTCAATATCCTCATCATACAACTGCAAAAAATTGTACATTTGCATCAAATTATTTTGAGGCAATCTAGCCTATATTACATACACTAGGTCAAAAGGAGCACATCCTATTTCCTTCTTTCTAGTCACTCTATCTACCTAGATATCCATTGTCAACTTTGAGTCCCATGCTTTCTAATTTCTATCTAGGACTCTTTTAATGATCTTACACATGCTTTTATTGGTAGATTATGCTTGACCGTTTCCTTGTGGGTGGTAAGGTGAAGAGTAAGATGTTTGAATACCATATTCAGCTCAAAAATTGATATATTCTTTGGACCTAATACACATGTAATTTTCTGATACTATTCTTTTAGGATAACCAAATCTTGTGACAATATGCTTCAACAAAAAGTCTAACACTACTCTACTAGTTTCCTTTTTGGTGGGAATTACTTCAACCCATGTATTAAAGTAGTTAGTTGCCACTAGCATCCAGGAATACCCCCCACTAGATTTATTTGCTATATCTCCAATAAAATTAATACCCCATTGTTGAAAAGGGGCTTGTACTTCTACTGGTGCTAAAGTTACATTACCAACAAATTTTAATTTACATGAAAATCTTTGACAGGAGCCACATCTTTTGACTAGTTTATGAACATCTTTAAAAATGGTAGGCCGCCAGAATCCTGCTCTTAGAATCTTGTGTGCAGTGGTCTTTGTCATGTAATGACAACCACATACTCCACTATTTAATTCATGCAAAATTTTGTCAGCCTATTGTTCCAACACATTTCAGTAGAATCCCTTCATGACTTCTCCACCACAAATCATCTCTGATTAAAAAAATGGATAGATTGTAACTTCAATCTTTTCTTTTTATTCTCATGCATGCCTGATGGACATTTCATTCTTTGTAAATAATAAATAACATTTTTATACCAATCACAATGGTCCACACTACATATAAAATGCCTCTATTCTTCATCTAAGGCATTACGTGATTTGCATCCAAATTTGTATTATCCATCAATTTGGCTAATCCCATCCCTCTAACCAACTTTGTCATTTGTATTTTAATATTAAACTCCTAGATCTTGTTGATCCATCTACATCTTTTTCCAAACACTTCTTGTTGTGTGAAGATGTCTTTCAATGTTGCTGAAGGAACATAAGAAATGACTATAACACCTACCAGATAACATCTAAAATCTTTAACAACTGTCACCAATGCATAAGACTGCTTCTCATTCATGTCATATTTAAGTTCTGTAGCCTGTAAGAACTTGCTAAAAAAAGAAATAGGTTGTTCAAACCCTTCATTCTTTTGCAACAAAACAACAACAAGAGTATGGAATGATGCAAATGAAAATATATCCATAGGCTTTGAATAATCAAGATTTATTAAGATAGGGGCATCCTTGATAACTTTCTTTATGTCTTGGAAAGCCTGAGCGGCTTCTCCATCCCATTCCATCTTTGAATTTTTCTTCAGCATCTTTGAAACTGGCCTACTTTTCTCAGCAAAATTTGTAACAAAACACCTGAGAAAATTCACTTGACCAAAGAAAGATTGAATACCTTTTACATTTTTTGGGAGTGGCACCTTATGAATAGCAGCTACCCTTTTAGGATCAATTCTAACCCCTTCTTTTGAGACAATGTGTCCTAATAACTTACCCTTTGTCACTCCAAAAGTGCACTTTTTAGGATTCAAAGAAATGCCAAATTCAAGAGTTGTTTCAAAAAATTTATCTAGATGTTTGCAATGTTGTTCCTCCTTTTTAGAATATGTTGTGAGGTCATCTTGATAGACCTCAAAAAATTTCTACAAAAAATATGAGAAAGGAACAGCCATAGCTCTCTAAAATGTGGCCCCAGCATTTATGAGTCCAAAGGGTATCCTGACATAAACATATGTCCACAGTGGAGTAGTGAATGCAGTCTTGAACTTCTCTGACTCTTTAATCATTATCTAGTTATATCTAGAGAATCCATCAATCATGGGCAAAAAATCACAACAAGTAACCCTCTGCAACATGTTTTCCATATTTGGGAGAGCCTAATTATCTTTGAGGGATCCTATATTTGGATTCCTAAAATCCACACATAGCCAGATATCTCCATTCTTTTTTCTAATAGTGACTAAGTTTGAAACTCAAGAAGAATGTCTGGTTGGTTTAATGATCCCTGCATCCTTCAACTTCATTATTTCTTGTTCCATTTTGGGTCTCAATGTTGGATTTATGGGTCTTTACTTCTATCTGAAAGGTTTAGCATTATCTTTCGAAGGGATGTCATGTTGGAACAAATATTTATTATATGATTTGAGATCATCATAAGTCCATGAAAAAAAATTTGTGTATTTCCTTAGTAGATTAGTCAGGTCTTCTTTCAATTTGGGTGACATTTTCCTTCCAATACATAATTTCTTAGGAACCTCAGCTGTTCCTACATTCACTTCTTCCAAATCCTCATGTCTATTCACATTTTTAATAGAATAGGGCTTATCCTTGTTATCAAAAGCCCTTTCAAGCACAACTAGTCCTTTTGGTACTTTGTTTGACTTCAAAATTAACACTTCCCTACCTAAGATAGTACCTTTTCCATCTAGGGTTTCCACATATCTACTAAAATCAATTTCCATGTCTCCAAAATCTGCTTCATAATATAGAAAACTCAGGATGTCCACATCATCATCATCGAAGACTTACCAATTCTCCACATTATCAGGTGTATACTCAGAAAATGGAAGCAATTCCATTGTAGACTTGTTTATCCTTGCAAGTAAGTGGTTTGGTGTCCTTTAAAGAACCTTGAATTGGTCTCTGACTTGGACCTATCTTTTTCACCTATTCTGCCCCATTTCCCACTTTTCTCCAGCCTATTTCTAACACCCTAAACTACAAACTGGGATTTTTTACCTCAGGGTCAAAATTTACCTTTTTGGGTCAAGTTCAATGTCAACCTTGACCTAGGTCAAGGTAAACCTTGACCTTAACATAGGTCAGAATCAACCTTTTTTTGACCCAAGGTCCAGATTTCAAGTTTCCAGGGTTTTCGAATGTCAGGCTTCGGAAAGAATTAATTCCCGCTTCCCGATCGGCTGTTTCAGTCTTCCGAGAAACAATTCTTAAATTATATTTAATATAGCTCCTCTTCTAGGGGTATATGTCTAATTGGAATTTAATTCTCCTATGTAGGCCTCTCTAGAAGATTGTGCCCTAGATTCATATATAAAAAAGCTTTCTTCTCTCATTTTCTCTAACCATGATCATCAACTATCAAAGACTTAAGAAGTGAAATATAAAGGTGAAGAATAATATTTGAAGCAAGCCAAATATCCATTGAATAATTCATCTATTCTAAGGCAATCAATAACTTCTCAAGCACTCAATTCATCAAGGAGATCCATCGGTAGCCATTGAAGGATTCAAGCTCTATGGAGCCCTCTTGTTGAAAATTTCTCCATTCACATTCCTCCAAGCCTCTTCCTATTCAAAGATCCATTCAAGATTGGTGTTGAAGATCTACAATAAATTGATTTGAGACATTCTACATTCTACATCCATTTGGTGCATACATACTTTTGGATCCACAAATTCAAATCTGCCACAAGTGTTTCTATACAAGAAAGGTGAATTTGTTCATTTACTTTGGTTTATTTATGCAATTTCAATTATAATTTAAGGTTAATTCAAAAAACTAGGGTTTGACCAAGGAAATCCCCTCCTCCCCAACAAACAAACAATTTATCTTGAAGGGACATGTTTGGAATAATGAGTTGGACTGCAGATTTAGATACCCTTTTCGGAAAACTATCGAGATCCAGAAATAGATTTTTTGTCAGAGATTTTAGGTCATAATTGGAGGTCGATTATTCCCTAGGTCAGAATCAAAAATTATGGGTCAATGGTGACATTGACTTGAGGGGCAACATCAGAACTATGTCAAATCAGAAAAAGATTTCTGGGTTTTGTGTGTCTCTACGTTTCTATTCCAGATCCAGTTGTAGATTATCCAAAAACTCTATGCAGACCCCCCAAAACAACATTCTTCATATCTGTAACATTTTGAGGTTACTAGTTTTCTCTTATTCATTTCAATTAAAGTTCTTAATCTTTCTAAATCTATCACACATTCTTTTCTATAAAACAGAATCTAAGGTCTTCCTCTTTTCTCTCATTTCCAATAAATTGATTCATTTATGCATTGATCCTTCATTTGGGGTAAATCAATTTGGATCCTTCATTTTTCTATTTTATGGTAAAAGGAACATCTTATCTCCCCCTTACATTTCAATAAACATTCTAATTTCAAATGTAACAATAGAACTTTACCTTACATTAAGGCCCCACATTTCCACCATCCTATTTCTTATGTTACATTTTCGTGAACCCAAAGTGTAACAACTCTTTCTTTGTTGGTGTTAGATTTAAATTTTTATGTTAGATCTTTCATGTATATTAGATAAGCTTTCTTTTATGTTCTTGCATTTACATTTCAGAAATTAAAAATCAAAATCTTGTGTTTCCTAAATTAGTTCATTTGCATTGCATTGGTGTATTAGCATTACCACTTCTAGTATTACTTATAGTATCTTGGTTAGAAGAATCCATATAATTATGGGTTCCTTTGATCCTGAGTCTTCCTCTCATTTCCTTAGGATCCTATATGACAATTTGACTACAAATGATTCCAATCCTTCTATGTAACATAACTCTTCTCACTAATCTCATGATGAAGATGATGCTTTAAGAGTTCCTCCTGAACCAGTCAAAAAATTTTCAATAGAACTTGATAAAATAGGAAATTGGCTTATTCAAGTAAACCATTATCAACATTCCATCCAAGCTATAGAGGCTCTTAAGAAGTTCCTTTGTGATAGTTATCAAGGTGTTAATCTCTTGCATGGTATCACTCATCTTGCACATTTTAATGTTAAACCTTTAGCTCAAGAGGCTCAAGATCTAGGATTCACTCCTCCTGTCACTAGTGAGGGACCTTCTTCTGTTTCTTTTCCTAGCATTCCTACTTATACTCCTCCTTTGATGACTACATCTCTTCTGATTTCATTTATTCCTATGAGTGCTCCACCGGTATCTCTACCTACCTCACAACCCTCATATCATAGCGTGCCTTTTACTTATTCCAATCCCCATCCAACTATGGTTCCAAGTGTTCCACCAGTTGTGCCTTCCATTCCTTCTATTTCCTACACTTTTCCTAGTGTTTCTAGTATTTCTATGCCACCTATTTCTTCTAATGATTCCACAATTATTATTTTGGCTCAAACTGTGTCATCTTTACAATAACAACTTGCATCTTTAACCCATCACGTTTAGCATTCCTACATGTGACATTGGTAAAGGAGATCCTATTACTCAGGTTAAAATATTTCAAATCTTTTGTAGTGATTATGCTCATGACCATAGGATTTTAGCTAAGTTGTTTGCTAGAAATTTTTGTGATTAGGCCTTGCAATGATATTTTTCTTTACCTCCTTATTCTATTGATTCTTTTCCTAAACTTGCTAATACCTTCATCCATCAATTTCAAAATAACATTTCTCTACAAGTTTCCTTAACTGATTTAATGCATTGTAAACAAAACACTAAGGAAATATTGACTTCTTTTATTGGTAGATTTAAGAATTTGTATGCTTAGATTTCTTATCATATTCCTAATATTGATATTCAACATATGTTTATTTCAAATTTACAAAAATATGTTATAGACAAGATTCTTCTTACTCAATTTACCTCTTTTCAACAACTTTGTGCAGCACTTCAACATTATCAATTACAAGTGAGTCAATTTGAGAGCAACACTCCAATGGCTCATGTTCCAGTTGATAAGAGTGATGCTTGTCCTAATCCTAATAAGTTTTATAAACCTAATAACTATGTTAAGATTAATAAACAGATGAATGCAGTCATTGATCAAGTTGTTGTTTCATCCAACAATGCCACTTCTGCATCCACTACTTTCCGTCTGAGTCGTATGTTTACTCCTCTCTCTGAATCTTTACATTCTATTATGAGTAGGTTTTTAAGTGCTAATATGATTACCTTTTCTCCTATTTGACCTCTTCTCCCTACCATGATGGCATCAAAATCCTTTGATTCTAAAACCTTTTGTCAATACCATTGACAAATGCCAATGATACTGAAAAATGCTATTCGATAAAGCATAAGGTTCAAGACTTAATCGATTATAGTGCTTTAGCTATTGATAATTTTGATGGTAATGGGAACAAATTTGTCTATCCTCCTAATAAAAACCTTCAAATCTATATGAATCCTTTATCTACACATGATACTTATACCATCGCTCAACCATCTTTTATGGATATTGTTTACGATTCAAAAATGGATGATCTCAATCACATTGTTAATCATGTGGAGTGCATTGTTTCACCTTAGCCTACTATTCAAGATCCTTCACCTTCAATTCAACTTCAATTTCCACCTAAACCTCAGAAACAAACTAAGGATAAACGACCCATGGAACTCGTAGTTACCTTTGATGATTCTGAGACTATTAAGGCTCCTGACGGTCCCCTTTATATTTATGCTAGGATTGCTAAGATACCTACACATGGTTGTCTTGTTGATCCCACATCTTTAATAAATGTCATTATTGAGGAAATTTTTTTTAGGAAAAACATACAACGTGATTCTTATGATACATCTGATGCATGGATCCAAACTTGTAATGGTTTTCTCTATCCTTCACTTGGTTCTATTAAATTTCCTGTTAAACTGTGTGGTAAAGCTATAGATACTACCTTCATTTTCGTTCCTACTTATGATCAATTTCAAGTCAAATTTGGTTTGCCTTGGATAACTCCTATGGATGATGTTGCTTCTCCCATTCATAAGTGAGTGTATTAATTTCATTCATAATGGAGAAGTGAAAATGATTAATCATAGTTTGTATCAACCTTGTAGGCCTAGATATTGTGCTACTCTTGATTTCTTTTGGCCTTCATTACCTAATTCATGCCCTCCTCGCCCTGATAACATTTTTCATTCAAATCAAGCCTATAAACATTACAAGATTGTTAAGTTAAGCATGCCCCAGATAGATCTTAACCGTGGTCTTTTGCCTACTCCATCTATACCTCTTTTATCCATTACTTCTACTGTTATTACTCAACCTCCTAGTGTCGCTTGTCAGGCTACTGTGAATCCTACTAATCCTGCTATAGAACATGTGAAGGAACCAATTGTTATTCCTCCTAGTCCTCAACATGTGTCAAACAAAGCGAAGGATAACAAATCTAGTAATGAACATCATAAGAAGCATAGAGATAATGCTAAGGCATGTGCTTATGTTCTTCAAAATTCTTTACCTTCTTTTGCCCAACCTTTGCCTAATGTGTTGGAGGAAGTTAATGTATATAATGATGTTAAGATGAATGATTATGATTATCCTATTTGCATCTTAGATCCTATTTTAATTAATCTTGATGAGGAGGATACTCTTGATGATCCTATTGATCCTAGTGATGAATATGAGACCATTGATCTTGAAACTGATTTACGTCATATGCTTTCAACTCAATTGATAATTCCACCTAGTATCGAACATCATGATTCTCAAGAGGATCCTTGTTTGGAACTGGCTATTATTCCTACTATGTTTGATATAGTCCCTCTTGTGAGTTGTCCGTCTTGCTTAAATGATATAAACTAGGATAGGGAGAGTAGGAAATGCACTTGATTGGCTTGTCCTTCATGGTAGCATTTTATGTGCTTGCCTGATGTGTTGTGCTTCTCCCATAATGTGTTTTCTAAATGTTTGTTAGACTCTTTTATAGGATCCTTGTTACTTTGTTGGTGCAAGGTGATAAAGGAATTAGACTTGTTGTACAATTCCTTTATATGTATCTTTACTCTTCTATATGTTTTTCTCATGTTATGTTGTACTTGTGCTATTATTCGTAAATGTTTTCCTTGTGTAGTTCACTTGGATCTATGAAATGGTAGCATTGATTCTTTTTGGTCTCCATGTTATGGTCCAAAAAGACTCTTCTTCGTAACTCTTGAGTTTTCTTTCCTCCATTGTGATTGTAGTTCTACTTTCTTTGGAGAATGATGTCAATTCATTTGCAGTAATATCATATCTATATATATATATACATATTATCTTATGATCATACTGACCCCATAGTAGGTAGATCCCTTCTATGTTATTTGTATGTTTATGTGGTATTTCCCTTGATTTGTCTTCATTTGGGGGCATCTTGTAGTGGAAACATAATCAGTAGAGTTGTTTATGTTTCCGTTAAATTCATTGCTCCTATTAAAGTGTTAGCAATAACTTTAACATGGGGGCATATGCTCTACTCACTTTTTCTACAGACGCACATTCAAAATATTTTCAAACTTAAAACTTTATCCCTTTATGGATTAAATAATAATCCTTAAAGCATGGATTTTTACCTTATAGGATTCTTGATCCCTCCAGTTTAAATTTATACAGATCTCTTGATCCCTCCAGTTTCATTTTACAATGTTTTGATCCCTTAAGGTTGGAAGGTGTCCTTAAGATCGGATCTTCCGAATAGGTTGACTAGTAAGTAGTCACATTCACTAGGCAGTTCAACTTCATCTTTCAATTTGCATTGTTTCCTTGTGTGGTTCATAATGTGATATAAGTTCTCATTGGGCAAGGTAATCACACCCTCTTTCTCTTTCTCCTTAACTGGCGATGTCTCTCTTATTATGATCTTAGGGTCAATAAAGACTTAAGTCCCTAGGGGCTTGAGGATTCCTTTGTCCCTTTTGATTTCAATAAGATTATTTTTTCTTCATGATCTCCTTTACCAAGAGTATGCATTGAGTCCATACTCTTGCTAAAGTCGGGGCTAAATGTATAGTCTAAAATGGGAAGCATTTCCATTGTAGACTATTTTAGCCTTCTGAGTAAGTGGTTTGGGGTCATGTCAAGTGCCTTGAATTGGTCTCTAAATTGGATCTAGCTTTTTCATCTGTTCTACCCCATTTCCCACTTTTATCCAGCCTATTTTTGACACCCTAAACTGCAAACTAGGATTTTTGACCTCAAGGTCAAAATTGACCTTTCTGGGTAAAGTTCAACCTCGACCTCGACCTAGGTCAAGGTCCACCTCGACCTTGAACTAGGTAAAAATTGACCTTTTTCTCACCCAAGGTCCAGATTTCAAGTTTCCAGGGTTTTTTGGATGTCGGGCTTCCGAAAGAATTAATTCCCGATTCCGTGTCGGTTGTTTCAATCTTCAGAGAAACAATTCTTAAATTATATTTAATATAGGTCCTCTTCTAGGGGTATAGGTCTAAATGGAATTTAATTCTCCTATGTAGTCCTCTCTAGAATATTGTTCCCTAGATTCATATATAAGTCAACTTTCTTCTCTCATTTTCTCTAACCATGGTCATAAACTATCAAAGAATTAAGAAGTTAAACCTAAAGGTGAAGAAGCAAGATTTGAAGCAAGCCAAATATACATCGAAGAATTCATCTATTCTCAAGCATTCAAGCACTTCTCAAGCACTCAATTCATCAAGGAGATCCATTGGTAGCCTTTGAAGGATTCAAGCTCTATGGAGCCCTCTTGTTGAAGATTTCTCCATCCACATTCCTCCAAGCCTCTTCATATTCCAAGATCCCTTCAAGATTGGTATTGAATATCTACAAGAAATTGATTTGAGACATTCTACATTCCACATTCTACATCCATTTGGTGCATATATACATGTGGATCCACAGATTCGAATCTCCCACAAGGGTTTCCATACAAGCAAGGTGAATTTGTTCATTTATGTTTTTTACTTATGTAATTTAAAATATACTTTGAGGTTAATTCCAAAGCTGGGGTTTGACCAAGGAAAACCCCTCCCCCCAAAAAAACAAGACATTTTTCTTGCAGCGACAGGTTTAGAACAATGATTTGGAGTGCAGATTTGGATACCCTTTTCGGCAAACTATTAGGATCCAAAAATAGATTTTTTGTCAAAGATTTTTAGGTCAGAATCAGAGGTTGATTCTTCCCTAGGTCAGAATAGGAAATTTTGGGTCAATGGTGACATTGACTTGAGGGAAAAAAATGGAACTATGTTAGATCAGAAAAATATTTATGGGTTTTGTCCGTCTCTGCATTTCTATTCTAGATCTGATTGCATATTTTTAGGAAACTTGGTGTAGACCCTCGAAAACAACATTCTTCATATCTGTAACATTTTGAGGTTAGTAGTTTTATCTTATTCATTTCAATTAAAGTTTTTAATCTTTCTAAATCTATCACACATTCTTTTCTACAAAATGAAATCTAAGGTCTTCCTCTTTTCTCTCATTTCCAATAGATTGATTTATTTATGCATTGATCCTTCATTTGGGGTTAATCAATTTGGGTCCTTCCTTTGTGTATTTGAGGTTAAAAGGAACATCTTATCTCACCCTTACATTTCAATAAACATTCTAATTTCAATTGTAACAATACAACTTTACCTTACATTAGAGCCATGCATTTGCATCGTCCTATTACTTATGTTACATCAGGTATTGAAGGCCTAGACTGAACCTTTATTTAAGAGATCCCAACAAATTTAATATCTTTCGGCCTTGTTGGTAAACAGATTGTTCTTCTTCTGATTCTCCTTTAATTTGCCCAATTTGTGATGAAGAACAACTGTACACAACAGTTAGGAAACTGTTTCTGAGAATAGCTAGTTTCCCTCTGTAGTAAGGTACAGCTTCCTATGTGAATAATATTCAATGAATTTTGTTTCAATTCTAATTCCTACTGTAGGTATGTTCTTAACCAAATAACAGTAGAGGAAACCGAGTTCCACCCAAGCAAGTGAAATCTCAGGCAAGGTCTAAATGCAAGGGTGTTATGTTTATGGTCTTCACAATCTTATGACTCCCACAAAATAACAGTATGAAAATGCAGATTATGAAAATATGATTATGCATATGAAGTATGGTGATGCAATCTCATAACCAGTTATAATTCTCTAATTATTTTACCGATTGGTCAAACTGAAAAAATGAAATAAAACTCTGTTCACTCACTATTGTCAATTCAACACGATGAAACAACATCACATACAGATGGACAGTAAAATAATGGCACTAGACTTGATTGTCTCTGCAATCCGCTTCACACCAAAATTTGCCGACCTTTCTATTGATTTATTTCACAGTATTTATAGAGTTTACAATGCATAATGTTCATAGGGACTCATGACCTTTTTCACTTCCTAAATACAAAGAGACAGAATGCAAAGAAAAAGACTTTTCAAATCTGAGAACTCGAACAGTCACTATAGAGTCTGAAACTCTTCATCTTCAACCAGCATTATCGAACTGAATCCATTGGGCCAAGGAATTGAAACATCATTTACTCTTTGAATGATTTCAAAATGCCCCATGTGATCAAAATCTTAAAATACTTTGAAACCATGGATATATCGACCGGCGGAAAATACCAAATCTGCTTCTCCATTGCGTGAATTCGCCATTATAGCTTCTTTGGCGGAAAATGGAAAATGAGCTTCTTCTCGAAGAAAGTGAGACTGAAGCTTCTCCTTGGAAGAAATTTGCAAAAGTGCTTCTCTTGGCGGAAATTTGCAACTTGGCTTCTCTTCGGCGGAAATTTGCAATTTGGCTTCTCTTCGGCGGAAATTTGCAATTTGGCTTCTCTTCACGGAAAATGAGAAAAGGGCTTCTCTTCGCAAAAAATGAGAAAAGGGCTTCTTAATGTAAAGCACATGCTTTATTTGATTTCTTAAAAAATAATATTCCCTTTTAATACATCGGGCCCACCTCACTATAACTAAGCTTGCGGAAAATCACCAAAGAGGTGCGAAACCTGCATAGTGCAAAGTTCTTCTTTGTGGAAAATCGCCTGAGAGGTGCGAAACCCGCAAAGTGTAAAGTTCTTCTTTGCAGAAAATTACCTTCTTAGGTAGAATTCCGCCACGGAGAAGATGATTTCTGAAATCCCGCCGAGCTTGTTCTCGCTCATTTCTTAACCAAATTGCTCACCGTTTGTTGCATTAGGATCGTTGAGACCTGTAGAATCGGTCCATACCAGTCTTCGATCTCTGCCTGAGAGAGAACATTGATTGGAGCACAAATCTTTTCTGGGTTAGGATCTACAACTTACCCAAAATAATGAGACTTTTAGAACAACCCGCCTGGCTAAGAGAAGGAAAGGCAATGACAGGGAAACCCGACAAAGATAGCCTACCTAAGAAAGACTTAGACCTAGACTTAGACTGACCAGACTGACTTGACATGACCAAAATATTTCACTTTGACAGCATGGGTATAGGATGAAAAGTGAGGCAACAGCTGGCTCCGACTGGGGACTTAAAAATTCCCATGTTTAAGCAATGAATCTTGAATCTCTGGTTTTGCGCAAGAATAAAAAGGGCAGCAACACAACAAAATTGAACAAGGGAAACAAAACAGCAAGGAAACTAACGCACGCTAAGAAAGAGGACAAACCGAACTAGGAAACAAACACTAGAACAAAACAAAACTATAGTACAGAACAGGGGATACCTGTTTTCAATTGATCATTTGATATAATTTCAGATCTTGACCATTATAGGTCAAGGGAAGTACCTCTCCATTTGGATATGCCAGCTTGAAAGAATTCTTCTCAAATGCCTGGTGGATAGTATAAGGACCTTTCCATAATGTTTCAAACTTTCCGTGCATTCCCTTGGGA
>MU225770.1:801320-825974 GCA_018584345.1 Thuja plicata
GCAGACAGAGGCGGCGACCCAGCGGTGAATGCAAAGCCGCAGGGGAGGAAGCGGGCCGGTGGGGCGGCAGGTGGCCGCTCGGCGGCGCCTGGGTGGCCGCTCGGCGGCGCGATTCAAAAAACAAAGGCTGCGGTTTTTAAATAGAAAAAAAACCATAGAAAATGAGGTTTTTTTTAAATATTTTTCCTCGGTTTCCGTGCCCGTACGGCACTGGAAACCAAAATTTTTTTGCCTCGGTGCCAACTTGTCCAAAATGGACAAAAATTATGTCGATTCTAGGGTTTTTGGGCCTTCTGGACGCAATGGAAGTGTCCGTTTGGGCCCAAAATGCCTCCAAAACTAGAGACCCCCCAGAACCATAAAAAGAAGCCTAAAAAGCTTCTGAAACCCTCGCTGCTTCAACCAAGAACGAACAGCCAGCTGCAGAGTGGCTCTGATACCATGTTGAGATTGATGAAATGCAATCTACCCAAGAAACACCTGCATGCAAAGCTGTTACAGAGAATGAAGACAGAAGATAGAAGAAACAGAAGCTATGGCGGCCGATAGGCCAGAGAATGAAAAAGCATGTTGACAGAAATGATTTCTATATTCAACAATAAATGATTTACAAACTCCTTATCAAAATACAAAGAGGACAATCCTTATAAAGGATGTCGAAACCCTAAAAGGGAAACTAACTCAGAAAAGGAAACTTTCCTAAGTCTAACTTAAGCACTAAAGAGTAATTACTAAATATTACTCTAACATGAACAACACTAAACCAATCAAGGAGCACTTCCTCAGCCATCTTCCCATCATACATTGGGACATCTTCTTTGACTTTGGATTATCCTCCTTTAATTTCTTTCAATATCTTTACTAGTCTAGCATCCTTAGGATCCAACCTTTCTTCAACAAATTCATGTTCTACTTCACTCTCATCATCACAAGGGTTTGAACCCGTCTTCTCAACAAGATTGGTTAACATTTCAATCACTTCTTCTAATCTATTTTTATTTTCTACTTGCTCCGTGACCATCCTAACAAGCTCCATGTTTGTCAACAATGGAGGCATGTTTGGAGACTCTTCATCAAACTCTTCAAACTCCTCCTGATACATACACACCTAACTCTAACACAAGAAATGTTACATCTAAAATGTAAAATGTAGGGTATGGAAATGTGAGGGATAAATAATATGTTCCCTTTATCCTTAGATACACAAAGGAAGGATCCAAATTGATTAACCCCAAAGGAAGAATCAATGCATAAATGAATTAATCGTTTGGAAATAAGAATAAAGAAGATCTTAAATTCTATTTTATAGAAGAGAATGTGTGATAGATTTAGAAAGATTGAAATGAATAGGAGAAAAGTACTAACCTTGAAATGTTACAGATATAAATATTTCTATCTTTGGGGGTCTACATTGAGTTTCTGGAAAATCTGCAATCGGATATGGAATAGAAATGCAGAGACGAACAAAACCCAAAAATCTTTTTTCCGATCTGACACAGTTTTGATTTTTAACCTCAAGTCAATGTCACCATTGACCATGAATTTCCTATTCCGGCCTAGGGTAGAATCAACCTCAAAAGTTTCTGACAAAAAATCTATTTTCGAATCCTGCTAGTTTTTCGAAAAGGGTATCCGAATTTTCACTCTGATCCATTGTTGCAAACTTGTATCTACATGAAAAATGGATTTGTTTGTTGGGGGGAGGGGTTTTCCTTGGTCAAAATCCAGTTTTGGAATTAACCTCAAAGTATAATTGAAATTGCATAAATAAAAAAAGAAAATAGAATAATTCACCTCGCTTATGTAGAAGCCCTTGTGGCAGATTCGAATCTGTGGATCGACAAGTATGTATGCATCAAATGCATGTATAATGTAGAATGTGGAATGTAGGATGTCTCAAATCAATTGCTTGTAGATCTTCAAAACCAATCTTGAATCGATCTTTGAATAGGAAGAGGCTTAGAGGAATGTGGATGGAGAAATCTTCAACAAGAGGGCTCCATAGAGCTTGAATCCTTCAATGGATACAAATATTGAGTACTTGAGAAGTGCTTGAATTCTTGAGAATGGATGAATTCTTCAATGGATACTTGGATTTCTTCAAATATTGCTTCTTCACCTTTTGATTTCACTTCTTAAGTCTTTGATAGTTGATGATCATGGTAAAAAACCCCAATTTACAGCTTTGGGTGCCAGAAGTAGGCTGGGAAAAGTGGGAAATGGGGAAAAATAGGGGAAAAGTCAGATCCAAGTCAGATACCCATTCAAGGTGCTTGACATGACCCCAAAACACTTACTCTCAAGGCTAAACCATTCTACAATGGAAGTGCTTCCATTTTCTGACTATACATTTAGCCCCCACTTTAGCAAGAGTATGGACTCAATGCAAACTCTTGGTAAAGGAGATCATAAAGAACAAATAATCTTGTTGAAATCAAAAGGGACAAAGGAATCCTCAAGCCCCCAGGGACCTAAGTCTTTATCAACCCTAAGATCATGATAAGAGAGACATCACCAATTAAGGAGAGAAAGAGAGAGGGTGTGATTAAATCACCTAATGAGAACTTATGTCCTATTGTGAACCACACAAGGAAATAGTGCAACTGGAAAGATGGAGTTGAGTCGCCTAGTGAATGTGGCTACTCACTAGTCAACCCATTAGGAAGATCCAATCTTAAGGACACCTTCCGACATTAAGGGATCAAAAAATTGTAAATTGAAACCGGAGACATCAAGAGATCCGTATAAATTTAAACTGGAAGGATCAAGAGATCCTATAAGGTAAAAATTTGTGCTTTAAGGATTAATTTTAAATCCATAAAGGGAAAAATTTTTAATTTTTTGAAAATATTTTGAACGTGTGTGTGCAAAAAGTGAGTAGAGTGTATGCCCCCACATTAAAGTCATTGCTAACACTTTAACAGGAGGAATGGCTTGAACATAAACATATAAAACTCTACTGATTATGTTTCCACTATGAGATGCCCCCAAATGAAGACAAATCAAGGAAAATACCACATAAACATACAAAGAACATATAATGGATCTACCTAGTGTGGGGTCAGTACAATCATAAGATAATATGTATATATAGATATGATATTATTGCAAATGAATTGACATCATTTCCCAAAGAAATTAGAACTACAATCACAATGGAGGAAAGAAAACTCAAGAGTTATGAAGAAGATTCTTTTCGGACCACAATATGGAGACAAAAAAGAATCAGTGATACCATGTTGCAGATCCAAGTGAACTACACAAGGAAACATTTATGAACAATAGCACAAGTACAACATAACATGAAAAAAAAATATAGAAGAGTAAAGATACATATAGAGGAATTGTACAATAGGTTTTATTCCTTTATCACCTTGCACTAATAAAGTAACAAGGGCCGTATAAAAGAGTCTAACAAACATTTAGTAGACACATTATGGGAGAAGCATAATACAGCATGCAAACACAAAAAGGGCTACCATGAAGGATAAGCTAATCAGGTGCATCGCCTACCCTCCCCATCTTTGTTTATATCATTTAGGGAAGGTGGGCAACTCACAAGAGGGACTATGTCCAATACAGTAGGAATAATAGCCAGTTTTAAACAAGGATCCTCTTGAGAATAACAATGTTCGATACTAGGTGTAATTATCAATTCAGTTGAAATCATATGAGATAAATCAGTATCAAGATTGATGGTCTCATTTTCATCACCAGGATCAATAGGATCATCAATAGTATCCTCCTCATAAAGGAAAATTAAGATAGGATCTAAGATGCGAATAGGATAATCATACTCACTCATCTTAAAATCATATTGAATATTAACTTCTTCCAACACATCAGGCATAGGTTGGTCAAAAGAAGGTAAAGAATTTTGATAATATTCTTCATTATTAGATTTTTTACATTTTTCTTTGTTTGACACATGTTGAGAACTACGAGGAATAGAAATTGGTTCCTTCACAGGTTCTATAGGAAGATTCATAGGATTCACAGTAGGATGAGAAGTGATAGTAGGAGGTTGAGTAATAGAGCTAGCTGCAAGGGATAGATGAGGTATGGAAGGAGTAGGAAAAATACCATGGTTAATATTTATCTAAGGCATGCTTAACTCAACAATCTTGTGATGTTTATAGGCTTGATATGAACGAAAAAGGTTGTCAAGGTGAGGAGGACATGAATTAGGTAATGAAGGCCAAAATAAGTCAAGAGTAGCACAATATCTAGGCCTAGAAGGCTGATACAAACAATGATTAATCATTTTCACTTCTCCATTATGAATGAACTTAAGACATTTATGAATAGGAGAAGCAATAGCATGCATAGAATTTATCCAAGGAAAACCAAATTTTAGTTGAAATTGATCAGAAGTAGGAAAGACAATGAAGGTAGTATCTACAACTTTACCACAAAGTTCAACAGGAAAGTTAATAGAACCAAGTGTAGGATAGAGAAAACCATTACAATTTTGGTTCCATGCATTAGATGGATCATAAAAATCACATTGTACATTTTTCATAAAAAGGTTTTCCTCAGTAATGACATTTATTAAAGATGTGAGATCAACAAGACAACCACACGTAGGTTTCTTAGCAAACCTAGCATAAATATAAATGGGACCATCATGAGCCTTAATAGTCTCAGCATCATCAAAGGTAATTGAAGGATCCCTAGGTCATTTATCCTTAGTTTGTTTATGAGGTTTCGGTGGAACTTGAAGTTTAAGTGGAGGTGAAGGATCTTGAATAGTAGGTTGGGTTGAAACAACACACTCCACATGATTAAAAATGTGATTAAGACCACCCATGTTTGAATCATAAACAATATCCATCGAAGATTGTTGAGCGATGGTATTAGTATCATGTGTAGGTAAAGGATTTGTATAAATTTACAGGTTTGTATTAGGATTTGAGACAGATTTGTACTCATTACCATCAAAATTATCAACAGATAAAGCATTAGAATTGATTAAGTCTTGAACCTTATGCATTAGAGAATAACAATTTTTCAATATCATGGCCATTTTGTCGATGGTATTGGAAAAAAGTTTTAGAATCAAAGGATTTTGATGCTATCGTGGTAGGGAGAAGAGGTTGAATAGGAGGAAAGGTAATCATATTAGCACTTAACAACCTACTCATAATACAATGTAAAGATTCAGAGAGGAGTAAATGTACGATTCATACGAAAAGCAGTGGATGAAGAAGTGGCATTGTTAGATGCAACAAAAACTTGATCAACAACCACGTTCATCTATTTATTAATATTGATATTGTTGTTAGGTTTTAGAAAATTATTAGGATTAAGAGGAGAGTCACTCTTATCAAATGGAACATGAGTCTTATCAACTGGAAAATGAGCCATTGGAGTGTCTCTCAAATTGACTCACTTTTAATTGATAATGATGAAGTGCTGCACAAAGTTGTTGAAAAGAGGTAAATTTAGTAAGCAGAATCTTATCTCTGATATCCTTTGTAAATTTGAAATAAAAATATGTTGAATATCAATATCAAGAACAAGGTAAGAAATATGAGCATATAAATTCTTAAATCTACCAATAAAATCAGTCAATTTTTTCTTAATGTTTTGTTTACAATACATTAAATTAGTTAAGGATACTTGCAGACCAATGTTATTTTGAAATTGTTGGATTAAGGTATTATAAAGTTAAGGAAAAGAATCAATAGAATAAGGAGGTAAATAACAATACCATTGAAAGGTCTTATCATGAAAAGTTCTAGCAAACAACTTAGCTAAAATCCTATGGTCATGAGAATAATCACTACAAAGGATTTGAAAAGTTTTAACATGAGTAACAGGATCACCTTTACCATTGCAATTCTCAAGATGAGGCATATTGGCTTTTTGAAGGATAGTAGAATGAATAATGTCTAAGGATAAAGTAATACCCATGTAACATGTAGGAATGCTAAACTTGGAATGGGTTAAAGATGCAAGTTTTTGTTGTAAAGATGACACTGTTTGAGCTAAATTGATGATTGTAGATTCATTAGAAGAAATAGGTGGCATAGAAATATTAGGAACACTAGGAAAAGTGTAGGAAGTAGTAGGAATGGAAGACACAACTGGTGGAACACTTGGAACCACAATTGGAAGGGGATTAGAATAAGTAAAAGGCACACTATTATATGAAGGTTGTGACGTAGGTAGAGATACCGGTGGAACACTCACAAAAATAGATGAAATTGGGAGAGATATTATCATCAAAGGAGGAGTGTAATTAGGGATTCTAGGTAAAGGAACAGAAGAAGGTCCCTCACTAGTGACAGGAGGAGTGAATCCTAGATCTTGAGCCTCTTGAGCTAAAGGTTTAACATTCAAATGCACAAGATGAGTTATATCAAGAAAGAGATTAACACCTTGATCACTATCACAAAGGAATTTTTTAAGAGCCTCTATAGCTTGGATGGAATCTTGATTATGGTTTTCTTGAATAAGCCAATTTCCCATTTTATCAAGTTCTGTTGAAAGTTTTTCTACTTGTTTAGGAGGAACTCTTAAAGCATCATCCTCATCATGAGATGAGTGAGAAGAGTTATGCTCCATTTAAGGATTGGAATCATGAGTGGTCAAATTGTCATCGAGGATCCTAAGAAAAGGAGAGGAAGACTTAGGATCAAAGGAACCCATAAGTCTACGGCTTCTTCTAACTGGGATACTATATGTAGGAATAGAAGTGGTAAAGCTCATACACCAATGCAATACAAATGAATTAATTTAGGAAACACAAGATTTTGATTTTAATTGTTTTTTTGAAATGTAAATTCAAAAACATAAAAGAAAGCTAATCTAATATGCATGCAAGATCTAACATAAAAGATGTAAATCTAACACCAAAAAGAAAGAGTTGTCTATTGGGGTTCACCAAAATGTAACATAAGAACTGTTACATCTAAAATGTAAAATGTAGGGTATGGAAATGTGAGGGATAAATAAGATGTTCCCTTTATCCTTAGATACACAAAGGAAGGATCCAAATTGATTTACCCCAAAGGAAGAATCAATGCATAAATGAATCAATCATTTGGAAATAAGAATAAAGAAGAAGATCTTAAATTCCTTTTAATAGAAGAGAATGTGTGATAGATTTAGAAAGATTGAAATGAATAGGAGAAAATTAATAACCTTGAAATGTTACAGATCTAATGAATGTTGTTTTCAGGGGTCTGCACTGAGTTTCTAGAAAATATGCAACCAAATCTGGAACAAAAATAGAGAGACGAACAAAACCCAGAAATATTTTCCCAATCTAACACAATTATGATTTTGACCCTCAATTCAATGTCACCACTGACCTAGAATTTTTTATTCTGAGCTAGGGAAGAATCAACCACAAAATTCTCTGACATAAATTTTTTTTCCGTATCCCGATAGTTTTCCAAAAAGGGTATCTGAATTTGCACTCTGATCCCCTATTCTGAACCTGTATCTGCAAGAAAAATGGATTTTTTTGTTGGGGGGAGGGGTTTGCCTTAGTCGAACCCTGGTTTTGGAATTAACCTCAAAGTATAATGTCAATTTCATAAATAAACAAAGAAAATAGAACAATTCACCTTGCTTATGTAGAATCCCGTGTGATGGATTCAAATCTGTGGATCCACAAGTATGTATGCACCAAATGGATGTAGAATGTAGAATGTAGGATATCTCAAATCAATTGATTGTAGATCTTAAACACCAATGTTGAATGGATCTCTAAATAGGAAAAGGCTTGGAGGAATGTGGGTGGAGAAATCTTTAACAAGAGGGTTCCATAGAGCTTGAATCCTTCAATGGCTACCAATGGATCTTCTTGATGATTGAGTTCTTGAGAAATGCTTGAATGCTTGAGAATAGATGAATTCTTCAATGGCTACTTGGCTTGCTTCTTCACCTTTGGATTTCACTTCTTAAGTCTTTGATAGTTGATGAACATGGTTATGGTTAGAGAAAATGAGAGGAGAAAGATTTCTTATATATGAATCTAGGGCACAATATTCTAGAGAGGCCTACATAGGAGAATTAAATTCCAATGAGATGCATGCCCTTACAAGAGGACTTATATTAAATATAATTTAAGATCTATTTCTCCGAAGACTGAAACAGCCGACCCAGAAGTGGGAATTAATTCTTTCCGAAGCCCGACATCCAAAAACCCTAGAAATCTAAAATTTGGACCATAGGTTAGAAAATGGTCAATCCTAACCTAGTTCAAGGTTGATTTTGACCTTTACCTAGGTCAAGGTTGAGGTCAACCTTGACCCAGAAAGGTCAACTTTTAACCTGAGGTCAAAAATCCCAATTTACAGTTTTAGCTGTTAGAAACAGACTAGAAAAAGTGGGAAATGGGGCAGAATAGGGGAAAAAGCCAGATCCAAGTCAAAGACTCATTCAAGGCACTTTACATGACCCCAAACCACTTATTCAGAAGGCTAAACCTGTTTATAATGGAAGTGCTTCCATTTTCTGACTATACACTAACCTTCCTCCCAAATCTCTTACTTGGAAACTGAAACCACTTGATGCAGAGGTAAGAGCAGTGGGCTCTTTGCAATCAGATGGGTTGAAATAACAAGGGGAATTAAAGGTTCAAAACACCCTTCCCAAATGGACTCAAGGTGTGACTTCAAACCAACGACTTGACTCAATGCTTCTAAAAAAAAATAGAATTAATTCAACCAAATTCAAAATGATTCAACAGGTTATGGGGTCCCAAACAATGGTTATTCACAAAATTCTTTGATGAAGCAAAGAGGTCAAATTGCACAATATTAGGCCTACAACAAGCTTTCAAAATTCATAACTTCAGAAAGTTTTGAAAAAAATTGCAAAAAATGGGGTTTTTAGATACCCATTACCAAGGTTTACAACATATGGAAAAGTTAGTATAGGTTACATTGGACTAAATATCATTGTTATAGCACTCTGCCTTGCAACTATGCACAAAAAGGGAAATTTTACAAAGTAACTACTAACTCCACACAACCTAAAGACCTCAACTCTTGGAAATTTACTCCTTATGTCCTCTAAGGTATAAATATGAAAGTAATTAGGTCCAGACCTCTAGCAACACCAAAATCCCCAAATTAGGTCTTCAAACCCTTGTAAACTAGGACTTCTCCAATCTGGAATATCCAAGAACTATCTCTTTCAATTGATGGACTAAAATTCATCCCCTAGCCATTTTATGAAGGATTCTAACATAATATAGTTCCCTCCCTCAGTTAGAATGGCTACTGCTATAGCCAAGGAGCCAAATTCATGTCCTTTTACCCTGCAACTGTTAATCAATGGCGATCACCCTGCAACATACTCTTCAATATTACATTTAGTGGGTTAGTATGATATGATGAAATAATGGATTCATCCCCAAAACCACAAATATTACAGTAATGGATGAATCCTAATACAT
Organism: Thuja plicata; assembly: GCA_018584345.1. Taxonomy (NCBI): domain Eukaryota; kingdom Viridiplantae; phylum Streptophyta; class Pinopsida; order Cupressales; family Cupressaceae; genus Thuja; species Thuja plicata. The sequence goes on from MU225770.1 coordinate 810,736, forward strand.
TTTCTCAAAACAATTTACAAATTGTCAGCCTGTCACGAGACAGTCAGATCCTTTTGTTTAAAATGCAATAAAAATAGATTGGAATCTATTCAAATAAGACCATAGGACAAAAGGAAGATCCTTACAACTTTATATTTCAATAGGATATTCAAATTGGATCAAAATGTGAAAGAAAACTTATATTATTGCTTCAAATCCTTGTGTAGTTTGTACAGTAGATGTACCCAGCCATACTCTCTCTCTCCCAAAATTGGAGGGAATGTAAATATGAGATGGATAATTGTCCCAACCATTTCCCATCAATTTTGTGAGGCTACAATTGCATTTAGATTCTAAACCCTTAGTTCCTTCCAAATTGTAGATCACCGTTATTATTCAAAAATTCAAATTTATTAACTCTTAATCTTCAAACAAAATGACCTCCTAACATTGATCATTGATCAATAGTTGATCAAGATGACTTATTAAACTTCCCTAAACACTTGTAAACTCTAACTAAACCATTGGACTCTATTGGTCCACTTACAAAGCAATATTTGGTCCTAGTCCTTTACATGGACAAATAGTACTTAACAACATTTTGTTGCATTCCTTATTACAAATTGTCATTATTGGTTCCAATACACCCCAATTCACCCTTACGAATGATTTTGTCCTTCTATCTCTTATTGGATCCATGGTGACCATAGGTGTGCTCATAGGTGCTCCTACACCACATGGTGGATGTTTATGTAAAATTTTCAACCTCTTTGATCTTCTTCAAGTGGTTAGTCACTTCCAAAGGAACTAGCTCTAATACCAATTGGTCAACATCTGGTATACTAATAGTGATGCAGGAGTATCTTGGTTCATTGGAAATCCTGCTCAACCAAACAGATGTTTACTTTTGTGCTTTAGCTTGTTTTGAGGCTGCTTGGTGAAGTACTCTTTTGTTGGGGTCTGTCACTCGGGCTTGCTTGTTCTCTATTGCTCAGGTCTATCGCTTGGGCATTCTTGTTTTCTATTGCTCAGGCCTGTCTCTCGAGCATGCTTGTTTTCTGTTTCTTAGGTTTGTCGATCGGGCATGTTTCTTTTTTTTTTTTGAGTTCATTTCTCTGATGCTCGGGTTTATCTTCTGTTTCTCAAGTTGTTCTTTTCCTGAGTCACTCTGTTGCTTGGTTATCCTTGGCCCGATTTGTTTATTTTGGAGTTGGATTTGGTTGCCGACTTCTTTATTTAATGTTCATCGCCTAATTTATTTGAGGTCTCCCATTGGGATCTGTGTGGACCCAAATCTAGGTCTCTCTTATGGATTTAAGTACTAACCTCTTTGGTGGACTCTTGTATATATATTTTTCTTTGTTCTTAGTTTAGCAGGCAGTTTGGAGAATAGGAATTGATATAAAATTGTGATAGAAGATTATTTGTTGAGATATTGTAAGGTAGGTTTGTGACCTCATAGGTATGAAGATCAATTTTTAATTTACTAAATGTATATGGCCAAAATTGGGAAGGCATTACAACACAACATGTAATGAGTTTGATCGATTAATGAAATTAATGGAAAGGATCATTGTTGTTTCTTCTCTCACCATTGTTTTTTCTTCCACATTGTTTATCTACAAGTTGTTTTGGTAGTTGGGAGTGCCTTTGGCCCCTCTACCATCCTTCCTTGCATCAGGTGGTATCAGAGCATTATTGAGATCTAAGTTCCTTCTTTTAAACCCTAACCCTAGTCTGTGATATTTTTGTAGAGTAGCAGATTGCGATCTAACCTACAATTGTAGAGGGATTCAAGATGGTTTGTGGGAGAGGAAATGTAGTTCCAGTTCTAGATGATATGCTTAGATAAATGGTTGCTAGATTGAAAGTTGTTGAGACAACCCAACATAGAGGAATACATCTTGAAGATGTTTGTGATGATGAATTGGAAGAGGTTCAAGGTGAATCTGCACTTGCACCTATTATGGATTAGGAAGAAGAGAGATTCCCACGAGCATTAACAAGTTTGAAGTCCACGCCTCAGTTTAATCCTCCTAAGTATAATGGGAAACTAGATTCTGATGAATTGATTGAATGGATAATTGAGATGGCAAAGTATTTTGAATATAAAAATGTATTAGAGGACAAGAAAGTGAAGATTGCAATTAAAAAGTTGAAATTTCATGCATCCTTAGGGTGGGAAAATTTGCAATTGGATCGAAAGAAGAAATGTAAAGAAAATATCAAGGTATGGAATAAGATGGTAAACAAATTGAAAGGCAAGTTTCTACCTTGTGATTATTAGATTAACTTGATTAGGAGAATGCAAAGTTTGAAGAAGAAATATAGATTAGTAAAAGACTATACTAACGAATTCTAGAGATTGGACATTAGATCTGGACATGTGGAAGATGAGGTGGAAAGAATATAAATATATTTGAATGGATTGAGAAGTTTCATACAAGATGAGATTAGTTTGGTCAAGATGGAAAGTATTCAAGAGGAAAATCAATTTTCCTTAAAAGCTTAAGAGTAGTTGAACAAAATATATGAACAAAGACAAAGAGGTAGAGGTGGTAGATTCCCTAGAGGAAGAGGTAGATCTCATGGTGAAAACAGCATATCTAAACTTGACAAGTCAAATTGAGACACATCTCAAGACAAAGGAAAGACTGAATGGAAAGGTGGAAGATCATACTAAGGAAGATGCAATTACTCCCAAGGTGGTTATAGCAGAAGAGGATTCCAAGTAACTTGTTACAATTATGCTGAGGAAGGACACAAATCTTTTGAATGGAAACATGCAAGCAAGAAAGTTGGTAGTAGAAGAAATGCCTTGTTGTAAGAGGAGTCACCAAATGAAGATTAGAAGGAAGGAAATCTCATGATCCGAAGGATACTATGGAGTGAGAAAGATAAACAAGATCCTGTCATGTAAAGTTTGTTCAAGACCAGATGTAAAGTTGCAGACAAAGTTTGGAAGGTAATTGTTGATAGTGGAAGCTCAGAGAATCTAGCATCTGAGGAAATGGTTACAAAGTTGTAGTTGGAAAATTTGAAGCATCCAAAGCCCTATCAGATCTCATGGATCAATGATGAGCATACATTAATGGTGAGTGAACAATGTTTTGTGAATCTGAAAATTTGAAAGTATTATGATAAGGTGTTGTGTGATATTATGCCTATGGATTGTTTTCATATTTTTTGGGTAGACCTTGGCAATATGATAGACATACTATACATGATGGAATCTTGAATAGATATTCTATTTGGGTTGATGAAGAGAAAAAAAATTTGTTACCTTTGATTGAAGAATGTGCTGGTGCCATATGTACATCTATAAAATTTTGTTTGATGGAAGGTAGACAGCTTACTAAAAATTTGAAAACATATGATATTTGTTATAGTTTGATTCCTAATAAACTGAGTAAGAATATAGGAGATAACATTCCTGCAAAAGTTGAGAATTTACTCACTGAGTAAAAGGAGATAATTTCAGATAATGTACCTGATGGTTTACTATCAATGAGAGATATCAATCATTGTACAGATCTGATTCCTAGAGCTAGTTTACAAAACAAAGCACCACATAGGTTAACACCAACTAAGAATGAAGAGCTTAACCGAAAAGTTCCTGAATTGTTGAACAAGGGCTTGATCTGAGAAATTTTGAGTCCATGTGCAATACCTATTTTGTTGGTACCTAAGGAGAATGGAGAATGGAGAATGTGCACTAATTCCAGAGAAATCAACTAGGTCATAGTGAAGTATAGGTTTCCTATACTGAGAATGGATTATATAATGGATTGTTTGAGTGGAGAAAGATATTTTACCAAAATTGATTTGAAGAGTGAATATCATCATATTAGAATCAAACAAGGTGATGATTAGAAGACTACTTTCAAGACAAAGGAAGGTTTGTATGAGTGATTGGTTATGCCTTTTGGTTAAACTAATGTACCAAGTATATTTATGAGGTTAATTTATGAATTTTTTGAATAAATTATTGAATAAATGTGTGATTGTATACTTGGATGATATTTTGATATTTAGTAAGACTAGAGAAGAGCATTTGATGCATATTAGGAAAGTATTACAGAGATTGAAAGATGAAAAGTTGCTGATAAATCTAAAGAAGTGTTCCTTCATGAAAGAAGAGCTTGTGTATTTTGGGTTTTTGATGTCAGCTTTGAAAATGGATCCTGAGAAGGTTGAAGCTATACTTAGTTATCCTATACCTAAAATTTTCATTGAGGTAAGATCAATTCATGGATTGAAAAGTTTTTACAGGAATTTTAGCAGAAATTTCAGTTCTATTTGTAATGCTATGAATGAGATAATGAGAGGAGATAAAAGAGAATTCAAATGGACACATGGAGCTGATAAGAGTTTTGAAGAATTGAAGTTGAAGGTTGCTAAATTACCTATGTTAGTTTTACCTGATTTCAGTAAGGTATTTCTAGTTGAATGTGATGCAAGTGGAAGTGCAATTGGAGTTGTGTTGAGTCAAGAGGGTAAACTTATTGATTTATTTAGGGAAAATTTGAATGATGCTAAGAGGAAATATTATGTCTATGATCAAGAGTTCTATGCTTTTGTTCAAGCTATGAAGAAACAGAGTCATTATTTGATCCCTAATGAATTTTTTTTGTATACTGATCATAAGGCTTTATAGTAATTGGGTAGCTAGAATAAGTTGAATCAAAGACATATGAAATGGGTAGAGTATTTGCAAAGTTTCACATTTGTGATAAAGCATAAGAGTAGAATGTCTAACTGATTTGTTGTTGCATTGAGTAGAAGAAGATCTTTGTTGACTGAAATGAGAATTGAGGTTATTGGTTTTGATGACATGAAACATTTATATGAAAGTGATCCTGATTTTTGTGAGCAGTGGAGAGTGTGCAGAGCACCCAATTTAAATCAATCAAGTAAGTATGATGACTATTTCATTCAGGAAGATATGTTGTTCAAAGGTATTCATTTGTGTATACCAAGAGGATTAAGGAGAACTAATTTGATTAAGGAGAAACATAGAACTGGATTGGCTGGACATTTTGGTATTGATAAAACATTGAGTTAGATGAAGGAAAGGTACTTTTGGCCTCAGTTGTATAAGGATGTTCATAAATTTGTGAAAAGTTGTGGAGTTTGTCAAGTTGCAAAAGGAGTGAGTCAGAATACTGGTTTGTATACACCAATTATTGTTCCTGAGAAACCTTGGAGTGATATTAGCATGGATTTTGTTCTTGGCTTACCTAGGACAGCAAAAGGTAATAATTCCATATTTTTTGTTGTGGATAGATTTTCTAAGATGACACATTTTATACCATGTAAGAAAACATCAAATGCAGTACGTATAGAAGATATTTTCACTAAGGAGACTATCACATTGCATGGATTACCGAGGAGTATTATCTCTAAACGAGACTGTAAGTTTGTTAGCTATTTTTGGAGAACACTTTGGAAGAAGTTGGATACTAAGTTGAAGTTTAGTTCTACATTTCATCCATAGACTGATGGAAAAATAGAGGTTGTAAACCAAAGTTTGGGTAATTTGTTGACATGCCTAGTTGGAGACACACCAAGCAATTGGGATTTGATGTTGGCACAAGAAGAGTTTGCATGCAACTATTCAGTACACAGAAGTAATGGAAAGACACCCTTTGAGATTGTTCATGGCACACAACTGAGAGGTATATCAGATTTGAGAGATATTGTTGGAGAAGAGAATATAAGTGCTGAAGTAGAAGAATTTTCTGAGTTCATGAAGACCTTGCATGAAGATGTAAAGAGGAAGTTGGAGAAAAGTAATCAAAAATACAAGAATAATGCAGATAGATCAAGAAGACATAAAACATTTGACATTGGTGATGGTTCATTTGAAGAAAGGTAGATTTCCTATGGGAACATATGGTAAATTGAAGATGAAGAAATTTGGTCCTTGGAGAATACTGAGAAGATTTGATAGTATAAATTCTTATGAAGTAGAATTACGTGATGACATGGATATATCACCTATATTCAATATTTTAGACTTGTATGAATATCATGAACTTGATGAAGAAGTGGAAATACCAAGTGATTATCCTAAGAAGAAGATAGAGGAAGTTGAACATATTTTGAGAGAGAGTTGACAGAAGTACAATAAGAAAGGAATACATGGATTATTTGGTAAAGTGGAAGAATAGACTGATTGAGGACTCATCTGGAATTCCTCAATCTAAGTTGGATTCATTTCAGGTTGGACCTGATACATGATTTGAGGAATCATTTCTTGTAACCCCAGGTGTCTGATGCAGGATCATCTTAGGTCATTGGCAATCCTTCTCAACCAAAAAGATGTTTACTTTTCTTCTTTAGCTTGTTTGGAGGTTTCTCGGTGAAGTACTATGTTGCTCGGGTCTATCGGTCGAGCATGCTTGTTCTCTATTGCTCGGGTCTGTCACTTAGGCATGCTTGTTTTCTGTTGCTTAGGTATGTCACTTGGGCATGATTTTTTCTATTTCTTGGGTCTGTCGGTCGGGCATGCTTGTTTTTTGAGTTCATTTCTCTAACGCTTGGGTTTGTCTTCTATTTCTCGGGTTGTTCTTTGCCCGAGTCACTTTGTTGCTTTGTCATCCTTGGCCTGAGTTGTTTATTTTGGAGTTGGATTTTGTGGCTGCCTTCTTCATTTAATTTACATGGCTTAATTGATTTGGGGTCTCTCATTGGGATATGTGTGGACCTAAATATGGGTCTCTCTTATGGATTTGAATGCCAACCTCTTTGGTGGACTCTTGTATATATTTGTTTCTCTATTCTTAGTCTAGTAGGCAGTTTGGACAATAAGAATTGATATCAGATTGTGATAGAAGATTATCTATTGAGATATTGTAAGGAAAGTTTGTGACCTCGCATGTATTAAGATCAATTTTTAATTCACTAAATGTATATGGCTAAAATTGGGAAGGCCTTACAGCCTGACATGTAATGAGTTTGATCAATTAATGAAATTAACAGAAAAGATCCCTGATGTTTCTTCTCTCACTTTTGTTGTTGCTTCCACATTGTGTATTTGCAAGTTGGTTTGGTTTTTGGGAGTGACTTTGGCCCATCTTCCATCCATCCTTTCTTCAAATAGGGTAGTGGTCAATCAGTATACCTTTGAAAAATTTAAAGCGTTTAAGTAGCAATACACATAATATATTTCAGACTATGTAGAAAACAAAAATTAAATAACACGACAATGCATAACATGAATTTTGTTTCTTAGAAACCCAAGATGATGAAAACCACAGAGAGGGTTACCTCTCAACTATTAAGTAACTGATTAAATAATACATAAGGGTGATTTAGTGTCTATGTGGCTAACTTTTGACTAGCTCACTATTATTTCGGCTCACTTCCTAAATACAAAAGTGCATGATATGCAAAAAGCACGGTTCCTGCTGAGGTGCTAAAATCCTTCTTTACTTATAGTACATCATATATGTACAATAATCTATTATTTGTATCAATAGTTCACACATATAGTTTATTACATATTTTCATCATATTAACATCATTCATAAATACCGTTGAGATCGCCAAATATATATACCATCATCGATATGCCTTCCTTTCATGTTAGTTGAAGTAATCGGTGTCAATTGAGACCCAAAAGATACAATAATGTGAACAACCAAAATATGTAAATGCAGTCAGCCATAGCAAGAATGTTTCAAGCAGTTCAACTAGCTAAAGGTTTTGACCAACAATACCCATACGCCATGGTAAACTAGGTAACTTCCACAAATATTATTGATGTCATTGTTGGTGATCTATAGAACTGAACCAATAAATGTAACGATAAGAAAGCTTCCCCAAAATGCCCAGAGAGTTGTCATCAATAACCAATATAATATCAGGATAACCTAATAGTATGGTGGTCTTCTTGATTGTTTGGTTTCTCTGTGGTGATAAGAATTGATAAAAGGTATTGCCCTTACTCACACAAACACACACAACACAACAAAGAAATAAACAGAAAATTGCAATAATGAAAACACCCAATTTCTATTATCTTTACAAAAATATCATTATATATTCAGAATAATAAATTATATACCCATAAGGGAATTCAATTTACAATAATCTGCAAGCCAGAGCCACTATATGCATGATCAAAACTCTCCAAAGTATCCATCTTTGCCCTTTTTGTCATAAAATGTGTAAGTATCTTGGAATCTTCTTGAAGGTGTCACCTCTTTCATGTGTTACAAACCTCTATTCTCTCCTTTTATATTCCCTTAGAACATGCCAAAAATATTCCCAAAATGGGGTTTGACAATCACCAGAATATTTTGAAAGTTTTCATTTTCCTCCCTAAAGTAGTGCAACTTTTGGAGGCCATAAATTATGATATCCTTGTCATAAATATCACTTTGGACAAGGATTATGGGTTTGAAATTGATTAGTATAATTCTTGACTATACCTATTTTTTATATTTTAGTCACTTGGAAAATTTAGCTATACACTAAATTGTCGCCATAATGAGAATAAATTTATTGAGAAATTAACCATGTGGCCAAATAATCCTTCCTTGTCTTCTCGTTATATAATCAATGAAACTTAATTAAATTGATTTATTTTAAATTATTGAAACCATTTCCAACTATTTTTGGCATTAAACATGGTGAGATTTATTCCATTCATAAAAGCCAATTTATTCGATCTTGACCATCAAAATTTCTCATATCCAACTTTGGTGTGAAATATGTAGCCACAGGATTATTTGACCAGTGATCCTTCTCGAAATCAGACTCAAGCCAAAATAATTCATATACAATTGAATAATTAAAAAAAAAAAACAACACCCAATCCAAAATAACTAATAAATAGAAATTTTTTGAAATTAAGTGCTACCATTGAGAAGGCCAAAAGAAGAGTGTACATAAGGATCCAAGAAAGAGAGATGAGGTTTGTAAGGGGGAAAATCAATATTATGTAGATTACCTAAAATATATAGAGTTGAGAGAGTGGACTTACAACATAACTCCAAAGCGTAAGGATGCCATCTGACTATCCTATGTTTTCGTCATGTGTCAAAATCCTCATAAGGAGGAAATTTAATTTTCCAAATATTTGAAATAAAGAAAATGAGTAGTGATAACTCAAGAAAGGACAAAATCCATCTAAAATTACTTAGGAATATTTCTAAATGAGACCAAAATATAAACTTAACTTTACCAAGTAAAGATTAATTCATAACACAACCCTTCAGATTTACTTGGGGACTTTACATAAAACGCTTCAATGTGTTGCAAGCCAAGATTTTTACAATGAGAAATATCTAGCCGACTTCATTTTTTTCATAAATTAGATTTGATCCTTCTAAAACATTAAGTCTTTAATGATTTCAAGATTAGTTTAATGACCTATACTTGCATCATCATTAATTGAGATATAATTCTTTATTTATTTTTAATAAAATGTCTTCCTAAAGCCTCTCTATACTAACTCTCGATTCCTTTCCAATTAAAATTAGGCCTTCCAAGTCGAGATGTTAGGGATACTTAATTAGTGTTTTAAGCCAAATAAAATGAGTAGTATAATTAATATTTCTAATTAAATGGTTTAAATATGGCATGAGATACAATACTTGTTCTTTTATCTATTCCTTTATATATTCATCCTTCTTTATCATATAGTGGGTTAGCTCATAATAATGATTCCCTCTTTTTTGGCCAAATCAACATATGAAAATTACTCTAGTTTCTAATACTTGTGGAAGCTAAACATTTAGAATTTGAAGATGCATATAAGTACTGATTTGTTACATATCTTAGTAGAATTTACATAATTTTTTTAAAAGTATAAATAAAAAAAATCATATAATATTATGAATCGTTTTATGTAACTTTTCATATATTTATTTTAATAGTAATCAACATTTTTCAGAAGTGATGTTTTTTTATAGAAGTAGCAACAAGAGGGTGTTTGCACATGGTACAATAAACAAAAAACTAAATATGAATTAACATCATATTAAACAGATCTAGAGTACTAACAATAATAGAGAAGAAAAATAGCCTACCGCTATCAAAAACCAAAATAAGGAAAATAGAGCACCACCACCACATATCAAGAAACCTAGAATTAGCAGAGCTCAAAATAAAGTATGAATTAAAAGACTAATTCTTCTTATCATGCCACACAGGGCTAAAAAACACCATCAAAATACTAGCACGAAGGCTATAGCCAAAAAAAAAAAAAAAACAACCTAACAGGATAGCATAGATGTCCATAGAGAAAACCATAGCCAAATCTAGTTTCATTTCCACAAGTGCTTCAACAATAGTATGTTCACCCACTCTTTTTGCAATAATTTGAAGAGTTCATGAGGATCATCTTTCTCCGAAATCAGACCAATAGAATCCTTTTCATGGAGCAAACAAAGGGTGGTAATGGACGCGTGCATGAATTTCAGTGCCAATTTACTGACATCCATAAGCCTCTTGTTGGTTCCCTTCATATCCTCTTTTAGCTGGGATACCATTTTTTCTAATGCAAAAATTTGGTGTTTGAACTTACCACCACACTACCAGAGCTAATGTTACACATCTTGGTTTCTCCCAAATCTGTAGTAGTCATGTTTAGTTTATTGTCTATGCCCTCGGTAGTCAGGTTTAGAATATTATATGTGCCCTTTTTTCTATTAGTATCATCTGAGACCTCCTCATTTTTCATCATGTCATTGATGGATTTCTTCCCTTTTTGTTTTTCCAACCTGTTGGAGTGGTGGGTGTGGCCCTAATGGGTGTCAAAATATTCAGTAGCATCAAGAATGAGGAAAATTTTCTTTGTAATTTTTGTTAGGACGATGGACAGAGCCCTACAGGGTGCGATCTCTCTTGTTGTCTTCTAGAGAATCTAGGACAGAGCGGATATCAGAAGAGTTAGGACTCGTAGCTAGGTATTATCGAATCATTTTCCTTTTGACCCAGAAGGAGTATGAAGGATACCTTGATCAAGAGAAACAATGGGAGAAGTATAGGGATAATGCATGGAGTTAGAAATAACAAAAATTATAAGAGGTGGGAAAATAGGACAATGGAAGTTATAGAGCTGCAACATTAACCCTTGGTGTAGGATGACAATTTTTTTATGCAAGGTCTTAGCTTCCACAACATCAACCACATTACTTTCCATGGAGTGTAGTAAATAGAAGAAAATAGAATTCAAATCTTCATGCCTAAGGTGACTAAGGAATAGAAAATGATAGTAGTAGAAAAGGCCATATCGTCCTTCCAGTGTGGAGTATTTGATAATAAGCTTACACATCTTGGGCCAAAATTCTAGGAGGTCTTCCATGTTGTAGCTGCCATGCTTCAAAAAATGATTCTCTTCTGGGATCCTGAAGAATTGGGACAAATTTTTCTTAGTAGGGGTTTTTCTAGTTTTCTTCAAATTGCGACCAGTGGTGGGGAGACCACTCGCTTTCCCAATGACCTGTTCGTTAATTTCGAATGAAATTTCATTCACAGAAACTCTTCTGCCATTCCAAAATGTTGAAAATTGACAAGAAATAATTTCCTTGTAACTACCTATATTTTCCATGAAGGATAGAATAACACCTTTATTGCAAAGATACATCCCCATAGGGTAGGTGGTGAATTCCTACTCAATTTTTTCTAGCTCAATCTTCTGTCTATTGCCACCCATCTCAAGCCCAGTGCAAACACTAGAAATCTGAAGCAGGTAGGGCACATATAGAGCCAGGAAACTACAATATTCAAAATACATCTATCTTAGGGCAAAAAAACCATTAATAACACTAAGAGAGAGGAAATGACACTTTCCAAAATAGCTCTAGAAAATAGCCAAAAAACCTTTGAACTTAGCAAAATAAATATAATAACTTAGCTGAGAATTAATATTCCAAAACTTAAGATCATTATTAAGGCATTAAATGCACTTCCCATCAATTTGATTGCAAGGAAAATATGGTGAGGCAGCATGTGGGATTTCCTCTGTGGAGTGCAAAAGTAATCATAGAAATCTACACCAAATCTATGGAAAACTGCCATATTAAGAGAAATCTACCAAGGCAACTTCATGTAATGATGACACTTTAAATCCTTCATCCTCAGGTCATGCCATGTCCTCCTCATGAAAACCTCACTTTCCATTATCTTTGGAATGTTGAGAAGAAAACAATGATTATAGTTCTAGCTTATCCAACTTATAAGCATAGGGTCTCCGTCACGCCCTAGGTGGAGGAGGAATTCAAAAAAATATATAGGCGGTGCTAAGTAGAGAAGTGGTGGGCCCTGGCATGTCCAAAAAAGGCCAACCAAAGGATTATTTTTTAAGTGTCATAGTGAGTTATTTTTCCATCACCCATTTCCTACCGAAGCAAGTCTTGAGTAGACATAAGGAGGTGAATAACAACCATCAAACATTGTAATCATTCCAAAAATAGACGAGGAGAAACTATTAAGTCTACAACATAATTTTGTTCCTTGTAGATGTGGCTTATCTTAAACTCCTCCAACCTACCTAGGAGACCAAGGATGTCACTTATAATCATGTCCACTTTCCACCTAGCCTTGGAGGAACCTTGCACAACCTTAATAATTATTTTGAAGTCCCCCTCAATCTCAAGCTTTCTTCTTTGAGTAGATATGGAAATTTGTAGGCCCCATAAGAGGGCCATTCCTTTAGCCTAATTAGTAGTTTGGTTAATAAGAGAGCCAGAAAAATCAGAAATTGCATGCCCTTTGTGATCTGGAATAATACCTCCTCCTACCTGGTTCCCAATGTGAACATCCCCATAAAAATTATGCTTATCTTACTGAGGTTTGGGGAGAACATTTAGTAGCCTTCCTGATGAGAATCTATGTTATAAAATCTATCAAAACCTTTATCAATGCTCCATTTCTTGGCTTACTAAAGATTAGCTTGAGTGGGGGGAGGTTTAGGCTCTTCAATTGAGAAACTGATAAGTTCTCCTACAGAATCTTAGAGCTAAGGCGGAAGACATCTATAGGGGAAAAATCCTTGTCATGGAAAATTATGTTGTTACGCTCCTTCTAAATACACCAACAAAAGATAGGGTAAATTTGATGCCAAATGACATGAATCAAAGGGTGTTGGGAGGGGGGCTACTAGTCATTGGCCATGTGTTGAATATCCCAGTTGGTCACCTAAGAAAAGGATAAGTTTAGGAATGACCATCTGCCAGATCACTGAGGAGAAATCACAGTATAGGAGGAGGTGATTGATTCTTTCCTCTTCCTTTTTACAAAGGAAAGAACTATTTCCAAGCTAAAACCGCTTCTGACCAGGTTATCCAAAGTAAGGATTTTTCCATTAAGCACCGCCCACCAGATGAAGTTCACTTTAGGAATTAGCGGGGAGCTCCCCACTTTTTTCTAGTAGGTAGTGTCAACAACCACCTTTATCATAAAGTTGTAAGACAATTTGACAAAGAAGACACCATTTTGAGTGTGAGACCAAAGGATTTTGTCTGGGCAGTCAAACAAGGGAAACAAATTTATATACAATAGATCCATGAGATCAATGACAAGAAGAATTAGATCAGGACTATCATCCAGAGGGGGTAAGAGGTTCATCCATTGCCCATTCCTAACATAGTTTAACACCAGGGTTCCCACATAAAGAGTGAGGATATTCCTGAGATGCAAGAACCTATAGGAGCCCAAGATAATGCCATCCAACTAGGTATCCTCTAAAAATCAGATATCCCTACCATTGCCAATTTTCCAAATGAAGCCCTTTTCTTGAGTGTCCTGCATTTGAGAACACTGTTCCAAGTCTTGGAGCCTTGGAGCTGGCAATGCTCCATGTAAAGCTTGCAGAAGCGACCCTGTCAAGATATTTGGATTCCATGATTTTGCACCAATCAGAAGAATCTAAGACCATAGTCTAGGCCACTTTAGAAAGAAAAGCTTTGTTGAGGTTATTAATTTTTCATAATCCAAGGCCTCCAAGAGACTTAGGAAAGAAGACTTTATCCCAGTAGATCAGAGGGAATCTTTTTTTTCCTCACAACTAGACCAAAGGAAGCTACGTTGGTTTTTATCAAGTTTTTCAGCAATGAATCCATAAATTTTGAAAATTGAGAGGAAATACATTGGGATTCCTTACAGTCAAGAAGAAAGAAATTGCAACTATCTAGCATTACTAAGGAGTCTTCCTTTCCATCCAACAAGATTCCTTTTGTTTTTGTCAAGAATGGTGATCCAAAAGTCATTTTTACCATATTTAATCCTTAGAGGGAGCTCCATATAGGTTATTGGGAGGGAATTTGATTGGCATTATAGAATGTGAAGAATTTTCCCTTAAACAATGAGATCTGTGTTGAAGAAGATGATCCTTATTTTTTGGTAGTTAATGTGCTAACTAGAGGGAGAGGCATAATCATCAAGAAGGGGGTTCCATACCCTAGCTTTCCTAACCAAAGAGGAACCAAATAAAAAGTGTCATCAACAAATTATTGCAGAACCAATGGAGGGAGGGTGGTGGCAGGCTTAAATCCCTAGACAATGCCATTCAGGACCAGCTGCATCATGTTGCGACCAAGGACTTCAGCAAGATTGATGAAGAGGTAGCGAGATAGGATCCCCCTGATGCAGACCTTTAGCTGAAGTAAACTTGTCGCTAGGTTTACCATTCATCAAAACTGAGAATCTAACAGTCTCAACAAAACCCTTAATAATTTTAATGAACGGCTAACTGAACCCAAAATCATAGAGAACCTTTTAAAGGAAGATCCAGTTGAATTTATCATAGGATTTAGAAATATCAGGCTTGAAGGCCATCCCAACAGCTTTACTACAGTCAACAAAATGAAGGATTTCATGAGTATTGATAGTAGCATCCTGTTGGAAACAATTGTTTAATTGTGTGTTGTCCTTGATGTTACACAAATGTCATATCAGTCATCAGACAGAGTCTACCGAGTTTAGAATATCATATCAGTCATCAGACAGAGTCTACCGAGTCCAGAATATCATATCAGTCATTAGACAGAGTCTACCGAGTTAAGAATGTTCAGAAAAGCAATTTACAGAGTCTACCGAGCACTCCAGAATACTATATAGAGAAGTTAGTTACTACCGGGCTCTCTCGGTCAACAAAGAAATTCAGTCTTTACCGAGTTCAGTCGGTCATCAAAGAATATGTGATGGAAAGTCAGTCTTTACCGAGTTCACAGTACTTACCGAGTTCAGTCGGTTACCAAAGGATTTAGCAGAATCTGCAGTATTCACCGAGCATCAGTTGAATATCA
>MU225770.1:834155-859718 GCA_018584345.1 Thuja plicata
TATATATATATATATATATATTAGATGTGTTTGTTGTGTATGTATGGAAAATGTTGTAGACATATATTACCTCCTAATCCTAGACAAGGAGATCCCAATTGATTAACCGAAAGGAGATGATCAATGCAAAAAGGAATCAATTGTTTATGGATAAAGAGAGGAAGTGGGTTTAATTTCTTAATTATAAAGTAAAACAATAGATTTGAAAGATTAGGATGAAATGAAACACTTATCTTGAAATGTAGCAAATCTTGAAACGGTTGTTTTCTGGTGTCTGTACTAGGTTTCTTGAAATTCTACAACCTGTCCTAGCCTGAAAACATAGAGATGAAGAAAACCGAGAAATCATTTTCTTTTCTAAGAAAGGCCGACCTTGAACCAAATATGGGAGCACAATTGTACCCCTTTATGTGGACCTTGACATGCACTACTCTGACGAAAATTTTGTTTGCGGATCTTGAAAGTTTTCTGAAATGGTATCTGAATCTTCTCTGTAATTCGCTATTTCATACCTCTACCTGAAAGAAAAATGGTTTTTTTTGTTGGGGAGGGGTTTTCCGTAGTCCAACGCCAATTTAGGAATTAATCTTGAAATCAAAACTGAAATGGAGAATGTTATCAAGTAGTAGAAGTAGATCTAACAACAAAGCTATGATATTCAATAGATATGCAATTGTATTTAAAATGTAAACAAGTATGTTAATATGAAATATTAGACTCAACATTTAAAACCATAAATATAAATCAAAACCTCCATGATTATATACTTGGAATCCACCTTGAAGGAAGAATGAATGAATCTTGACGATGCACAAAGGATCTTGAAGGAAGATCACACTACCATGATGGATAGATCTAGGGTTTGAATGATGAATCTTGAATACTTGAACAAAATCCCTTCAAAGGCTTGAATGATTGAATCCTTGATCTTCAATGGAGAACTTGAATGCTTGAGAAGAATACTTGAAAACCTTGATTGAACACTTGGAAGCTTGAAAACATGTAGAAAAATAGATGCTTGAAAGTAGATGATCACTTCGATAGATTATGCATAGATGATTCCTTCTTTATGCCTGGATTATTCTTATGGAAAATGAGAGAAGGCATCCTTATATACTAATCTAGGGCACAAAATTCTAGAGAGGATGAAATATGCAAATTAAATTCCAATTAGGGTCATACCCTTAGAAGAGGACCTATATTAAATATATTTTTAAGAGTTGCCACTTCAAAGCCCAAAATAGTCAACCTTGAAGAGGGAAAATAAACTTTTGAGTCTCCCGCCGCATTCGGCACACTTTCCAATGAAAAAGGGGAACCTAGGTAAAGGTTGAGGTCAACCCTGACCTAGGTCAAGGTTGAGTTTAACCTTGAACTAGGGGGTTAAGACCCCTGGAAAATATGCCAGGTGGGGAAATTAGTGTCAAGAGGGGCCCAATCAGGGTCCTAAACAACCATAGAAGATGGAAAAGTGGAAAAAATCAGAGGAAAACATGATAATGGCCCAAAGCACCACCTAAGGAGGATTAAACATTCTTAACATGGAAGTGCTTCCATTTTAAGATGATACATTAATCCCCCGCTTTAGCGAGAGTATGGAAATCGAACATACTCATAGTACAGTTAAAACAAAGACTCTAGTAGATCACAATGAGGTAGAACATCACTTAGTCAAGGACATGAGCTCCCAGGCCAAGGATTCTAACTCAAAAAACACGCACAAGGGCACAAAAACAAAGAGAAAACAAAGACAAAGCTAAAATACACAAAAAAGAGGTGTTAGTACAAAAACAAACCCAAATCAAATAGCAAAGGAAACCTTGCTAAAAAATCTTCCTATACTAATATCATATTTGGAAAGCTATCATAAAAGTGTAAATGAATATATAATAAAGACAAGAGAAATACTATAAATAAAATAGCTTCATGATCTAATCCTAATAGAATCAAAGGAAAAGAGAGAAAAGAGAGAGTGATTACCTCACCCATTAATATGCCAACCTTACCATGAATCAACAAGGAGGGAGATCCCAAGAGGTATCCAAACGTGATAGTTCACCGATAAACTGTGCTTTGTAGTTGTAATGTGTCTTCTAACCGCTTTTGGAATACATATAGATCCACATTCTTGTATCACTATTGAATATAAAATGCATGTCTCTTCAAGATTTAGGAACTTATGTGCATTAATTTTTGAGGATTTAGCATATTTGAAATTGAAAATGCGTATCTTCTTCAGGATTTAGCAACTTATGTGTGTTACCTTCCGAGGATTTAGAAAAAAAAATGTGTCTCTTCAGGATTTAGCAACTTATATGTGTTACCTTCCGAGGATTTAGCATGTTGTAAAATGTAAACTATAGTATAAGGAAGGCCCTATATATTCCCCCCTCCTTATCATGGCTACCTAATAAACAAGATAAGGAAGAGAAGGAGGATACCTACTTCTAAAAGTAAGGATATATAATGTAAGGAACAATGTATACTATATTCTTAGCGAAAATTATTGACCCTTACATCTAACAAAATAGATAATCATGAAAAGGATATGTCACTTATGGAAAAAGGATCCTCTAAGAGGAAGAGATCTTTTAAACAAGACTCCCACCGTAGAGGAGTGCTTTGGATAAAATATCATCTTTCAAAGAAAATAAAAGAGGGATCAACGATTCAATCATTAAACCCAATACGATCAAGAGGAAGAGAAATCTTGAAATGAAGGAAGCAAACTCTAATCCAAAGCAAGGGCAAGAGTTTATAAAGAAAATAATCTACAAAATAAAGAAGAGGTGATGACCTAGGACAATCACCTCTCATATAAAAGGGTATCCATAGCCAAAACATAGGTCAGTATAAGGAAATAATATTGCAAAATAAATAAATTCCTTTAAGCTAAGGAAAGTAGATCCTTAGATAGAGAGAAAGAAGGAAAACCTTGCCCCCCCCCCCAGGAGTGAAAGCAAGGGATATGTACCAATCAGATCAAGATATGTTGTAACAAAGAGATATCTTTGAAAAAAAAAAAGTCTTAGAAAAGATATCATGAATACTAGAAGAGAGTTATGGATGATTATGAGCAAAGGAAGGATGTACCATATCATAATACAAAACCATAGGGATAAAATATAGAAATAATAACCAATTAATCTCAAAACAAAATACATGCTAAGAGAATAATGAATTCTAGAAAAATGGAAGAAATACCTCTTGCCCCCTAGTCAAGAGACAAGAGGGGGAAATATCTATATAATAGAAGAATGAGGGGTATTCCTCGTATGGAAATTATGAAGAAATTGTAATACCCCATGAGAATGAGATATAATTCCTAAAGAAGCTCTTTCTCTAACATACATCTTGAAATTCACACAATCAACAAGTAAATGTGTATTACTATAGTGAAAAGGACATTTGTACTTGGATAGAGAATCTTTTGGCATAGGTTTAAATATTTCTTTCTTAGAATCCATTAACTGAACATACACCTTCTTAGCCACATCTTGAGGGGTATCAGGGTAATCTAAGGAAGGTGTTGGAAGAATAACATGAAGAGGAGGGCGACGATCAAAATCAACCACCTTAAATTGAGATAGCGGAAATCCTAGACCAGGCATATCTTGTTTAAGATATAGATGAACTGGATATTTAATACCTTGTTCATTAACACCAAGCCCTAAAGCCTTATAACCTTGTTTAGCCACTATATTGTATCATGTAGTGTACATATCTTTTAAAGCTTCTGTAGGAGGTGATTCTTCAAGGTGATTATGAGAAAATGTTGTGTAAGGTGGAATGATAGATTTATAAGAAGTTTCTTTTCTCTTACCTTTAATATCATCATGGATCAGATAAGAAGGGTAAGGTAATCAAATAATTCTTGCACATTTGCAACATGAACCATAGTTTGAGCCCAATCATAAGTGTGGGAAGAACTAGGGATAGAAGATGGAGAAATAGGAGTAGGAATATTAGGAATTGCATTAGGAAGGATAGGATTAGGATTAGGAAGTTTAGGAACTAGAGTAGGAAGGATAGGATTAGGATTAGGAAGATTGGGAAATGGGAATCATCTAACAAATTCTTCACATAATTCAAAAGAGAAATAAGTCTCCCACACAAATTCTTAATGAAAGTTTTGAAAGTAGGAAGGCTAGTATTATTCAATCTCATGATAGCATAAGCAAGAGAAACATGAAGTGTGAAAAACATAATGAAACGAATGATACTCTTATAAATATCATAAGTACTATAAAGATATGTTAAGAGAAGAATAATGAGGAAAATACCCATACACCAAAGCTTCTTAAATATCTTCATAGTGAATGAAATGCAAGAAATGTTGTTGTATTTTTATGAGTATGTAGATTTTTTTGGTATTTTAAAATGCAAGAGCATAAAAGAAAACTAATCTAATATGTATGCAAAAGCTAGTCTTAAGGAAAAGAGGCAAATAATATAACACCAAAAAGAAAGAGTTGTCTATTGTAGGTTCACCAAAATGTAAGATATATATTACCTCCTAATCCAAAATAAGGAGATACCAATTGATTAACCAAAAGGAGATGATCAATGCAAAAAGGAATCAACTAGTTATGGATAAAGAGGGGAAGGGGGTTTAATTTCTTAATTATAAAGTTAAAAAATAGATCTGAAAAATTACAATGAACTGAAACACTTATCTTAAAATGTAGTAGATCTAGAAATTGTTGTTTTCTTGTATCCATACTAGGTTTCAGGAAATTTTGCAACCTTCTCTAGCCTGAAAACACAGAGACAGAGAAAACCCAGAAATCATTTTCTTTTCTGAGCAAGGTCAACCTTGAC
Organism: Thuja plicata; assembly: GCA_018584345.1. Classification (NCBI taxonomy): domain Eukaryota; kingdom Viridiplantae; phylum Streptophyta; class Pinopsida; order Cupressales; family Cupressaceae; genus Thuja; species Thuja plicata. The sequence continues at coordinate 838,977 of MU225770.1, forward strand.
CCAAATATAGGGGCACAATTGTACCTCTTTATGTTGATCTTGACTTGCGCTAATCCGACAAAAATTTTGTTCATGGATCCCAAAGTTTTGTTGAAAAGGGTATCCAAATCTACTCTGTAATTTTCTATTCCATACCTATACCTACAATAAAAATGGTTTTGTTTGTTGGGGGAGGGGTTTGCCTTAGTCAAACCCCAATTTAGGAATTAACCTCAAAATCAAAATTGAAATGGAGAATGCTAGCAATTAGTAGAAGTAGATCTAACAATGACGCTATGCTATTCAATAGATATGCAATTATATTTAAAATGTAAACAAGTATGCTAATATGAAATCTTAGACTCAACACTAAAAGCCATAAATGTTAATCAAAACCTCCACGATTATATGCTTGGAATCCACCTTGAAGGAAGAATGAATTAATCTTGAGGATTCACAAAGGATCTTAAAGGAATATCACACCACCATGATGGATAGATCTAGGGTTTGAATGATGAATCTTCAATACTTGAACCAAATCCCTTCAAAGGCTTGAATGCTTGAATCCTAAATCTTCAATGGAGAACTTGCATGCTTGAGAAGAAGACCTGAAAACCTTGATTGAACACTTGGAAGCTTTAAAGCATGTAGAAAAATAGACGCTTGAAAGTAGATGATCACTTCGATAGATTATGCGTAGATGATTCCTTCTTTATGCCTGGATTCTTCTTATGGAAAATAAGAGGAGAAGGTTTCCTTATATACTAGTCTAGGGAACAAAATTCTAGACAGGTTGACATATGAGAATTAAATTCCACTTAGGCTGATAGCCCTAGAAGTGGACCTATATTAAATATATTCTTATGAGTTCCCACTTCGAAGCCCAAAATAGACAACCCAGAAGTGGGAAAATAAACTTTTGAGGTTCCCCCACATCCGACATAGTTTCCAAAGAAAAAGTGAGACCTGGGTCAAGGTCAAGGTCAACCCTGACCTAGGTCAGGGTCAAGCTTGACCTTGACCTAGGTCAAGATTGAGGTCAACCTTGACCTACGGGGTTAAGAAACCTGGAAAATATGCCAGGTGGGGAAAACAATGCCTAGAGAGGCCCAATCAAGGTCCTAAATAGGCACAAAAGATAAAAAGGGGAAAAAATTAGAGGACAACATGATAATGGCCCAAAACACCCCATAAGGAGAGCTAAATAGTCTTAACATGGAAGTGCTTCCATTTTAAGATGATACAAGAATGAAAAACCTAGAAGAGGAGGAAGTTATTATCTTCTTTAGTCACACTCCTTGGTAGATGGGAGAGGAGTTGGCCTTGAAAGTCCTCCATATCACCAGAGTACATTTTAGAGAAGAGGAAAAAGAAGTAATTAGTAGCCATATTACCTAGATAACGTTAATCAAATATCTCCAAGCCAACATTGTCCCGTAGGATGCGAATACAGTTCCTTTTCTTGTGATTTCAAGAAGATCTATAGAAGAAAGTAGTATTGTGATCCCCTTCCTTCAACCATTGGACATGAGATCTGATGTCATCAAAGGATGGAGGATCTAATACAGGACTATCCAAACTTGTAGCCAACAACAAGAACACACAACAGAAACAACACAACACCAGATATATCAATATCAACTTATATTATCTCAGAATTTCAATTACATGCAACATGTCAGGCTATAAGGCCTTCCTGGTTAGGGCCAATTACATCAATAGATTCAATAAGATCTAACAACATCTACCCTATAGCTAAGTGGAAGAAATGAGATCTCAAATTGTGCTTGAAAGACACCAAGCAATCTACAATCTTTGTTTACCCACTAACAACTATCTGCAACAGCTTACAATCTTTCAACTTATTAGCTTCCTCTCCTATCCTCTATCTATCTCATCATCCTTTGTCTCTATCATGTATCTAAACATCAACCTAGACTCCCTTTTATACAAACTTTCCACAAGTCAGCTTACAAACAATAATTAAATGACCTAGTCGGCCATACACTCTACGATGAACAAATATTAAATGCACTAGTCTGTTGCAATTAATAACTAAAAATAAAAACACATCAACCCAAATTTAGGTCCACACATGATCCAATGAGAGATCCCACATTAATTACACCATGTAAATAAAATGTAGAAGTCAGCCAGAACAAGGTAAACAACTCGGAACAAGCATACCTGAGCAATAGAAACCAACTCGGGACAAGCATACTCGAGCAACACAGAACCAACTCGAGACAAGCATACCCAAGAAATAGAGAACCAACTCAGGATAAACATACCTGAGCAATAGAAAACCAACTCGGGACAAGCATACCCGAGCAATAAAGAGCAACACTTTGAGTCTCCTCATTGATCTGTAATTAGTCTGAACAACACTTTGAGTCTCATCACTATTAGTCAGTTTGTTTCCTATCACCATACGTGTTCCAATAGGTTTATAATCTTCCATTTGAAATTTCTTCAACATTTCCTTAAGATACTTGGTCTGAGATATAAAAATTCCATTCTTACTCTAATTAATTTCCAAACCAAGAAAAAGTTTCATCTCACCAATCATTGACATTTCAAACTCATTCTCCATTTCTTTATCAAACTTCTTACTCATTTTATCATTGCCTCCAAAAATGATATCACCAACAAAGACTTCTATAATTAAGATTCCATCTTCATCAGTTCTCAAATACAAATTGTTGTCTGCATTACCTTTTCTGAAACCAAGACAAAGTAGATATTTGTCTAGTCTTGCATACCATGCCCTTGGCACTTGTTTCAACCCATATAGTGTTTTCTTTAATTTGCAAACCATGTTTTCATCATCTATCGAAGGAAAACCATCAGGTTTCTCAATGTACACTTCTTATTCTAGATCAGCATTCAGAAATATTGACTTGACATCCATCTGATACACTTTAAAGTCTTTATGTGCGGCATAACCAAGGAATAGTCTCACAGCTTCCAATCTAGCAACAGGAGAAAATGTTTCTTTATAGTCTATACCTTCTTGTTGTGAGTAGCCTTTACATACCAGTCTAGCCTTGTTTCTTACCACTGTGCCTTCTTCATCCATCTTGTTTCTTAAAACCCATTTAGTGCCAATCACATTTTTGTTCTTAGGTCGTGGAACCAATTCCCAAGTATTGTTTTTCTTTATTTGTTCTAGTTCTTCTTCCATGGGTTTATTCAAAGATCCATCTCTACATGCTTCATCAATAGTCTTTGCCTCAACTTGAGAAATCAAACAAATTTCATCTCTAGCTTTGGATATAGTCATCATACCTCTGTTTGCATCACCAATTATTTGATCTTTGGGATGGTTCTTCTTGACATACCTTGGTGTTTTCAATATCTCAGTAGCTTCAATCAGTTCTTCTTCTTCAATCTCATTCTCGATCATCAAAAGTCCTTCATGTTACGTAGCAACCTTGTTTGTTTCTATTATCTAACCACAATCATATATCCTTTCCTGAATTTGAAACTTTTGATCTATCCTCACATTGGCGCTTTCAATCAATTTCCTCAATCTCAGATTGAAACATTTATATGCTTTACTCTTAGTGGAATAACCAATAAAGATTCCTTCATCACTTCTAGCATCAAACTTACCTATCTCATCATCTCTTTTGATATAACATTTACTTCCAAATATTCTGAAATATTTCACAGTAGGTGTATGATCAAAGCATAATTCATAAGGATTTTTACTTGTACCTTCTCTGATCTGAATTTTGTTTAGTGTATACACAGCAGTGCAAACTTCTTCTCTCCAGTGAACATGTGACACATTTCCTTCAAGCAACATAGTCCTTGCAGCATCTAATATGGTTCTATTTCTTCACTCTGCTATCCCATTCTATTGTGGAGTTCTAGGGGCTGAAGTTTGTCTATGTATTCCATTTTCTTCGCAATATGTATTAAATAGCTCTGATGTAAACACTCCTCCTCTATTTGATCTCAAACACTTCATCTTTATACCAGATTCATTCTCAACTTTTTCCTTGAATAACTTGAACTTGTCAAATGCTTCAGATTTCTCTCTCAAGTATGTAACCCACATCATTCTTGAAAATTCATCAACAAAAAGTATAAAATACCTTTCACCATAGTATGATCTTGTTCTTTTAGGACCACACAGATCTATATGCACCAAATCCAACTTCCCTTTTTCTGAATAAGCTTTTCTCTTGAAAGTGCTTCTAGTTTGTTTCCCCATAACACATTCTCTACACATAGTGTTGGATGGCTTTGAAATTCTAGGTAGATCTCTTACTGCTTATGTCATACTTTCCTTCACAATATTATCAAATTTAACATGAAAAAATCTTTTGTGCCATAACCAACTGTCATCAACCTTCGTAATAAATCAAGAAGCTTCAGATGTGTTCAATTCAAATAAATTATCTCTCTAATTAGTACTAGATGCTATCAAGTCTCATGTTTTAGTCTTGGTAGAATATTTCCCATTAATGAAGTTCAATTGATAACCCTTGTCCACTAGTTGTTCAACGCTCAACAAATTATGCTTAATTCCATCAACAAGTAATACATTGTCAGTGTTAGTCTTTCCATCCAAAGAAATAGATCCAACTCCAATAATAAGTTTAGGAGTATTGTCACAAAATATAACAACACCACCATCATGTATTTTCAAACTCACAAACTTGTTTTTATCTCCAGTCATATGATGTGAACAACCACTATCTATGACCCATTCAGATTTCTTTTCAACTTGGGATACTAAGGCATTTTCTTCATGCATAGGTTCATAATCCTTAATACAAATAAATCCAATTTCATCATAGTCATCATCCTCATAATCAGATATACCCTCACTAGCATAATAACATTCTTTGTCCTTTGAGTACTTAGACTTGAAAAAATTAGGTTTGTGCGTTGGAATTCTTGTAGGACATCTAGATGCAAAATGACCAATCTTGTTACATGAAAAACATTTGAAAGGTAATTTTCCTTCAAATTTAACCTTACCTCTCTTTTCTCTTCTAGGAATCAGTGGCACAACTTCATCTAGCTTCCTTTATTCTTCTTGTGTTTGTTCCCATTCATCAGCATAGGCTCCAAGTCCTTCTCTTAGATCACTACTACTCGTTCTTGCATTTCCAGGTAAGATCCTTTTGTTCTTGTGCATGGTTGCATTGAATGCTGACTCAACTTTAGGTAAAGTGTCTCCCAATTCTGCGCCCTCAAATGTAGTTAGCTTTCCAATCAACATCGCTCTGGTGAAGTTCGGTGTCAAAGGTATGATCTCCTCTATGGCCTGAACTTTAGTTCTATATGGAGGTGTCAAAGATCTAAGTATCTTTGCAATCACTTCTTCCTCATTGTAAGTTCCTCCAGAGTTCCTAATACTATTAAACACTTCAATAATTCTCTGTGTATATGCTCTGATGTTCTCATCTTCTCTCATCTTCAGTGATTCCATCTTTGTCTTCCATTTTTGTAAATTTTCTTACTTTGTAAATTTGTCTCCAACATATAATACTTCCAGTCTTGTCCAAATTTCATGTGCAGAGTCCAAGTCTTTTACCTCTATAAATTCTCCTTCTGATAGTGCACTGATCAAATATTCCCTTGCAACCATATTACATGGAAATAGATTTTTTTCATCTTTAGTGGCTTTCTCTAATTCATCTTCAGTCACTACCTTTTCTTTCTTCTTTGTTATCATCCAGTAATCAATTCCCAGACATAGCAAATGTCTTCTCATCTTGTTATGCCAACTGGCAAAGTTTTCAGGATCAAAATTTGGACTATCCTTCCTATAGTAAGTCATCTTCAGGATTACCTCAAGCTGTTAAACTTTCTCTCTGAGGACCAGTAGCTCTGATACCAATTCTTAGGAATAATAGCCCACAAGACAAATGAGAGGGGGATGAATAAGTTGCAGTATAGATTTTAAACCTTAAACTTTATAAACCAAATCTACAAATGTAAATGATAACACAATAAATGCCAACACCATAACATAATATTTTTTTTGAGGAAACCCTGTTAAAGGTAAAACCCCGACAGGAATTAACACCCACAAATAATGTACTAAGAGTATAGTATCATTGTCAAAAGATATTATCCCTGTTAGGAGCTTGTTTACAACATTATAGTACACAAACCTTGTTAGGAGACAGACCCTGTTAGGAGTCAAAGAAAATAGTAGGCTCACTGCCAAGGCACACTGCCCAAAGAAGGTTAAAGCCAACCTCAAGGATTTACAATCCCAATCAAGTGTATAAAGAAAATACACAATCTAGTGAGCTCTCTGATAGCAACTATCTTTGCTTGGTCAGTTCCAATGAAGTATTACTCTTCTCTGTAACAAGCTTCGTAGCTTCCACACATCTCTGTCCTTTATTCTGTACCACATCTTATCCACAAGAAAAGATCACTCATATATACCCTCTTACAATAATTAATTAGGTTGGTCAGTCAAGCTTTCCTATAACACAAATAATTAATTAGGTCGGCCAATTAAGGATTTCCATTACACAAATAATTATTTGATCCCTTGATAAGATACACACGGTACCTATAACAAGTAAAAATCAACTATAATCCATTACATATACTTCTACATCTTCAATCCATGCTCAAAATTAATTTTTTTACAAGCTAGATGTCTGAAGTCGGCCAGGAACTAGGTCTTCTCAAAAATACATGCCACAACTGACATCACTAGTATCCAAACAACAATTGAACTCAACCCATTACTCCAACATATGTCAGTTGTCCACTAGTAAGCTTGCATCATCTAAAATATCTTTTCCAAAAAGATATACTCAAAAAATAGAGACCTTATCTGTTCAGAATCATAGTTACAATCAAGAAAACTAGTCTTCACCAAATGAACTGTAACATCCACAATATGCAACATAAAGCCAAGCGACCTTATGAATAAGGTCAACACATATCCTTCAACATAAATCCAACTTCGATCATTTTGAATCATCCGTAAAGTGTTCGTACACTCCTTCCACTAAAGTAGTCACTCTATCTTCTCCATAGAGATATATGTTGACATCAGTGACAAAACATGAATATCAACAGCATGATCAGTAACCAAAACTGATATCATCCAACATAGGTTGACTGCTTGGAGTAGGTGAGAAAGGACAGGGTAAAGATGGGATTAAACTAGTACACCCATGATCTTGTATGGAAAACTTAGGTGCATGTGTGGAATCCCTAATGTGTCTCCTTGAAGGATCAATAGGTTACAGAAGGTGGAGTGAAGTTTAAAGACAAATTGAAGACAATTTGCACTGACTGGTCTAGAGGGCAAAAAGATAGGCTAAAAACTAGGGCCTGGAAGTAATTAGGGTTATGGGTGTCTTGGAGAACTATACCTTTGGATTTTTCAAGTGCTAGTTGATAGATTTCAGATTAATATGGTCTCCCATAAGGTCTTTTGGGATAATTTGGAGCATTGGCCTAAAAATAGTGAAAATAGACCTACTAGAAATAGGCCTAATTAGGCCTATCGTGGAATTGTGACAATATAGAGGTGAATAGAGTGACAAAAAGTGTTTTGAACACCTAGAATAGACATGTAAGGTCCTATGAACATAGGCTAGAGGCTAAGAGGTGTGTGGGAAGATCCTAAGCAAGGGTTTAGGGTTATAGAGGAAGCTCTAGTGAAGAAACAAGATAATTGATGAACTAGTTAGACTAGTTGAAATTGTTTGAGTTTTGTTGATTCATAAAATCAACTATACCTAGGAGGAAATTTGATTGGGAGGGTCTAGGAGGAAAATCTTGGTGAAGAGCATATATATTTGTAGACCATTGGATGGTTTGGGGAAGTGATATCAACTTGGGGGGAAGAAAACACTAGAACTCTAGACCCTCTACATCAGAGTGGTATCAGAACCAGAATTTTAGTAAGTTTGGTGTATGTCTAAAGGGGAGGACAGCCATGAGGATGAAAGCATGGCACCAAAGGAAATGAGAAAATATGCCATCATGGACTTGGTCCAAGAACTGTTGGCAAAGGTCAATCTGACAGAGACAAAGGGTAAGAGCAGAGTCACTAAACGGGGAGATGAAAGTGATGAAGAGGATAAAAGCTAGATAGGAGAGATAGCTGGAAAAAGGAAAAGAAGTGGAGATGGATAAAGATAAGAAGGTGTTCTTGGATGCCTTTAATTCCATCGAAAAAGATATTATGGAACACATTCCTTACTATAGTGGCAGTTTGAATGGTGAAGAGTTATTGGATTGGGTAGAGGCCATAGACAATCAGTTTGATTATAAAGAAGTGTCAGAGGAGAAAAGAGTCAGTTATGCCAAGGCTAGACTCAAGGGATCTGCATTGGTGTGGGGGAACATGATGAAGGATGACAGAGTAACAACTGGTAAGAAGAAGATAGTTTCTTGGGATAGAATGAAGATCAAGTTGAGGGTAAAATTCTTGCCCACTGATTATGAGATTCAAATGTATCAGAAGTTGCAGAAGTTGAGGCAAAAAGATTTCTCAGTAAGTGCATACACTAAGGAGTTTGACAAATTGAGCCTAAGGGAAAGAAGATGAGAAGAAGAGGTAGAAAAGGTAGCAAGGTACCTCAATGGATTGGGGAAAGGAATTTAAGATGAAATTAGTATAATGGCTCGTGATAGTATGAAAAAATATTTTCAATTATCCTTGAGAGTAGAGGAGAAGGCTAGAAGGAGGAATAATTTCCAAAAAAGTAGGGGTAACAATAGAGGATTCAGAGGTAGGGGCAAATTTGGAAGAGGACAAAGCCCAAATAGGCCAGAAGAAACACATTTCACACACAATAATGGGGGAAATCAGTACATAGGTTTATTTTAGAGAGGAGGATACAGAGGAAGAGGGCCTCCAAGGGGTAGATTCCTGTCATGAGGAAGGACCAATTCTTTCTTCACTGGCAGATGTTACAATTGTAATCAAGTTGGCCATACAATGGGCATATTTCCTAATAAAAATTCTACATCATCCATGGGAGAAAGAAGGAATCAGTTAGTGCAAGAAGATGACACACAAAGTGTCACTTCTCCCATCTCCAAGGCAGGGCCAGTATTGGATGGAGAAAGTGTTATATTGAGAAGGAATTTGTTGAAAGTTCCTAGTACTACAGAACCACCTCAAAGAAATAACTTGTTTAAAAATACTTGTAGGTCACATGGGAAACTCTACAAGGTGATAGTGGACTCTGGTTCCATAGAGAATATAGTGTCAACAGAGATGGTGGACAAACTAAAACTTAGAAGGATACCCCACACTCCTCTCTACAAAGTGTCATGGCTAAACAAAGGACATTAGATAGTGGTGGATGAACAAACTATGGTGGAGTTTGAAATAGGAGAGTATAAGAACAAGGTGTTATGTGACATATTTTGCATGGATGCATGTCATCTCCTTCTAGGATGTTCATGGAAATATGATCTGAAGGCCATCCATGATGGTGAAAAGAAAAACTATTTGATTACCAAGCAAGGGAAGAAGTTTCAAATGGGTATTCTACAAGAACCTGATGAAGAGAAGCATGTGGGGACTAGTGTGATGCTTTTGAGTGGAAAGGAGTTCCTAAAGTTCATGAAGAAGGAAAGGAGGGTTTTTTGTGCAGTGATTATGAAACCAAAATAGGAGACTAAGGAGAAAGCCAATATGCCACAAGAAGTACAAGAACTATTGAAAAAGTACCATGAGATAGTGGACAATGGATTGCCTAGTGCATTTCCACCCATGAGGGATGTGATCCATCAGATAGAACTCATACCTGGGGCTAATCTACCTAGCAAGGAAAAATATAAAATGACACCAAGTCAGAATGTAGATATTGCAAAAAAGATTCAAGATTTGTTAGGGAAAGAGATAATAAGGAAGAGTCTAGTTTTCCCATGCCCCAGATTGAGGATTTGTTAGACAACTTGGGAGGTTCTTGTTATTTATCCAAGGTGGATTTGAAGTCAGGACATCATCAAATCAAGGTTAGGCCTGGTGATGAGTGGAAGATAGCCTTCAAGACAAATGAAGGGTTGTATGACTGGCTTGTAATGCCCTTTGGCCTAACAAATGCACCTAGCCCATCCATGAGGCTCATGAATGAAGTGATAACAAACTTTATAGGTAAGTTTGTAATTTTTTACCTTGATGTCATTTTGATATTTAGTAGGTCTAAGGAGTAGCACATATAAAACTTGTAAATGGTATTGAGGAGGCTACACAAAGAGAAGTTGATGATCAATCAGGAAAAATGTGAGTTCTTTAAAAATGAATTAGTATATCTTGGTTTTGTTATTGCTAAGGGGTGTATGAAGATGGATCTTGATAAGGTCAAGTCTATAATGGAGTGGCCAAAACCTAGATCCATAGGAGATGTTAGGAGTTTTCATCGATTAGCCTCTTACTTAGGAAGTTTGTGAGAAAATTTAGCCATGTATGTGCACCTATCCTAAACACTATAAAGGGAGGAGTCAAATGTCAGTTCAAGTGGACAACAAAAATAGATCAAGGTTCTAAAATGTTGAAGAAAAACATAGCTGAACTACCCACACTTAGGTTCCCCAACTTGAATCAGGTATTTATGGTGGAGTGTGATGCTAGTAAGCTAGTCATTGGGGCACTGTTAAGTCAAGATGGAAATCTTGTGGAATTCTTCTCAGAGAACTTGAATGAGGCCAAAAAAAAGTACTCCACCTATGATTTGGAGTTGTATGCAATGGTGCAAGCACTCAAAAAGTGGAGGCATTATCTCCTACCAAGGGAATTTGTAGTTTATATAGATAATCATGCCCTTAGCTTCTTGAATGAGCAAGAGAAATTGAACCAAAAGCACCTAAAATGGGTAGAAGCTTTGCAAGCATATGCCTTTGTCATAAAACACAAGGAAGGGGTTAGCAAAAAAGTTGCAGATACTCTGAGTAGAAGGGTACTAGCTATACAAGAGATATAGTTACAAAGTGTAGTGATGAGTGATTTGAATGATCTCTACAAAGAACACAGAGATTTCAAAGACGTTTATGAGGCATGTGAGAATTTCCAACCGGGTTTCAAAGTAGAATTCATTAAATATATGTTGTAGGAAGGACTATTGTTCAAGGGAAAATTGATGTGTATACCTCAATTCTCAATGAGGGAGTACATAGTCAAGGAGAAACACCAAGGAATCTTGGGAGGCCACTTTTGAGTGGACAAGACCCTTGAGCAAGTGAATATGCATTACTATTGGCTTAAGTTACAGTCAAATTTCAAGAAGTTTGTGGAGCAATGTCAGATATGTCAGAGAGCCAAAGGACAAAGTAGCAACACTGGATTGTATCAACCTCTATCCATACCCCAAGACCTTGAGAGTGCTTGAGTATGGACTTTGTTTTAGGATCTCTTAAGACACCAAGGGGTCATGACAGTGTGTTTTTAGCGGTGGACAAGTTTAGCAAGATGGCACACTTCATTCCATGCAGATAGGAAAATGATGCTTCACATATTGTAGGTCTATTCTTTAGAGACATAGTAAGAATCCATGGATTGCCATTAAAAATTGTAAGTGATAGGGATAGTAAGTTTGTGGATCAATGTTGGAGGACTCTTTGGAAGATGTTAGGGACAAATTTGTCTTTCTCTTCAGCCTATCACCCTCATTCAGATGGGAAAACTGAGGTAGTCAATAGGTCTTTAGGTAACCTATTGAGATATTTGACTAAGCAGCATGGAAAGTCATGGGATCACATTATTGGACAAGAAAAATATGCCTATAATGACTCCATTCATAGGAGTACTTGTAAAATCCTGTTTGAGATCATTTATGTTGGAATAGTCCCAAGAGATAACTGAGAGGGGGGAGGGTGAATCAGTTATTAGCTAGTTTAATTATTTTCTTTATTTAATTATAGAATAACATTAAGCATTATCACATTCAAATAACACAAGATAGAACACAACAATTTTGGTCACGGGGAAACCAAATAGGTAAAAATCCCAGTGGGAATCAGCACCCACAAAGAACTGTACTCGAGTATAATTATCCCTGTTAGAAGATCTTGCAACCCTATTAGGAGTTGTTCTTTACAATGCAATAAGTACATTGACCTGGTTAAGGGTCTGACATTGTTAGGAGTCTTTTACAAATAAACCCGTTAGGGGTGAGGACTCACTGTCCAAAAAGCTCACTATTAAAATGATGAAGGCTACAACCTTCAGTAAAATAGATATGCAGTATATCTGATAAATGAACTGTTTGAGTAGACCTTCTATCTTGATCAATTCTAGTGTATTGTATGCTTTCACTTCTTTTTCACATAAAACTTTTCTTGATGAATGAAATGTCTTTACTATCCCAAAACAACGGACATTCTATTCTGTACTTTTTCTGTCTCTTCTCTTGTAATTCACACCTAGCGTTCATCAAATGAACTACTATAAGTATCTTCCCTAAAGGTTGTGATCCTAGTCGGCTTTAGGATTACCTTCAATACTTCTTTAGTCGTCCAAATCAAGCACGCAACCTGCTTAAAACCACACAACTCAAACTAAATAGACGTGATGCTTCACATAGATGGCTCTACCAAATTGACTCAATTATCCTGCTTATGTTAGAACACATTAAGTGCCTTTAGATAATTATTTTTGACTCATAACTAAACATGAATACAAACACACATATCCCGAAGATAGGCGCAACTCAAGAAACAATGTAATTACGTCGGCTCTTCACAGATAATCTTCAAACATTGTAACTATCAAAGAAGATTAACATATCTCCACCGAAACTACATATATGAATCTATGTGAATGCACATAACTAGAACATGTGTACACTATGTAAATAAACACGCAAGGATCCAAAATATCTATACTAGTAATTGCATATAGAACATCGTTTTATATTAAATGTTGTCATCAATGTCAAACATACAATCAACAATTTGCACAGAAGTAAATCTCCAACAATCTCCCCCTTTGACATTGATGGAAACATATGATATGAAAAGCACCATCAACCCAAAGTATCCTCCTTCTTTTTACAATCTTCTCAATATCCTCATCAAGGGTTCCTCTTTACTGTTGCTTCTCTTCTAACTGTGTTTTTATTTTCATGACTATATACTCCCCCTAGAGTATATTCTCCACCTAACTATATACTCCCCCTTTGACATCAATGATAAAGGGTGCAAAAAATCATGAAGAAAATGTACTACTCCAGAAGTAGAGTAGTCAACCATTCATCAGTCACCAAGGACTGATGTACTTTACTGCAAATTCCAATCAGACTCAGGAAAGGGAATTACTCCTAGCTTCTTCCTGAGATACTCAAAAGTATCTTTTGATAGAGGCTTTGTAAAAATATCTACTAACTATTCTTTAGTGCTCACATAATCCAGCTTTACTTCTGTGTCTGCAACTTTTTCTCTTAGAAAGTGGTATTTGATTTCAATGTGTTTTGTCTTTGCGTGCATCACAGGGTTGTTTTACATATTGATAGTGCTAGTGTTATCACAGTGAATAACAATAAGATAATCAATCTGAATAACAAAGTCTTTAATCATGTATTTAATCCAAACCATTTTTGAAAAATTTAGTGATGCTGCAACATACTCATCTTTTGCTGTCGACTGAGAGGTACAAATTTGGTTCTTGCTTGTCCAAGTAACCAACCTGTCTGCAAGAAATACTTCTCCTCCTGAGGTACTCTTCATGTCATCAACACAACCTACCTAATCTGCATCTGTATACACATGAATTTGTATATTTTCTGAGTTAGGATACCATAAACCATAGTCTATAGTCCCTTTTAAGTATCTAAATATTCTTTTTATTGCCATTAGGTGATTTTATTTAGGTTCAGCTGAAAATATTCCAACAATGCCAACTACATTAGAAATATCTAGTCTAGATTGAGTAAGATATATGAGTTTTCCAATCATAGACTTGTATAGTGTCTTGTCAACTATTGTGGAATCATCATCTTTAGAAAGCTCACTTCCTGTTATCATGGGGTTTCTTACTGGTTTGCAATCTTCCATTTTGAAAGTCTTCAATATTTCCTTCACATACTTAGACTGATTTATAAATATGCCTTTGTTTGTTTGCTTTACATTCAATCCCAAAAAATATTTGATAGGTCCAGTCATGCTCATTTTGAACTCACTTTGCATCTCTTTGGAAAATTCTGCACTAAGCTTATCATTACCTCCAAAGATAATGTCATCAACAAAATTAGCAACAAGTAGTAATCCTTCACTTTTCTCTCTTATGAATAAGTTACAATCTGCTGCTCCTTTTCTGAATCCTATCTTTGTTAAGTAACCATCAAGTCTCTCATACCATGCTCTTGGGGCCTGTTTAAGTTCATAAAGTACTTTCTTTAGTTTGTATACCATGTCTGGTTTGTCTGATAGATTAAACCCTTCTGACAGTTCTATGTAAACTTCTTCCTTCAAGTCACCATTCAGAAAATCTGACTTGACATCCATTTGATATACTTTAAAGTTCTTGAATGTTGCATAGGCCAGAAACAACTTGATAGCTTCCAGTCTTCTCACAAGGGAAAATGTATCATTGTAGTCTATTCCTTCTCTTTGCACATATCCTTTATATACCAGTCTTTCTTTGTTTCTTACCATTGTACCTTCTTCATTCATCTTATTCCTTAATATCCACTTTTTTCCAATCACATTCTTGTCACGAGTTCTAGGGACTAGTTCCCATGTATCATTCTTGATTATCTGATCCAATTCTTCTTGCATAGAACTTTGCCAATCTGAATCATTGCATGCATCTTCAACACTTAAGGGTTCAATCTGAGAAAGTAAGCATACCTCTTCATCAATGGTTGAACTTTTCCTCTGGATCTTGTCAAGAATTTAGCGCTCTGATCTCCAATGATGTCTTCCTTAGAGTGGTATTTGGATGTGTATTTTGAGTTTTTAGGAGTGACACTCTCATCTGTAATCTATGATTCTTCTGGACTTGGTTCAGGATTATTGCATGAAACATCAATACAGTCAAAAATATCATCAATAACTGTGTTGTTACTGATAGGTCTTTGTTCATCTTCAATCATGGGAGCACATTCATAGTATCTTTCTTGAATCATAAACTTGTAATCAATATTTATATGAGTACTTTCAATGATCTTATTCAATCTTAGATTAAAACATCTATAGGCTTTTTTTTTAGTAGAGTAACCAAGAAAAATACCTTCATCGCTTCTAGCACCAAACTTGCCAATACTATCATCTCTCTTGATGTAGCACTTGCTTCCAAAGATTCTGAAGTATTTTACAGTAGGTACATTACCAAACCAAATTTCATAAGGTGTCTTGTCTGTGCCTGGCCTTAACTGGATTCTATTGATAGTGTAGACTACTATCTTGACCGTATCTCTCCAATAGGTATGGGAAACCTTTCCTTCAATCATGATAGTGCGCGCTCTATCAAGTATTATCTTGTTCCTTCTTTCTGTAATCTCATTCTTCTGAGGGGTTCTAGGTGCACTTAACTGTCTATTTATTCCATGTTCTTCACAGTAGTCATAAAACTGATCAGAGGTGAATTCTCCTCCTCTATATGATCTCAGACATTTTATCTTTAATCCAGATTCATTTTCAACCTTATATTTGAATAATTTGAACTTCTCAAAAGCTTCAGATTTGTCTTTTAAGAATGCAACCCACATCATCCTTGAGAAATAATCAACAAAAAAAATCAAATACCTCTCTCCATAGTATGATCTTGTTTGAGTAGGTCCACATAGGTCTGTATGTATCAGATCTAATTTGTTCTCTGCAGAGTTCTATTTACTCCTGAATGAGGTCCTCACATGCTTCCCCATCACACATTCCCTGCACATAGTATCAAATGGTCTTGCAATACTTGGAAGGTTTCTTATTGCCTTTACATTACTTATCTTTACTATGTTGTCAAAATTGATATGACAAAGTCTCTTGTGCCATAGCCAACTATCATCCACTTTTGCAACAAAACAACTTACTTCAGAGTTGAGCTAAAAGACATTACCTATGGTCTTTGAGCCTAATGCAATCATGTCTCCTTCTTTGTTTTTGATAATACATCTCTTGTTCTTGAATTCCAACTGATATCCTTTATCTAACAGTTTGTAGGTTATGATGCAAACCATCAACATAAAGAACATCATTTGTCTTCTTCTTTCCATCTAAGGTGATAGATTCTCTTCCTATGATAGGTTTGGGAGTGTTATCTCAAAATCTAACCATGCCACCTTTGTACTTATCTAGATGTACAAATCTATCTTTGTCACCTGTCATGTGATGTGAACACCCGCTGTCTATGATCCAGTATATTCTGATGTCTTCTTTGGAAAATAATGCTAACTCTTGTGCTTCTTTTTCATCTTCAATGTCCCTCTCCTCAAGCATTTTCTCAATGTCTTTAATGGCAACAAATCCTATTTCATATTCTCCTGAATCATCATCAATTACACCATCTTCATCATGATAGCATTCCTTAGTGTATTTGGGCTTGTAATTTGATCTGAACTTCTTGACTCTTGTAGGACACTTGGATGCAAAGTGGCCAAATTTGTTGCATGAAAAATAGTTGAATGGTAGCTGTCCTTCATATTTCCATTTACCTTTTCTTTCCTTCTTAGCAATCATAGCAATGATTTCTTCTAATTTAGTATCAACTTATTCCTTCTCATTATTATTAGTGATGCTTAAAGATTTCTTACTATGGACTGAGGCTTTGAAGGCTGTTTCCATTTTAGGTTCTGTCTTCAATCTCGATATCTCAAATGTAGATATTTTTTTGATCAAGATTTCTCTTTTGAAGTCCTTTAAGAATTGTATGGTTTCATCCAAAATGTTAATCTTGCTTTCATAGTATGTTGTCAATGTGGTCATTAGTTTGTCTATTATATCATCCTCTGAAATTTCTCCACCATTGTTCCTGATACCTGATACTGCTTTATTAATCCTTTGATTGTAAGCTCTGATGTTCTCTTCAGGTAGCATCTCTAAATTATTGTATATTTTCTTCCATGTCTTTTTGTGCACATTCTTTGCTTGGATGTCTCCTTCAAACATATCTTCTAAGTATTTCCAGATTGAATATGCTTTTTCTGCCTTCTTGATCTCAGAAAATTCACTGTCAGATAGGGCACTGATTAGGGCCTCCTTGGCAATTGCATTTTGAGTGAATACTTATTTTGTTTATTTGTAGAGTCTTCTTCTGCAAGGTATTTCAAGGTGGGAACATCAATTTCATGAGTAGTAATCTCGTAGATCTCAAAACCAACGCACTGAAGATGTCTTATCATTTTTTTTCTTCCAATCAAGATAGTTCTCTCCATCAAACTTAGGACTCTCTTTCTTGAAGTATGCCATTTGATCTACCTTAAGCTATTAGGATTTCTCTCCAAGGCACTTGGCTCTGATACCAATTGTTGGAATAGTCCCAAGGGATAACTGAGAGGGGGGTAGGGTGAATCAGTTATCAACTAGTTTAATTCTTTTCTTCAGTTAATTATAGAATAAAATTAAGCATTAACACATTCAGATAACACAAGATAGAACACAACAATTTTGGTTATGGGGAAACCAAATAGGTAAAAACCCCGGTGGGAATTAGCACCCACAAAGAACTGTACTTGAGTATAATTATCCCTGTTAGAAGATATTGCAACCCTGTTAGGAGTTATTCTTTACAATGAAATAAGTCCAGTGACCTGGTTAAGGGTCTGACCCTATTAGGAGTCTTTTACAAACAACCCTATTAGGGGTGAGGACTCACTGTCCAAAAATCTCACTACTAAAATGTTGAAGGCTGCAACCTTCAGTAAAATAGATATGCACTATATCTGATAAATGAACTATTTGAGTAGACCTATTGTCTTGTTCAGTTCTAGTGTATTGTATTCTTTCACTTCTTCTTCACATAGATATTTTCTTGATGAATGAAATGTCTTTACTATCCCAAAACAATGGACATTCTATTTTGTACGTTTTCTATCTCTTCTCTTGTCATTCACACCTAGTGTTCATCAAATGAACTACTATAAGTATCTTCCCCAAAGGATGTGATCTTAGTCGGCTTTAGGAGTCCCTTCAATACTTCTTTAGTCAGCCAAATCAAGCACGCAACCTGATTAGAACCACGCAACTCAAACTGAATAGACGCGACGCTTCACATAGTCGGTTCTACCATATTGACTCAATTATCCCGCTTCTGTTAGAACACGTGTAGCACCTTTAGATAATTATTGTTAACTCATAAATAAACATGAATACAAACACGCATATCCCCAAGCTAGGCGCAACTCTAGAAACAATGTAATTACGTCGGCTCTTCACAAATAATCTTCAGACACTGTAATTGTCAAAGCAGATTAACATATCTCCCCTAAAACTGCATATCTGAATCTCCATGAATGCACACAACAAACAGAACATGTGTACACTATGGAAATAAACATGCAAGGCTCCAAAACATCTGTACTGGTAATTACATATAGAACACTGTTGTATATTATATTTTGTCATCAATGACAAACATACAATCAATAATTTGCACAAAAGAAAATCTCCAACAATTTATGTGGCTAATCCAAGAGGGATCTTGGAGTTGAAGGATCTTAGTTTACAAGGGAAAATAAGTGCACAATGAGAATCATTTGGAGAGTAGATGAAATAGCTACATGATCAAGTCAAGAAGACTTTACAACAACAAGTTGACAAATACAAAGCCAAAGCACATAAGACAAGGAGGGATTTCCAATTCAACGTGGGGGATCTGGTGTTTTCTTACATTAGGGAGGAAAGATTGCATAAGGGAAAGCCAACTAAGCTACTGATTAAAAAGAGAGGACCATTAAAGATCTTGCACAAATATGGAAAGAATGCATATGAGGTGGAGTTGCCTCTTGATTTGCGCATCTCACCCATTTTCAATGTGTGTGATCTATATCCCTATAAGGGTCGAGTTTATCCCCAGACACTAGTTAACACACTCATTCAAACTTGGGGGAAGAAGATTTGGTCAAATATTTTCCTACCCCTCACCCTCTACGGTTGGACAGTATACTGGACTCCAAGGTGATTAAGAAAACTAGAAAGGGTACATACAAAGAGTATCTTGTGAAGTGGCAGGGACTACCTAAATTTGAGGCCACTTGGAGTATGGTGTAGAGCACCTCCCATTTTGGCTTGAAGATAGGTTAGATGGTGTTTAGGGTTTTTTAGGGTTCTTTGATGTATTTTGCAATAATTTCTATGAGTGTTGGATCCAAGTTTATTTATCTATGTTTGTAAGAGAAAAAGTTGCTCATTTTGTTCACTATGTGGTCACATGGTCTAAAAAGTGTAAAAGTTACTATATTTGAGAAACTAAGGGTTATGGTCTCTTCTAGGACCTTAAGTGTCCTAACTAGGGTCCTAGGATGGGTCAACATGCATCAAGTTGACCAAATTTGTCAAAGAGCAAGAAATGCTCAAAAGTTGCTAGCAACTTTCAAAAGTTCCTCAAGTAACTTTTGCAACCTTTTGGAAAAAGTTGAAAATGGAATTTTGGACAGTTGTGACCACCCATGCTTGAGTATTTGATCATGTATTGATGGTTTTTGAAAGGTTAATGGAGTTTTAGTTACAAACCACACGTGGGAGCATTCTGTACGAATGGAATTATGAGTTTTACTTGTTTTTACAATGTTTCTTCCACCTTGTACGACTTTGTACGGATAGAATTGAGATATCTGAATCCATGGGAGTGTAGATATTTGTGGTAGATTTCTTTTTCATATTCAAGTTTTATTTCAAGTTCAGTAGGTGTAAAGTTACATTAAGATTTAGGTGACTGTGTCTGCAATTTCCATTTGCAGAGTTGCAGGAACAAAAATGGCTCTAACCTAAGCAGCCACACTTGAAAATGGATGAAACCAAGTGGGATGATAGGTTAGGGTCTGTACATAGTGATTTTACTTTACTTTTTGTTCTTGCAATTGAATTCCTAGAATTGGAGTGATGTCCTAGGCTGACTGCTTGGAGTAGTTGAGCCAACACTAATACATTTTGCATCGTTTTGCGACGGCTATGTGTCATAATTCTAATAAACATGTGTCGCCAGTGTGACAGTAGCAGATGTCGCTCATTTTTAGTCGCAAATTACGGCGTCTGTCACCACCCGTCGCAATTACGACAGCTATCCGTCGCTATACTGCCACTTTATTTTGAAATCATCTGGCCATAATTCTTGTGGAATGCGTCGCAAGTGCGACGGATCTCAATGCAATTGCGACGGGATTATAGCGTCGCCCCTACAGCAAACCCGTCGCAATCCCCTTGGCTAACGTCGCAATTGTGACGGATCCCAATGCAATTGCGACGGGCTTTTGGCGTCGCCGCTACAGCATCCCCGTCGCAATTCAGGGGTTCGACGTCGCAATTGCGACAGTTACAAAGTAAAACAAAAAAAAAATTATTTGTTTATTATTCAATATTAGGGGGTCGACGTCGCATCATTCTTGTGGATAGCATTGATAATAGATTTAATGTGCTACTAAGAAAATTAGATTATTATCTACTAAACTCAAGTTAACACCTATAAATACCAAATAGGCGGAACTACAAGATCTCCAAGTCCCAAGGAGTTCCCTTACCCAACCACATTATTGGCTAGTAGGAACCTAAGGAATAGGTTAACAGTCGACAAATAGTCAGTGCTTAGGAAGGGGAAATGATAGCATTATTAGGCAGTATTGACCTACATTTGGTCACTCATGTACATTAATATACTTATCTGATCGT
>MU225770.1:874271-927017 GCA_018584345.1 Thuja plicata
GCAATAGCTGCAAAGCAACATGCAAGACAAATATTGACTCTCTTCTTCCTAAGAGCAAGACCTTGAAGTTGTGACTGTTTGGTAAGATCCATTACCTATAAAAGACAAGAAAACTTCATGATTTAGTTACCATTTAGCTTGACTCATGAAAGATTTACTATACATTAGATAGTCATTGCAATATATAGAAAAAGGGCCTTAAATCATATAGGGGATGCCTGCCCAAGGTACATAGGTCTAAGAAAATGGCTGGGCAAGTTTGGATATGTGACTTTGTAAGTTTTCTAGAGGCCAAATTGGTTGTTTGACCAATCAAAATGCATTTCATACCATAAGTTTCAGATGCCTCTATAATATTTTCAAATTTGATGGTCCTAGATCATGGAAAGACGACATGAACAATCTGATTTGTATCAATAGACACACAGATGCTTTGGCTGGAACAATCTGCTGATACTTGAATGTGAAAAGCGAGGTATGGCCATGGCTTCTGGAATACAACTGATTATGGATTTCTACCATTTTGAGTGGAGTTTTACAGTTGACACAAATGGGTATTCTTGGTTTTGTCTTAGGCAAAAGACCATATTTTTCCCCAAATGAGCCTCAGAAGTTTGCCTGTGTTCACAAAGTGTTTGGAGCTAGCAACGTCTCTAAAATGCTCATGGTGCACTTCTTTAACCTTCTCTGAATACTACTGTTCTCATATTCTTTTATGAACTGCTCTTGGAATTTGCTTGACAAGCTTGTTTGCAGTAAAATTTTGGATAGCATATGTTGGTGGCATCTTAAAATAGAGAGATTGTAGGTCAAATGTCTAGACAAATAGATAATAAAGAACAGAACTATTGGAATACAGATCTGAAGAAGTTGGCAAAACTTTAGTTATGAACTACCCTAACCTAATTAAATCTGTGAAAAATGAAAATCTATAGAATGTATGTGTGTTTTTAACCAAATTATTCTCATTGTTTCTAAATTTTGACTGCTCTTTCTATGATTGTCTCCATTAATATCTTTGCAAGAACTGGTATTGTGATTTCAACACTAACTAAAATTCATAATATAAATCCACTTTTACCAGCTATAAATTCATATTTTATGCAAAAACACAAACAATGCTCCCATTAAATATTAAAATCTTATTCTACAATGTAAATGTAAGAGGCTCCACTTTATATTTAATAAATCTTTTTTTAACCTATTTGTTTCATTTTTCTAAATCAATCAAGTAGGCCAAAATCAAGAATTTGAACAAAAGAAAGAGTACAATTAGAGATATCTATACAAGCAAATGGGTATTTCTTTTCTATAGCCAGGACCAATACTAATGAGAATTCAAGGTCCTTCCAATTAAAATATTTATGGTTGGTAATGTTATTTTGCTTAATCTACAAAAATAGCCAACCAAAAACTGATATAAAAACTTAATTTAAGTTCAATTTCAAAGATTCAATAAAAAATAAATTTTACATATACCATTGCATTTTTTGCTTACCTCATCTTATAATCAAGTAATAATATTTGCAAAGGAAAGAACCATTATACTAAGAGAAGCAACAACCAATTGTTAAGATAATGGTGTTTTAACCTTGTAGTTGCATAAGGTTACTATGTAGAGTCAATGTTATCTATAGTAAGTTTATGTTTGAGCACAAATTTAATAATTAGGTTAGGGTAGTTCATAACTAAAGTATGAAAATCATAAGCCTTCAAAGTTCTTCCAGTCTAGGATGATAATTCCATAAACATCTAGTGAGTATATTGGGGATAGATGTAGTGTACCCATGTCCAAATCTGGTGAGACCGTATAGAAAAAGGTTGTCCTAGATAGAAGAAGTATACCCATTTCAAAATCTGGCGATACAACATAGGAAAGACTATTCTAATATTCTTTGAATGTTCTACCAAGCTATTGGAAACAGATTTAAGTATACCCATGTCCAAATCTAGTGATACTATACAGAAAAGGCTGTGCTAGATAGATTTAGCTTACTCATGTCCAAATCTGACGATGGGTATAGAATAGGTTTTTCTTGTGTTCTTTGATGTTCTCCCAAGCAAGGATATTGGAGATATAGATGAAAATACCAATCTCAAAATCTGGTGATACAAAAGTAAAAGAGGTGGCACTAATCTTCATTTTATTAGAGGTTGTTCACTAGAAATATTCTTCCTATTTACCCCATTGATCAATAGTCTCTTATGAATAGTGGCTTTCTCTTAGTGGCAATGATGTTTCCTAGTAGAGTACAAGATTAAAACATAGTTTTGGTTTCTCATTGTTTCACTTCATTTCAGGACTATCTTTCTCTGATCAACATACCTCTTTGATTTCTCATCGTTTCAATCCATTTCATGACTTATCTTTCTTTGATTAATACACCCTAATTTCATTAAATATGTAATATTAACAAACCTTATTCCACTGTCATTACCGTCATTATTAGTGTAAGGAATTTGTATTTTTCCACTCAGTTCGTTTAAATTTCATGGAGGACCATAAGGTCAAAACCTCGATTTTGTTTTTTTTATATGAGTGGTTTGTTTATGTGTGTATATATATCTACAAGTCATGGAAGGGAAAGTGCACAACAAACCTGTGATATAAAGAGAAAACACATGTACAAAAAGATTCAGAAAAGGATAAAAAAAGTTATATTCTCTATCAATTTCTGTTAAAGGCAGAAAACTTTATAAAATATTGCCCGTGAATGGTGATACTGATAGATATGTAAAGACATGAAAGTACAGGAGAGGAATTTCATTCGTATTGAAAAATTAGATTCAACTATATTAATAGTCTGAGAATGCACGAAACCAACGACAGTCTGTGGGTGAAAGGGTAAAAAACAGGCAACAAAACCCTAGTCAACATTTGGATTGATATTCAACGCATCTCTTGCATTATCAGTAGAGAACCGAAGCCCTAGCATACACTGTAGAAGAATTTGAAACAAGCCATTCACCCTCATACAACAGGCATTCCTGAGAAATGCATAAAATAAAATAAACAACACTGAGCATAAAATAAAATGGAGAGAAGACCAACCTCTGTTAACGACTATGAATAGTGATTTGCAAGCATGGCGATCTCACACACGCAGATCTCACAAAAACCTGTCTCATTAAAAAACCCTATTTACAAACGCCCGGACTCGATGACATATAAATTGCCATCTAATTTTGAATTTGAGAATAGAGTTATTCGAGAATAAAAATAATTCCAAGTTTTTTTGGAATTAATTTATTCTTGCATAAGCCTCGAAACGGGAATTAAATTTCTTATTCGAGAATTAGAAAAACTGAACCAAACAAAGAATTATTTTATTCAGGCATTATTGGCTGCCTATTCAAGGTTAATTCCAGGCGCCAAACGGGCCCTTAGAATTTTAGGCTCCACAAAAGTGGAAAATTGGGTGATGAAGGGCTTGACCTCAGTGCATAAGAAATGGAGCTCCTTAAAAAATAGTTAGGTTTGAAAGAAAAAATGAATTTCTTATCCTTTCCCGTTTGACAGAAAGAATATTCTCAAAAATGGAAAAAGATCCACAAAGGGTGGACGAAACGCCTGAGAGTTCTTATACAATAGCTTATTTTCCGCTTCCACCAGAATTAGTTTTTATGCTAGTTCTTTCCCCTTTTTCTCTATAGTGCTCAGTTTTACCTATTATATGCTCTTGTTTCTCAAAGCTAACTCATTCTGCTCTTTGACTAGAGCCACCTCTAACTTCCACTTTTTCTCTTTCGCTTGGGATAACTCATCTTTTAAATTTTTAATTTATCCCTCCATGCTTTTTTCCTGTGTGAGAAAAACTAGCGTATTACTTAGTTCCTTCTCAAGGCATTCATTCTACACTGAGGCTACCTTTTACTAAGCCTCAAGATGTCTTGTGTCTGGGATGCTCGCCTATAGCTAGGAAAGCTCATTTTCTTTTTACTATATCTTCTTGAGATTCTTCTTGCCTCCTCCTCCAATTTTTTTTTTAGATCTTGCACTTGCAATTATAGAGTATCTTTCTTCTCCTTCTCTTATTGCATGACAATTTGTAGTCATAGAATTTCAGCTTCTAGAGATTTCTCCCTTATCTGGAGGTGATCAACTATAGCCTTGACTTTTCTAAATTATGCGGAGGACTTATCAAGCCATTGTACCTTCTTTACATAATAAGAGGGGACAATTATCTAGGCCTCCTCTACAACTATGACCCTATCCTCTAGCTGCATATAATTTAAGTTCACTCCTAGAGCCTGAACCGAGAAATCATCCAGTGTCATTTGATCATCCAACTTCACTACATTTGGTTTGAGAGATGCAAACAAAATATGTTGATGCTTAAAAATCATAGAATCTTCACACACTAGGCTCGATCATTTTATATGCATCCTTTGTCTTTCTTGTTTGCAACCTCTAAGATCATGCAAACCTAACAGAAGTACCATGTTGTTGCAAATTTGTGTAGGATGAGATTAATTGTACTACAAAAGGAACTCTAGGCGAAAGGGAATATGGAATTTAGATGATAGAAGATTGGGAATGGGCCTGGAATGTCATGGAATTAGTGGTAGGGGCAAAAGGGGGAATTCCTTGTCGAGTATGAACTGGTGGCATAATTGCATAGACTATGCTTGATGACACCAATGGAGGGGTATTATCAAAAGTAAAGGTTATGACTGTCATGAGCATTGAAAATGGATTTGCAACAAAAACAAATGAAGCTATGAGAGTAGATGCTTCCATGGTGGATGAAACAGTTGCAACCACACTAATAGATGCACTTTGCAAAAGAAGGGAATATTAGGGCATAGAGAACATAATTAAGGATTCTTACTTGTGCCTTCTTTGATCTATCCTTTAACATGGTCTGTGTACTGTAATGTTGTAATAATATCCTAGAAAAGCTAAATCTTTTAACATGGATACTATACTCTTAGTACATCATTTATGGGTGTTAATTCCCACCGGGGTTTTACCTTTAACAAGGTTTCCTTGAATTTGTTTTTATGTTATTGTGTTTAATGTGTCATCATTTGCATTAAAGTTTTGGTTTATAAAGTTTAAAGTTTAATATTTTGTATCACAACTGGTTCAACCCCCTCTTAGTTGTGCTTGTGGACTATTATTCCTAACAATTGGTATCAGAGCTACTAGTTCTTAGAGAGAAAGTTTAACAACTTGAGGTGATCCTAAAGGTGAATTACTACAAGAAGGATAGTCTAAAATTTGATCCTAAAATCTTTGATAGTTGGAAGAACAAGATGAGAACACATTTGTTATGTTTGGGAATTGACTACTAGATGATCACAAAAAAGAAGGAAAAGATATCGACTGAGGATGAATTGGAGAAGGCTATTGAATATGATAAGAAGATATTTTTAGGTACAATATGGTGGCAAGGGAATCATTTATCAATGCACTTTGTGAAGGCAAATTCACAGAAGTAAAAGACTTGGATTCTGCACATGAGATTTGGACCAGATTGGAAGCACTGTATATAGGAGATAATTTTACTAAACATGGAAAACTACAAAACTGGAAGACAAAGATGGAGTCAATGAAGATGAGAGATGATGAGAACATTAGGGCATATACATAGAGAATTACTAAAGTGGTTACTAGTATCAGACACTCAAGAGGTACTTACAGTGAGGAAGAAGTGATTGTGAAGATACTCAGATATTTGAAACCTATATACAAAACTAAAGTACAAGCTATAGAGGAGATTATACCTTTCACACCAAAATTCACTAGAGAGATGTCGATTGGAAAGATAAATACTTTTTAGGCCATAGAGCTCGGAGATTCTTTACCTAAAGTAGATTCAACATTTAAGGCAACTATCGATAGAAACAAAAAGACCTTATCAAAAATTGTGAACACTAGCAATGGTAACATGAGAGAAGATCTTGGAGACTATGCTAATGAATGAGAACTGATACAGGAGGAAGAAATAAACCTATATGAAGTGGTAGCCATGATTTCTAGAAGAGAAAAGAGAGGCAAGGGTAAATTTGAAGGAAATTTACCTTTGAAATGTTTTTCATGTAACGAGATTGGTCATTTTGCATCTCGATGTCCTACAAGGGTTCCAAAGCATAAACCTAAGTTTTAAAAATCTAAGTATTCAAAAGACAAGGAATGTTATTATGCTAGTGAAGGTGTATTTAATGATGATGTAGACTATGATGAAATTGGATTTATTGCTATTAAGGATGATGAACATATACATGAAGAAAAATCCTTAGTATATCATGTTGAAAAGAAATCTGAATGGGTTATAGATAGTGGTTGTTCACATCATATGAATGGAGATAAAAAAAAGTTTGTTAGTCTGAAAAGATATGATGGTGATGTTGTAATATTGTGTGACAATACTCCTTATCTTATCATTGGAGTTGGATCTATTTCTCTGGATGGAAAGAATAATACTGACAATGTACTAATTGTGGATGAACTTAAGCATAGTTTGTTGAGTGTTGGGTAGTTAGTGGACATAGGTTATCAATTGAAATTCATTGCTGGGAAATATTCTATCAGAAGTAAATTAGGAGACTTGATCACATCCGGTACTAAATATAGAGGTAATGTATTTGAGTTGAATACATTTGAAGCTTCTTGTTTTATTGCGAAGGTTAATGATAGTTGGTTATGGCATAGAAGATTTTTTCATGTTAAATTTGATAACATTGTGAAGGAAAGTATGAAAAATGTTGTAAGACACCTACCTAAGATTGTGAAACCGTCTAACACTACGTGTAGAGAGTGTGTTATGGGGAAGAATACTAGAAGGAGTTTTAACATAAAATGTTATTAAGCAAAAGGGAATTTGGATCTGGTACATACAGATCTGTGTGATCCTACAAGAGCAAGATCTTATTAAGGTGAAAGGTACTTTATACTTTTTATTGATGAATTTTCTACAATGATGTGGGTTACATATTTGAGAGAGAAATATGAAACATTTGAAAAATTCAAGTTATTCAAAGAAAAAGTTGAGAATGAATCTGGTTTGAAGATAAAATGTTTGAGATCAGATAGAGGTGTTAAGTTTACATCATATTTATTTAATTCATACTATGAAGAGCATGAAATATTCAAACAGACATCTGCACCTAGGACACCACAACAGAATGGGATAGCAGAGCAAAGAAACAAAACCATATTAGATGCTGCAAGAACTATGTTGCTGGAAGGAAATGTATCACATGTTCACTGGAGAGAAGCTGTTGGTATTGCTATGTACACCTTGAATAGAATTCAGATTAGAGAAGACACAAGTAAGAGTCCTTATGAATTATGGTTTGATCATACACTTACTGTAAAATATTTCAGAATAATTAGAAGTAAATGTTATATCAAAAGAGATGATGAGATAGGAAAGTTTATTGCTAGAAATGATGAAGGTATTGTCCTTGGTTATTATACTAAAATAAAATCATATAATTGTTTCAATCTCAGATTGAGAAAGTTGATTAAAAGCACTGATGTGAGCATAGATAAAAAGTTTCAGATTCAGGAAAGAAACTATGACTGTCATCATATTTCGGAGATAAAAGAGGTCACTGCTGAACCTAAAGAACCTTTGATGGTTGATAATGAGATTGAAGATGAATTTATTGAGCTTACAAAGACTCCTAAGAATTCGAGGTATCCTAAGAAGATCCATCCTAGAGATCAAATCATTGATGATGCAAGTTAAGGAATGATGTCTGGATCTAAATTTAGAGATGTAATTTTTTTTAATTTCTCAAGTTGAACCAAAAACTACTGATGAAGCATGTAGAGATGAATCTTGGACTAACACTATGCAAGAAGAACTTGAATAGATAAAGAAAAACAATACTTGGGAATTGGTTCCAAGACCTAAGAGAAAAAATGTGATAGGAACTAATGGGTTTTCAGAAACAAAATGGACGAGGAAGGACAGTGGTAAGAAATAAGGCTAGACTAGTTTGTAAAGGCTACTCAAAACAAGAAGACATAGGATTTGAAGAAAAATTTGCTCCTGTTGCTAGGCTAGAAGCTGTGATATTATTTCTTGCTTATGCTATGCACATAAAGACTTTAAAGTATATCAGATGGATGTGAAATCAGCATTCTTGAATGGAGATTTGGAAGAAGAAGTATACATAGAGAAACCTGATGGATTTTAATTAATGGAAAATAAATAAATGCTTTGTAAGTTTAAGAAAGCATTGTATGGATTGAAACAAGCACCGAGAGAATGGTATGCAAGACTGGACAATTATTTAATTCATCTTGGTTTTAGAAAAAGGTAATGCAGGCAGTAATTTATATTTAAGAACTTGTGAAGATGGAATCTTAATCATACAAGTTTTTGTTGATGATATCATTTTTGGAGGCAATGATAAGATGAGTAAGAAGCTCTCTGAATAAATTGAAAATGAATTTGAAATGTCAGTGATTGGTGAGATGAAATTTTTTCTTTATTTTCAAATTAATCAGAGCAAGAATGGTATCTTTATATCTCAGACCAAGTATCTTAAGGAAATGTTGAAGAAGTTTGGAATGTAAGATTGCAAACCTGTTGGGACACCCATGGTGACTAGATACAAGAGGACTAGTAATGATGAGACTCAAAGTTATTTTTAGATCAAGTATAGATCGATGATTGGTGGTCTACAATATCTAACTCACACCAGACCAGATATTTCCAATGCAATTAAAATTTTGGAAATATATCAAGAAGATCCTAAAGAGACACACCTTGCTGCTATGAAAAGAATTTTTAGATAATTGAAAGGAACAATATATTATGGATTGTGGTATGAAAAATCAGATGAATTTATTTTACAAGCTTACATTGATGTTGATTGGGCAGGTAACGTGGATGATATAAAGAGTACAAGTGGTGGAGAATTTTTACTTGGGAAAAGGTTGGTTTCTTGGTTAAGTAAGAAGCATGACTATATTGCTCAGACTACTGTTGAATCAGAGTATGTTTCTGCAGCAATAAATTGTACACAAGTTGTTTGGATGAAACAAATGCTGAAGGACATTGCAATAATTCTTGAAGAGCCAGTGGTTATCCACTATGATAATAATAGAAAAGTGAATATGTCAAAGAATCTTGTAATTCATTCAAAGGCTAAACATATTTCTATTAAGTATCATTTCTTAAGGGAGAAGGTAGAAAAGAAAGAGATCAGACTGGAGTATATTAGCACAAAGGAGCATATAGCCGATATATTTACAAAACCTTTTCCAAAAGATTCTTTTGAATATCGTAGAAGCATGCTTAGGGTGAGAGCCCTTCCTAGTGGTAATTAATTGATACAACCATGCATCAATCCAGTGGCTTTCAGAACCATATCATTTTCTGGACTTGATGTATGGATCTACTCCTTAGGGGGAGTGATTGCAGGAACACTATGGAGCACATTTGGGTGATTTTGCACCTAGTTGTTAGACATGAAGATTTGAAAAAGATACACCTTACAGAAGCTTACAAAAGAGTTATAGCACCCTTTTACATTTCTGCCAAAGGGGGTAATATTCTATGTGAAATTCCCTATTATTTTGGGGAGATTTGTGTTGAGGATATTAAGAAGATTGTATTGAGAGAGAGTAATTTTTGGGTTGCTGGATTTTCCCGTATGTTTCCATCAATGAAAAGGGGGAGATTGTTTTATGATATCATATTTGGGTACTATTTATGTTGTTGATATTCATGTTTTTTCACTAATGTCAACATATGTTTCTATGGAGAGAAAAAACTAGTTATGATAATTGACAGAAGTATATGAAGACTTTATGGATGAATCACAATGATCAAAGATATGGATATGAAAAAAGATGTGTTTTGACCTTATTCCTAAGGTCTCTTGGCTTAATATTTCATATTGGTGATGTTACAAATGTTTCATTTAAGACTGGTTTCTGGACTGTGACAATGATGCTTAACATAGCAGATCTCTATGTTTTGGGTAAATCTTACAAGTGAAGATGTTTTGGGTATATCTTACAAGTGAAGATGTTTTAGGGTATGCGAGCTTAATGGATGACAGAGGACACATGGATTAATTTTGGATATTGATCGATAGTCATGAACATGTTGGTGGTTTCATCTATGGCATGTATTCTGGAGGAGACCTATTTGGTGGCTGACTTCAAAGATGTAGCATGTATTATGGATTGTGAGCATGGATTTCTGATATTGGAGTATATTTGATGTATTTTAATTGATATTTACTTGTTCTAGGTACCTTTTGTATCTTAGCAAGTGGTTACATAATTATTTATATATTGGAAAGCCTTAAGTGGCCAACCTAATCAATTATTTAATTAGGAAAGCTTAGTTGGCCGACCTAATCAATAATTAATGTAATAGGGTATATATGTGAGATATTTTCTTTTGAAAACATGTAGAAGAGATTGAAAATGAAGAGAAGCATGAAATCTATGAAGATTTATTAGATGCTAGATGTAGAGAATATTTTGTGATTGTAATACTTCATTGGAACTGACCAAACAAAGACATTTTCTATCAGACAGTTCATTGGATTATATATTTCTCTATATACACTTTTTTGGATTATGAATCCTTGAGGGTGGCCATAACCTTCTTTGGGAAGTGAGCCCATTGTTACTCTTGACTTCTAACAGGGTTTGTCCTTTAATAGGGTCTATGTATTGTAATGTTGTAATAAACTCCTAACATAGTCAAATCTTTTAACAGGGATACTATACTCTTAGTACATCATTTGTGGGTGCTAATTCCCATTGGGGTTTTACCTTTAACTGGGTTTCCTCGACAACAAGTATTATGTTATTTTATTGGCATTTACTATGTTATCATTTGCATAAAATATTTGGTTTATAAAGTTAAAACTTTAATATTCTGTATCACAACTAATTCACCCCCCTCTCAGTTGTGCTTGTTGACTATTATTCCTAACAAAAGTGTCAACAAATCTCTTCCTTCCTACCTATGTTCAAGGCTTCTTTGCAATCTCATAAGAGGCTAAACTCGCATGGGTAGAGTGGTTTTCACTTGTTTTCCTTGGTTTCTCATATCTCCTCGAGGGTCCATCGTGCCAACCTTTGTAATAAAGACAATCTCAACTTCATCAATTTCACCTTTAAAAGGGGACATAATATGGATTAAATGGATCATCACCATTGAATTTTTGCCATATTTCTTCAAATTTCCCATTATTGGAGCAATTTCCAATACTTGTGTGTAGCTACACAATCTCTTATTTGTAAACCTTGAAGGTCAATCTCTTCTCTTTTGGCCATGTGTCTTCTTCCATTTTTCTTAGAAGAGTGGTTGTGATTTTCTTGTGGGGGTCTACAATGTCAATAAGATTATAAAATTTATGCCAAAGAGCACATTCATCCTAAGGAACTTGAGCTAGATCAATGTAAAGACTCATATCCTCCATTACAGGGCTCATGTGCTTGTCATAGTACTCACAAGGTACATGCCTAATGAATTTATTTCCTCTTTGAGAGGCATCCATCAGGGTCAAAATTCCACTTGTCATCAATTAGAAGGAGCCTAATCTGGAGAATATTGGATGTAAGAAACTCTTCTGGTTCTAGCCTTCTCCCCACCCAAAAAATTCCCAGGGTTTTCTTGTTGGGAATGATTGCATTATCATGCTCTCATGTAACTATACGATGCTCCAAAACAACCATTTTCCTTAGAATTTCTAGAGCTAAGGTGCAATTAGATACGCAGAAAGGAAGGAAGAAAGGCTCATCTATGAAGCCATGGACTCAAAACAAAGAAAAATCTCTACCTAAAAATGAGTCACAATGAGGGATACATGTGGTCATCAACCAAGTTGATGTGAATTGAAACACGGGATGAATTATTGTCCCAAAATATCCTGAATTATAGAGACTAGGAAAGAATGATAGAAAGTGTAAAAATCATATGTGCCTGGTAAAACTCGAGTCCACATTGTTATTGCAAGCCTATCTCCTCTTTGATTATGATTTTATAGGTTCATGAAGTGACTAAAGAAGATGCTATTTAGATATAAAAACATGTGCACAAGATATGATGAATAATTGAACATAAACTATTATGGAAGATTGGCAAGATATGAGTGAATTTCTTCAGCCAAGACCTCTAAAAAATCATACCATAATTCCTCTTTCTTCTTGTGAAGCTTGAAAAGAATACCCATTGGGAAATGGTGTACATCATAATCATGGTCAAAACCATAGATATATTCCAGCATGGAACAAACATCCTGTAGGTCCCCACTAGTCAAATTCTTAATAGAGAGGGGAAAATTTGTGGTTTCCTATTCCCCGGACCCTTACCCATAACTGAATTGTAGAAAATTTGGGAATCTTGTCTACTTCTCTAGTAGGTTTCCAAATTTTCTCAATCAAAATTTTCCACAGCCACCGAAATCAGAGAGATGCATAGTATCTCCCTGATATCATCCATGTTTACTAATATTTTTAACTTGGTACCCAAAATGATGTCGAGACTTGTGTTGAAGAACTCCAAACTCATGTAGATTAATTATGGACAATGTGGAACCCTAGGATAAATATACTATTGAAAAATACAATTCTAAAGCTTGCATGCAGGAGAAAAAATTTCTATCTTTTTCTTATTAGAAAACATTCATGTGCATGTTGTTTCACTGAGAGCTTTGGGTTTCTTGCACAAGAATGTCAAAGAAATCTTCATAAATATTAACCAAATGTGCTATATATTTTTTCAGTCCCTTATCCTTTAATTGTGTGCATGCATAGACTTGTTTTGGTGGCATTTCATGAGAAGTGAAGGATATCTGTCCATAAGTGTTCATGAACCGAATTGATCCTAGGGTGCCTACAAAATTACTTGTTTCTCTTGTCTCTATAGCCATGGATACCCTTTTCTATGAATTTACTGTGCTTTATGTGCTAGAATAATCTCTTTGTTCTCAATTTTCTAAAAACAAGTTCAAGCATAAACTTTTCACAACAAGATCTATCTTAATGTATACTTATTCCCAAGCTTTAATACTTATAGAGATATTGAAGATATTTTCACAGTGCGTTTTATAGTTTATTTAGGTTAATTCCATTAACATTTACTCATGTGAATTAATGCTTCTTAATATAAATAACACTACAAGCTTTTCATATAAAAACTCTTGCCCTCACTTTTGTGATGTCTTTAGTATAAATCAAACCTTTCTAGGAACTTGTGCACCAACTTGGAGATACAACATTAAAATATTAGCAAATAATCATGAAACTACCACGCAAGGTGGGTTGAAATATTTGGACATGTGTCCTTCAATAGAGAGACACGAAGGAGTCATCCTATTGACAAATCTCATCATCTGAAATTTTTGAAATCATCCTTGAGATGTTTCCTTAGCCAGTTTAAAAAGAATAGGGACCTTTTGAAAATCCAAAAAATTGTTTAAATGAGATATCATTTAAACCTATTAAACTTCCAACTAAAAACTAACACACCGTATGTACTATATTTACATGAAGATCAACTAATTCAATTAAAATGGTTGAGATGGATCCCATTAAATGGGATCTCGAGAGGCTTACCATTCATGTTTTCAAGCTCAAAAGTGGTATGTTCATTGCATACATTGATGAGGAAAGGACTTTCCCATAGGCTATCAAACTTGGTGCGGTGGCCACGTTTAGGTCCACTTTTATTATATTTTAAAACTAAGTCTACTTGTTTGAATGTAGGATCAGAGCTCTTTATATTGAACCACTTATTCACCACTCCCTATATGGCACTCATAGTGGAAAATGATTTCTCCTGCTTCTCTTGTAATTCCAATAATTATGCCAGTATGACCTCCATGAGGGAATTATCTTCAAGATTAAAAGCCTTTAGCAAATGCAATGATAGAAGTTATATCAAAATAGGGAACACAAAATATTTCCCATATACTAGGTAATAATGAGAGGCTTTCAGAAGTTTCTTTGGCATGATGTGATCAACCCACAGAGCGTTCCACAAATGTTTATTCCACTCTTTCTTATGTTCCACCACTACCCTTTTAATCAAATGGATTATGTTATTGTTGGAAGACTTTGCAACGCCATTCCCCTCAGGATAATAGTTAGATGAAGTCTTAAGATAGATACTATGATAGAGGGAAAACTCAAAAAGATGAGAACCCGGTTCAAGAATGCCTTGGCATTATCAAAGTTGATAGGCTTTGGAGGACCAAAATGAGCAACTATCTCTTCTAATAATTTTAGGATGTCACCCTCTGTCACATTCCTCACAATGGTTTCTCTTATCCATCTGGTGAAGTAATCAGTGGCAGTAAGTATCCATTTGTGTTCGGCGCTTGATGTTGGATTTATCTTTCCAATGAAATATAGGCCCCACTGTGGAAAAGACTCATTAACTATGATGGGATATAGAGGCATAGTTGAGTTCTGTCGTTAGCTAGTATAAAATAGGCATTCATGGAACTTGTACACTAGAGCATGTGTATAGTTCAAAAGGGATGGCCAATAATACCATGTGCAAACAAAAATCATAGTAGTAGTTTTAGTTGAATAATGTCCTCTTATTGCACCACTATGAAACTCGCTCAAGAATCTCTATGTATCTTGTTTCACTATGCAACAGAAAAGGACACTATTAAAGTTTATTTTGAATAATATGTCGTCAACCAAATGGAAACTAACATTCTATAATATGTAATATCTTCTCTTGTTAGGAGGAAGGCAAGGAGGGTATCTTATATTCTCTATAAACTCTATCCTTTATGTTACCCATCATTTCTATTCCAAATTTTTTTGTACGAGGACTGTTTCCTCTACTTCCACATCTTAGGTTCTTTCTTCTTGAGAAATATATTTGCACTATTCTTTACCTTCAATTACTTCAGTAGGCCAGACATGAATATTATACTCCATAATTTTAGTGATCTAGGTAGCCCTCTTTTCGGTAATCTTTCCCTCCATAGTATATTAACGAATGTTGGGGCGGGCAACATGGTTGTATTGTTCGATGAAATGAAATGCCTAAACTTCTTCAACCCCTTCACTATTGAAAATATTTTTTTCTCCAAAAAATTATATTTGATTTCATACTTCTTAATATTTTTGGAGTAAAAATAAATAATATAATGCTCACTAGTACCTTTTTATCATTTTGTGCTAGAACCATAGCAATCTTAAAATCACTTGCACATACATACATAATAAATGCCCTTGGTAAATAAGGGTTTACTAGAATAGGGGTTGATGTAATAGCCTTCTTTATTTTCCCAAAGTTTTCTCTTTCTCTTGAAGTCCATTTGAGCTGGAGATCCTTCTTAAGCACCAAGGTGATAGGTCTCACCAGTCCTACAAAATCAGTAATAAATTTACTGATAAATTTGATCTTTCCTAGGAAATATTGTACACCTTTCTTGTTCACAAGAAATGACTATTCCCAAATAGATCAGACTTGGTCTAGATAAATAGCCATGTCATATTGAGACATGCAATTTATCTAGGGGAACTCCGAACCACACTTCTTAGGATTCAAATAAATGTAGAACTCCTGTTATTTTTGGAAACAAAGTTCTAGATGATTAAAGTGTTCCTCAAAAGACTTTGAAAACTGTTATCCTAAATTTGTACATGTAGGATGATAATCATAAAGAATAAAAATTGCATAAAGATACACCTCTTAAACACTATTGATCAGCTAATAAAGATGAAATACATTGCTATTGCATTCATATTATCGGTTACATTGTACTCTAAGTATTGATCATGTTCAAATTTTCAAAATTCATAATTGATCATTACATTGTGCATTCAAACTAAATGTAATAAACAAATGTTATTTTCATATTACAGCTTTCACATTGGAACTTAGAGGAAATTGCATAAAAGAAAACATGATAGAAGCATGAGTAGGGATCCATGCATTTCCTTGTAGGGTCTTCTGCATTTTGGAGCTGTTGGTTTGCATTTGTCCAAGTCTTCATAATAGTGCCCATGTCCTAAATCTTAGGTCTTTAGGTCCTCTCTTGCATCATGGAAAAAAAAGTGTTAGATCAAAATTGGATCTATGCAATGCATGGAAACCTAAAAGCATCATACAACAATCAAACTTTAAGAACTACACATTTACCAATAACATCAACACAATAGAAAAATATCCATCTACATCAATAGAATAATAGTATCAAAGTGAGATTACTACATGAAACCTTTTACTATCTATGGTTATCATTCTCCATTATATAAAAGACTTTTTGTTTTTGTAAACCATATATCTAAATTAAAGGGACTCGGTTCCTGTAGCTGAGAAACCTTTTTTAGAACAATAGGGTAGTGCTAGGTTAGTGAATACAATCAATCAAAAAAAATTTGTGCATGAATGTCATGATACGTGGCACTCACACACAAAAATTTATCATTTGGTCATGTTCACTAATCGAACATATTGGTTTTGGTGATTTTTTCAAACAGAATAAACATAAGCGCATTCAAATGCAAAGAAGTAATAAACTATGAATTCACTAATAGTAGAGAACAAAGAGAAGTGTAGTGAGTGTCACGAGCCCATGCTCGAACCTCACAAGATGCCTTATCAAAGAGGAATGAAAAATGAAGAGTTCATTCTAGTGTTGTCATAGGTACTAATGTTCATGAACAAAATGAATGAATAATGGTGTCATCAAAGAGGAAAGAAGAAGGAGCTCACCAAACTGTGTTGATGTCATTGGTCCTGAGATGCAGAGTACAGTAATGTTGTTATTTTTTATCAAATGCAATGAAAATAGGATAAAAATAATGTATATACAAGATAAGTTGTGTTTTCCAAAGAAGAAAGAATTCATAAACTGGTATGCAGAAAGATGAGCAAGAGTTGGTGCTATCAAATGTAATTATTATTTGTGCAGGAGCACCTAGGCTATCCTCAAAGACCTAGTTAGTTTTGGCTTGTAATTGACTCTATCCAAGTTAGTATTTTTTTTATTAGACCTAAGAAGGTCTTTTTTTTGTGTGTGACTAGGTGAATTAGTGGTTAGTGCTAATTTCATTCTAGTTTAGTTTAGTTTTCTTTTAAGTGTTTAGCCCTTAGAATAGGCCTAAATTTTGGAAATGGGGTCTAAATTTGTCCTAGAAATATGTAAGGTGAGAAACATAATTAAAAAGGATTTAATGATGTTATTTCATCTATTTTTATGGGTTACATGCCCTAAAATATACTTTGCATCATAAATTCAAAATATGCTCAAAAGTTTTCATGACAACATTTGCAACTTTTTGCAAATGTTGCATGCAACTCGACAACTTTGGATTCCCCTAATTATAGGAGTGGTAAATAAATTCTAGTGGATTGAAATGGTGGAGGAAGAATCTTATGTAACACTATGGCTCATTTCCTGAGGTAGATTTGATTGTAAGCAACTTTTTGAAAGCAATAGAGCAAGTGTTATGAGATACAACGTACAGTCGACTCATTTGAATGTTCTTTGTGCTTTAATGGATTGAAATACTTCATCTATTGGTGGATTCATATAGTAGGAAAATATTAAAGACTTTTTGATTTAGGAATCAAGTAGTGTAGTGTTAATTTGTGAGATGTAGGAAATTGTTAAAGTTTTAGAGAGTCTGCTGGTCCAGTTCAGTGCAATTTTGGTTTTATTGCTACCCCATGAAATCCATCCGTGGGAAACTCAAAAGGTTGGATGAATGAGTTAGGGGAGCCTCTATATAGTATACATATACAAGTAGGAGGTCACAAGAGTCAATTTTATATTTTTATATCCATGCCCTAGGTGGGCTAGGACTGTCCTGTTAGGTGTATGGTAGGAGAAAAGGTGAATGCAGAGACAAGGTGTGTATGAAAGTTCTGAACCAAGTGTGGTCTCTGAGTATTTATGGTCTTATAGATCCCTGGTATCAATTTTAGAGCTCATCCAATCCATTTGGATAGATTTTTCCATCAAAGTTAGTGAACTACTTGTGAAGAGACAAAATAGGCCTAATAGCCCTACAATTCAGGACAGAGGTTTACAGAAGGCTTGGGGACTCTAGACCTTGAAAATATTTTAGGTATTCAAAAAGGGTATCTAGATCCTAGATTATTTTTAGGGTATTTTTGGAATATTTTGAAGTAAATCTAGAAAAACCCTCTGGATAGGGCTAATTGGTCAATTAGTCCTAATAGGATCGTTTTGAGAGAAGCTCTGGAACTGGATCAAATCGGGATTAAAGACCTGTGAAAATGGAAATATATGGATTTAGAATGAACATATAGGTAGTGGACAAGGCCCTTGTAGCACTTGTGGAGTTGGCATGAATGGTTTAGGTTTGGAATCCTTCAAGGCAAGTGTGAAGCATTGAGACAAAACTAATGGTAGTTGTCCCTCAAGGTGAAACACAAGAAGAGTGACTCTTAGAGAAGAGTTTGGATTAGTCTTAGACTCAGTGTCCTGAGGATATTGAGATCCTAAAAGAATAATTGGGATCCTAAGTGGAATAGGGAAATCAAAGTCTTGTCTAGAGCATTGTGTGACCACACCTTGGGGTTACTTTTATCAGATTGGTATCAGAGCATAGCTATTTAGACTTGTGGTTAATGTTCCAACCAATTGAATCAGTGGGAGAGGTAAAAATGATGACTAATTCCAAGCTATCCAAGAAGGTAGATGATCAATAAGTGGAGAATAGGATACTCAAAGAGAGATTGGCTCAATAGGAGGAAAAGGTAGAAGAAGTTGATGTGAAAGTAGATGAAGTAAAGGATAAGGTTGAAGGGAAAGGCAAGGATATTTCCATTGATGATGAAGTACCTAAGTTTACCCTTTCCTTACTGAGGAGCCATTCTTGAAAGATTTAAAGGATATGAGTGTCAAAGTACTAGAAGGAGTTCCAATCTTTAGTAGAAAGATGGAGCTAGAGATAGTCCTTGACTGGATAGAGGGACTAGAAAACCATTTTGAGTGTGATGGAATCATTGAAGCTAAAAAGGTGAAGGTTGCAAAAGATAGTCTGAGAGGGTATGCACTCACTTGGTCAAAATTCATCAAAGATGAGAGAGAGAAGGAAGGAAAGATGCCCATTGATTCATGGAAGGCTATGGTTTCAAAATTCAAAGATGCTTATATCCCCGAGGATTATGAAATCCAATTGCATAATAGAAGGCAGTGTTTGAGACAAAAGGACCTAGATGTAAACTCATACACTGAAGAATTTTAGAGACTTTGTGTGAGATCTATAGTTGCAGAGGATGAGAAGGTTAAGGTAGAAAGATACCTTAATGGACTAAATTGGACCATACAAGATGAGATGAGTCTTTTAAATCCAGACACCATTCAGAAGTGCCACCAAGTTACCATCAAAGTTGAAGAGAAGCTAAGGAAGAAACAAGACTCTAGTACTACCAAAGGAAGAGGTAGAGGAAGAGATAATAGAGGACAGAGAGGTGGATATGGTGGAAGGAGTTCTGAAGACAAGAACCAAGGGGAGAATAAATTTTTTGAACAACAAGAAGGAAAATCAAATATAGGGGGTTCAAATAGAGGAAGGAACTCTAATAGCAAAGGAAGAAACAAAAACCAAGGTAGGGATAATTACTTTGCCACTATGAAGTGTTACCACTACAATCAGATGGGACATCCTACATACAAATGTCCAGAGAAGGGTTCAACTTCTCAAGGACGTGACAAGAGGATGGACTATGTCCAAGAAGAAAGTAATGGTGTAAAAAAACACCCTGAGGTTCCCTTAGAATAAGAAGAAGGTGAGAACCTTATGATGAGAAGAACTTTGATTAAGGAGCCAGTAAAAGAAGTGTCAAGTCAGCGGAGGTCACTCTTTAGAGTGAAGTGTAAGATGATGGGAAAAGTGTGTAGAGTCATTATAGACTGAGGGTCTACTGAAAATATAGTGTCAGAGGAAGCAGTCAGCAAGTTTAAAATGACAAGAATGCCCCACAGCAATCCTTACAAGGTCACTTGGCTAAACAAAGGGCAACATGTCCTTGTCAATGAGAAAGCTTGGGTGGAGTTTTAAATTGGGAGGTATAAGGACAAAGTC
The DNA here is from genome assembly GCA_018584345.1 of Thuja plicata. Classification (NCBI taxonomy): domain Eukaryota; kingdom Viridiplantae; phylum Streptophyta; class Pinopsida; order Cupressales; family Cupressaceae; genus Thuja; species Thuja plicata. The sequence goes on from MU225770.1 coordinate 894,289, forward strand.
TTATGTCATGTCCTTCCTATGGACACATGTCACATATTCCTAGGTAGACCATGGCAAGTTGGCATAAATTCCATGCATGATGGTGCAAAGAAGTCATACTCTTCCAAGAAGGACAATGTGACATTCAACATCTAGCCACTACTAGAGGATGCATCCATGAAGTCGTCTAGCCCAAATGTTCTCATGGTGAGTGATAAGGAGTTTTTAGAGGCCTTGGAATAAGGAGATGGATTTTTTTGCATTCGTGTTGAAACCAAGAGAAGAAAATGCAGACATAGTAGTAAAGAAGACATAGTTTCCAAATGAAGTGCGGGAGCCGTTGCAGAAGTATGAAGGCATAGTCAGTGATGGAAAATGATCATCCCTACCACCTAAGAGGTTAGTAAGTCACCAAATAGACCTAATCCCTAGAGCTACCATACCCAATAATTCTGCATATAAGATGACTCCTCAACAAAATGTGGAGATAGCTAGGCAGATTCAAGAAATACTAAGCCAAGGTCTGATTAGGAAGAGCATTATCCCTTGTGTCATTCACACTATCTTAGCCCCTCAAAAGGGAGTAAAATGGAGGTTATGTACTGACTCCAAAGAAATAAATAGAATAACCATTAGGTATAGGTTCTCTATCCCTAGGATAGAAGACCTAATGTACTGCCTAGGAGGAGCAAGGTATTTTACCAAGATAGACCTAAAGAGTGGCTATCATCAAATAAGGGTAAATGAGGGAGATGAGTGGAAAACAACCTTCAAGACCACAGAAGGATTGTACGAGTGGCTTTTCATGCCATTTGGGTTATCCAATACAACATTAACATTCATGAGGTTGATGAATGAAGTCCTTAAAGATTATATTGGAAACTTTTTGGTAGTCTACTTGGATGATATAATTATCTATAGTAAGACAAGAGAAGAAAATATCAGACACCTAGAAAGTGTTTGCAAGAAGCTACATGAGGAGGAACTGGTGATAAATTTGGAGAAGTGTGAGTTCATCAAGAAAGAGTTAGTGTACCTTGGATTTTTTCTATCTCAAGGCATCCTAAAGATGGATCCTAGCAAAGTGGAGGCCATCATCAAATGGCCTACTCCAAGAACATGCACCGAGGTAAGAAGTTTTCATGGCTTAGCCTAGTACAATAAAAAATTTATCAAACAATTTAGTGCAATGTGTGATCCTATGGTTGATACTATCAAGGGTGGGATGAAGACTAAATTTGTGTGGAATGAACAAGCTAACCATGTGTTTGATCTATGGAAAAATAAGATTGCTACCCAACCAATTTTGGTTTTACCAAACTTTGAAAAGTTATTTACAGTGGAATGTGATTCTAGCAATTTAGCCATTGGTGTTGTCGTGAGCCAAGAGGGAAGACCACAAGCCTTCCACTCTGAGAAACTAAGTGAAGCAAAGAAGAAATACTCTTCTTATGACTTAGAGATGTATGGTCTAGTCTGATCAACGAGGAAGCTGGGGCATTAGTTTCTTCCAAAAGCGTTCATAGTCTATCTAGACAATCAAGCATCCATTTTCTTGAACTCTCAAGATAAAACCACCATCCAATATTCATTCTTGAAGTTACTCCTCTCATTTTCCATCTTACACGCCTCAGTGACTGAAAAATATGTAGGAATCTCTTCCTAGATAGATAGTGGGATGACTATTATGGATTTTATAAACAACAAATCCCTTTTGGACCTCGAATTCAGATGTGGGACTTATACTTAGTCGAATAGAAGAATTGAATTTCATAGTCTATTGAGACAATCAAGAATTAAGATTCTTGAACTTAGGACTTGTTGGTGATATACTTCCATTCTTCCTTGTGAACCATACATGTCATGGTTCTCAACTTCATCTTCAGAATCTATATCAGGGAATGGATAAGAATTATTCATATCACATATATTATGATCCCATAGCTCACCTTCTTTAGCTTATTGTTCTTCATTAACACTAATGTCTAGGGCTACAACACAAAAATTAGTCACAAGCATATGAAGTGGGTTGAATACCTACAAGCCTACACCTTCAACATCAAACACAAGAAGGGGTTTCATAATAAGGTAGAAGATGCCTTAAGTAGAAGAGCCCTGACCATTCAAGAGATCCAACTATAGAGAATGGGGATAGACAACTTAAAATACCTATATGGTGAAGATGAGGACTTTGCAGGCATTTACAAGGTATGCCAAGAGTACAAAAATCACTTTCATGGTCAATTCTCTGAGTATACTTTATAGAGTGGTCTATTGTTTAAAGGAACTCAATTGTGTGTCCCTAGGGGATCTATTAGAGAGAATATAATATAGGAGAAACACAATGGTGCACTTAGTGGTCATTTTAGTGTTAACAAAACTCAAGAATTAGTTCAAAGATTCTACTTTTGGCCCAAGATGAATTTGGATGTTAAGAGATATGTAGAAGGTTGTGTTATCTGTCAAAAGGAAAAATGCACATCTACTAATGTAAGAATATACCAAACTTTACCCATTCCAACCAGATCATGGGAATGTCTGAGTATGGATTTGCAGTGGGATTGCCCAAGACAAAGTAGAGAAGGATACCATTTATGTTATTGTGGACAGATTTAGCAAGATGGCACACTTTGTACCCTACAAGACAAAAAAATGGTGCCAGTCAGATAACTTCCTTATTTTTCAAGAAGGTAGTTAGAATACATGGTTATCCACTGAGCATAGTGTTTGACAGAGACCAGAGTTTGTGAGTCATTTTTGGAAGACTCTCTGGCAGAAGTTGGGAACAAACTTGTCTTTTGGATCTACATATCATCCTCAATCTGATGGCCAAATAGAGCTAGTCAATAGGAGTCTTGGAAATCTCCTAATGTGTCTAACTAAGGAGTATGGTCAAACTTGGGACTGACTAATTGGGCAAGCAGAAGATGCCTATAATGACATAGTGAATAGGACTACTGGCAAGAGTCCTTTTGAAATAATTTATGGCCTTCATCCAAGAGGCATATATGACCTCTAAGATCTAAAGGATGGAGCCAAGGGAAGTGGTTATGTTGATGAATTTGAACATGATATGCAAGAAGTTCATGAGACAGTGAGGAAGACACTCATTGAAAATATAGAGAAGATTAAGAGCTAAGTGGATGAGAGGAAAAGAGATGTCCAATTCAAAGTTGGGGATCTAGTGATGGTTCACCTCAACAAGGAAATATTATAGAAAGGAAAACCACATAAGCTTCAGATGAGAAGAATTGGCCCATGTGCCATACTGGCCAAATATGGAACAAACACCTACAAGGTGGAACTTCCAGAGGATATGGGGTTATCTCCAGTGTTTAATGTTGCATACCTAGTTTTATACAAAGGCCCAATCCCAGATGTAGATCACATTTTTACTGAAGTCATATCAGAGTTGGAAGAACTCTACTTGCCATCTGCACCAATCAAGAAAGAAGATCAAAAACTAGATTCCAGAGTCTACAAGAAGACAAGGATGAAGAAATGTCAAGAACACTTTATGAAGTGGCATGGACAACTAAATACAGATGCAGTATGGATAAAAGAAATAAAGTTCAAAAAGTTTGGCATTGACCTCAACTTACTCAATCCAAGGGTGGATTGAAGTCTTTTCATTTGGGCAGGATGGTGCAGGAGCACCTAGGCTATCCTCAAAGCCCCAGTTATTTTTGGCTTGTAACTGACTCTAGCCAAGTAAGTATGTTTTTTCATAGACCTTAGAAGTTATTTTTGTTGTGTGTGACTAGGTGAATTAATTTTTAGTACTAATTTCATTCTAGTTTAGTTTAGTTTGATTTAAGTGTTTAGTCCTTAGAATAAGCCTAATTTTGGGAAATGGGGTGTAAATGTGTCCTAGACCTATGTAAGGTGAGAAAGATTCATAAAAAGGGTTTAATGTTGTTATTTCATTGAGTTGTATGGGTTAGAGGCCCTAAAAGATAGTTTGCATCATAAATGCAAAAGATGCTCAAACGTTGTCATGACAACATTTGCAACTTTTTGCAAATGTTGCATGCAACTCGAACACTTTGGATTATGGTGGAGGAAGAATCTTATGGAACTCTATGGCTCATTTTCTGAGGTAGATTTGATTGTAAGAAAGTTTTTGAAAGAAATAGAGCAAGTGTTCTGAGATACAAAGTAGAGTCGAGTAATTTAAATGTTCTTTGTGCTTTAATGGATAGAAATACTTGATCTATCGGTGGGTTCGTGTAGTAGGAACATATTCAAGGAATTTTACATTCATGAAGAAATTAGTGTAGTGTAAATTTTTTAGCTGTAGGAATTTTTTTAAGTTTTAGAGAGTCTGTTGGTCGAGTTTAGTGCAATTTTGGTTTTATGCCCCCCCCCCCCATGAAATCCAACAATGGGAAAACCGAAAGGTTGGATGAATGAGTTAGTAGAGCCTCTCTATAGTGTAAATATGCAAGTAGGAGGTCAGAGGAGTAAATTTTATATTTTTATAGTCATGCCCTAGGCGAGCTAGGACTGTCCGGTTAGGTGTATGGCAGGAGAAAAGATGAATGCATAGACAAGGTTGTGTATGAAAGTTATGAACCAAGTGTGGTCTCAAGGTCTTTAGGGTCTTATAGATCCCTGGTATCTATTTCAGAGCTTATCCAATCCATTTGGATATATTTTTCCATCAAAGTTAGTGAACTACTTATAAAGAGACAAAATAGGCCTAATAGCCCTACAATTTAGGACAAAGGTGTATGGAAGGCTTGGGGACCCTAGACCTTGAATATATTTTAGGTCTTCAAAAAGGGTATCTATATCCTAAATTATTTTTAGGGGTTTCTTCGAATATTTAGAAGTAAATCTAGAAAAGACTTCTGGATAGGGCTAATTGGTCAATTAGGCCTAATAGGATCATTTTAAGAGAATCTTTGGAACTCGACCAAATTGGGATTAAAGAACTATGCAAATAGGAATGTATGGATGTAGAATGAGCATAAAATTAGTGGAAAAGTCCATTGTATCATTTGTGGATTTGGCATGAAGTGTTTAGGTTTGGAATCCTTTAAGGAAAGTGTGAAGCATTGAGAGAAAACTAATGGTAGTTGTCCCTCAAGCTGAAACAGAAGAAGAGTGACTCTTAGAGAAGAGTTTGGATTAGTCTTAGGCTTAGGGTCTTGAGGCTATTGAGATCCTAAAATAATAATTGGGAACCTAAGTGGACTAGGTCAAGCATAGTCCTATCTAGAGCATTATGTGAGCAGAGCTTTGAGATAATTATATCAGTTATGGATATGCAAATGCAATTCATCACGGTGTCACCAAAGAAGAGTAAAAATGTATTCAAAAAATGTTGATATTAAATGTTGTTGTAAAAAATGGTGTACAAATATAGTGTGTAAGTTCATAGCAGAGGTCTTCAAAGTAGGAGAGGATGCATGCAATCGTAAAGCTTCTTTCTATCAAATGAAAGTGATATGCAGATACAAGGGAAGATGATTAAATTATAGTGATATCAAATGTTGTTATGAATGTGCATGTACAGAGAAAATGAATAATAGTTACATCTATTTTGCAATGTTGTTATAAAAAGGTGTCAGATCAAACAACAACGTTATCAAATTGCGAACTAATATGCAAAAGGAGATGAATTGCTTCTTACAATAAAATGATATGAAAATCAAATAATAGTGTGTATTCAAGATAAGAAGGATAAAATTAATGGTGCTATAAAGAGATTCTAGATCATAAAATTTATTATCAAATGAAATATGCATGTACACAGGAGATGAGTAAACAATGTGTTCCTAAAAGAAAAAAAACTTCAGTAGTACTGTTATAGGCTGCTACCAAGACATCATGTTGATTCTATTATTTGTTATCAAATACAATATGCATATGCAAAAGGAAGGTGAATTTGAGTATTATCAAGAGATGAAAATATGCATATGCAAATATCAGATGTATAACAGTGTTATTAAATGTAAGGTGCATGTTAAATGATAGTGATGTTCAAGAATGTGAAGGATGCATTTTAAAGTATCAAGATCTCTATTCATAGTAATGCTCATGGGTGTCACGAGCCCATGCTCAAACCCTATGGATATATTTCTTACTGGAGTTGAAATTGCATATTTTTACACTTATTACTACCATTTTTACAAAGTAGAGACCATACGGTTTTTTTGTAAGTTCAGACAACATCAAGTTAATGCCAAGCACAGTTCAAGTGTCGGTCTTGATAGTGAAAGGCATCAAGAACATACAACATGGTCACTATCAATAGTGGAAAAAAATACAAAGAAACCCCAAGAAGAGAGTATAAAGACAAAATAGAGTGAAGGAGCGACAACATGATTATAGCAGAAGAGGTGTATCATAAGAAGCAACAGACATCAACATTGATAGCTCAAGCTATCCAAGCCAAAAAAAAGACTTATTTAATAGTAGTTTGTTCAAGCAAAGGGCTTGATTTGAGAAAAAAAATAACAGCAAAGCATAATAACCCAGAATCATTGCAAGAATCCTGGTGAAAATGAAGAAGGTCAAAGCACATATCTCTAAGTTCAAAACCTATGTAATGCAATGACATGTTCAACATAAGACAAAATCAAAGACAAAGATAGAGATGGTAGCTTATTTGGACTCAACAAAGCTGAGATAAAAGTAATAGCACCAGAGAAGTGATGTTCTTTGAGCCCAAGCTCCATAAAGACATACATGAGAAGCACCATCTGTAATGGCCAAGACCCAAATCAAAAAAATCCCACAGTGTTCAAAAAGCCCAAGCTCTCTATTTACAGAAGAAAAATCCAGTTCGAGCACACACTCCAGTGCTAAACATAGCATGATCCCCAGATGGAGTGGGAATAACTCCAAATGGTGAGAGCCCAAGATCTTTATTACAGTAATGAATTCCAGTTAGTGCCCGATCTCCATGCTCGAATAACATACAGTCACAGCCAAAGATAGAATAAAATACAGAGATAACACTATATTCGAGTAGAGAGATCACCGAGGAGAGCTTCAATAAACAACCCAACTCCCAGTTCATAGTGATGAAATCCATGTCAAAAACCTGAGCACACAGAAGAAGGAAAAGAACAAAAAGAAACACCATAGTTGCAGCATGGGCAGCACCATGGATTAGGGTTTCAAACCTCATATTTTTCCCAAAAGAAAAAATAATGCAATGACTGATAAAAGCCAAGTTTTTTTAAACTTTGGAATTCATGGACAATCATTAAACTCTAAAGTGCACGACAACTAGTTTCAAGTGCCACAACGATGTGGATATTTTGGAGAGTGGTTGATTGCATAGGTATTGGTCATGTTGACTCAAGAGTTATGCTGTCAGTTTATGGCATGAGTTTGGGGTTTTTGTATGGTTTTGGGGTTTAGGTTATATGTATTGAGTTAGGGCTTGATTATACATTTGTTTATTTATGTTGGTAATGTGTTTAAAAGATGTATATTTTTAAATACCAACATTAGGGGCATGTATTAAGGCATGAATTATGCCTAATGGTTAGTGTTTCTAGCTAATTCGGAGGACTTTTGGAGGGCATTGGAATTTTGAAAATAGCAGAGGGTATATATCTAGACTTGATAGTCCATTTTAGGTGTTTAGAATTTAGAGAGAAGGTGGTTTTGTGAACATATTTATTCCTTTGTTCCTTTTGCATGCATTTTGTAACCATAGGTTTAATTTTGATGCAATATTGTGTTCAAGTGAATGTAACTTATTCCTTGGCATGTTTTGTATCTTAGCATGTAACCATTTGCAGATTTTAAAGAAAATAAAGCAAATTCCCCATTGTTCACATATTTTCTGAGTTTTGATATCAATCCTTTTCAACTTTTTTTGCATTTAAGTGTAATGTGTTTTATAGCATAGATAAGTGAATTAATCCAATTCCTTCTTTAAGTTTTCAAAATACAACATTTTGCAGAATCAGTATGTCTCTTGATAGATTATCATTGTTTGTGGTACAAACACTAAGAGTGGGTTTTTAGGTCAGCCTGTACATTGAATAGTGAATATTTACTGCAAATCTCAGTAGTGCGTGTGTTGTGGATACTAGTTTGAAGTTATGATTAGTCTAAATCCAGTTTACTATATCACCCCGCCTTTTTTTTTTTTTAACGTTATCCTTTTTCCTTTCCCCAATTAGAGAATTAGTCATAGGTAATATTCCAATTCCAAAAGGAACTGACCTAGAATCCAGAGATTCCTTCTTAATCAGAGTCCACACACAACTCAAGAAGGTTTCCATTGTTACCCTGAGATATTAGTATGCCCTAATGTCAGAATTAGGGTGATATTTCAAGGCATTAACAGTTTTTGGCATGCCTAGTGGGACTCCTTGTGATACATGAGCATAATCCAAACAAGGAGTGTAAAAGAGTCTGATTATTTAGAGCTGTCACACACTAGGAGAGGAAGAACTTTGCAGAGAGTACCTAGGGGTCAGCAAGAGTTTTCCTTCCAGCCTGAAGTAAGGGGTAGGAAACAAGGAAGACCAAGGTAGAGAAGGTCTAAAAGGAGTTCAAATCCTCCCTACAATACTAAGTTGTCAGATTATAATCAAGAATCTTTTGAAAGTCCACCAACACCTCAAATTCAAGTTGTTCTTGAGAAACCAAAAGAGGAAGAGAATACAACACCTTCTAGTTCTACCACAACACCTCCAAGAATGGCTAGAAGGATTCCATTTGTGCCTTTTGATTAGGGCAGCCCTTTAAGGATTGCCAATAACAACAAAATTCCATTGGCCACCTTGATAGGGTTACTATATTTCACAGGAGAAGGACAGACAAAAACTATTGAGCATATCAGAGATGTTAAATCTCTTTGCAATGTTCACCACATCACGGAGGAGGATGTAGATTTGAAGCTATTGGCTGCATCATTGAAGGGAAAAGAATTGGAATGGTTTAGAACCCTTCTGGTTGGATCTATTTCTACATGGGATACACTAGGTGAGCAATTATCTAATTTTTTTGAAGACAAATCTGATAATCTATATTTTGTGGAACAACTAACAGCTATCAGAAGGGCTCCACAAGAAGAGATGAGTGATTTTAATCTGCATTTCCAAAATACGTGGATTAGAATCCCTGCCACTGTAAGACCCTTATCTAAATATGAATTCTTGTACTTTCTTAAGAGTCTAAATAGTGACATTTCAATTATGATTCAGTCAATGGGGAGTAATTCTTTACCTCAAGCTTTTGATATTGCTATTAGAGTGGCAAATAATCTTATTTAGGCAGGAAAGATATCTCCTAGGCCACCTATGCCTTTCTTTCCTAGCATTCAATCTAATATGCCATTGATTACCCCACCTCTAGCACCTTTAACATCTTCCAAAAAGGAAGAAAATATTTTTTCTGCCCCAATAATGAGTTGTAAAGTATAAAGGACAGCCAACAGAAAATTGAAAGCTTATTGCAAACCTTCAAAATTGAGTTGGTAAACCTTAAAAGGAAGCAAGCTCAAGGAAATCCAATAGTCCATACTCAGAATAAATTTTCTAGTTCCTCATCACAACAGCCTAACCAACCCATTTACCAAGGTAATAAGCAAAAATACTAAGGAAATAGAAATACCAATAGGCAGAATTGGAACCAAAGGCCTTATAGAGATTACAAACCTACACCTCTTAATGTTGTTAGGGATATTGTTCCTAACCAAAATAACCTTGTTGTTAACTATGATTGGTGTTATCCTTTTGGGCAGCCTCACAATCAGTCAAAGCACACTAATGGAGTGCTTAATAAGGCTCTAATGGTTCAAAGTGTGGCTGATTCACAACAAGATGCATCCATTGATGTGCTCCAGACATTGCCTTTCTTAATTGGAAAGAGGAAGAATTTTGTGGGGTGAGTAATGATTCACCTGTATCAACAAACAATAGAGCCAAGAAGAGAGCTCTAGAAATAGAGCAATCAGCTACTAAGATTTTTGCTATAACTGAATTAGTACCCATCACTCTTGTTTCTATAATGAAAGAACGCCCCTCTTTCACAACTAAGGAGAAGCATCAGAAGCATGCAGATTAGATCATTTGTAAATCTCCTCATAAAGTATAGTTTGTCGTTCCTTTTAATATTGTTGATAATATGAAGAAGATGAATGTCTCTATTTCTATGTGGGATTCTCTAGTCATTCAAGGGAACGAAGTTTTACTTAAGGAAGAGCTATCAAAAGGAGCAACAATTTCATAGAAAACTTTAAAGCAGCGTTCAAGGACTATTTTGGCCAATACACAGGAAACAAATGTTCAAGGAACAACAATAAAAGGATGGTAAGAAAGTTAAAAATGTTAAGCCAGCTCCTTTTTATGTTTCCTTGATCATTGGTAATAAATTAGTACATAATTGGATGGTTGATAGTGGTGCAATTAACACAGTAATATCCAAGAAGATTGTAGATTTACTTGATTTGAAGTATGAACCTCTTGAGAAGGGAGTGATTCAATTAGATGGTTCATCAGTCCACACTTAAGGTGTTGTTAAAAATGTAATTTTGACCATTCATGCTTGCACAAATTTCTCTATTCCACGGAACATCTATGTTATAGATTAGCCCCCTTATTTTTCTCTGTCTATCTAGGGATTTTACAGCAAAGATAGGTGGATATTTCTTATTAGATTGGTCTCACATTCTATTTAGAACAAGGTATGGTGCAAAAGTGACCATAAAATCAAAGTCGTTGACCAAAGATCACATAGAGCCTTTTACTCCCAGCCCTACTAATGCTAGTTGTGTGATCATAGATGCTAAAGATTATCTAACCTTTGATGCTCAAATAGAGGGCATCCCTGAAATATTAATGGATGAGTGGGAGACTGGAAATGCTTTTAAACATCAAGATAGTATTATTTATGATGTTGGTTTTGGTAATTATATGATATCTGGATCTGATCGTGTTATTCCTAACTTGATAAAAGTCCAAGATGCTGATTAAGAATAGCCTAATCAGCTTTGGGACTTGTATTTTGATGGATCTAGAAACAAGGATGGATCTGGTATAGGGGTTATGCTTGTGTCTCTAGATGGTGACAAATATTATGCTGCATTCAGATTATCATTTTCTTTTTCTAACAGTGTGGCTGAATATGAAGGTTTGATACAGGGCTTAGAGTGGGAAAGAAAGAGAAATGTAAAATGTTTGAGGGCATTTGGAGATAGTGAATTGGTGGTCCATCAGGTGAGAGGTCTGAATGCTATTAAGAATGATCTCCTCAAATTGTATAAGTCCAAAATATCAGATATTTTAGATGATTTTGATGCATTCAACTTGATTTATGTACCTATAAATAAAAACCAGCATGCTGATAGATTAGGTGCCATTGGTGCTCAAGTCACAATTTCTAAAAATAAATGTGTAAATTATGATCAATATCACGTAAAGATTGTGGTTAGGCCATCGATTATAGATAATGTAGTTAAATTGAAGGTTTTCAATAGTGATGAGCAGATCTTGAGTTTTATGACAAAAACTGATGCCTTTCAGTTCTGATGATCAGTTCAAAAAGAAAAAAACCAACATGCTCATTAAGGAAGATCATTATGAGGACTTAGAAATATTTAGAGACGAATTCTTAAAGGTAGGTAAAGTTAACTCTCCTCAGGATAAGGATCTTGTTATTTCTTTATTTCAAGAATTTAGTGATGTATTTGCTTGGGATTATGCTGATTTGAAAGGGTCTGAACCTCAATTGACCCAACATACTATTGAATTAGAGCCCAATTCTAGGCCAATCAGGCAAAGACAAAGGATAATTAACCCCAAATTAGAGCATCTAATGCTTAAAGAGCTGAATAAAATACTGCATGGTGGAATATTATTTTCCAATCAAACATGCATATTGGGTTTCAAATCTAGTTCATGTAAGGAAGAAAAATGGGGAGATTATATTGTATGTGGATTTTAGAGACCTTAATAGGGCATCTCTAAAAGATAGACACCCTCTTCCATCAATGGAACACATATTGCAGTATGTTTCTAGTTTTGAAAGGTTTTCCCTTCTAGATGGTTATTTAGGTTATAATCAAGTTTTAGTAAAAGAGGTAGATAAGTTTAAAACAACTTCTACCACTAAATGGGGAATAATGTAATACAAAAGAATGCCATTTGGGCTATCAAATGTAGGTGCCACATTCCAAAAATCTATGGGCGTGGCTTTCAAAAATCTAATGTACAAATTTGTTTTGGTTTACTTGGATGATGTTACTATTTACAACAAAATTGCAGAACAACATATAGGCCATTTAAGGCAAGTGCTTCAAAGATGCAGAGAGTTTGGAATCTCTCTCAACCCTAAAAATTCACTTTTTCTAGTCCATGAAGGTAAAATTTTAGGGTATCAAGTTTCAAAGGAGGGTACGACAATAGATCCTGAAAGAATCCATGCAATTATGGATTTATCTTTTCCAAAACATAAGAAGGGGCTGCGAAGTTTTATTGGGAGAATTAACTTTGTTAGACACTTTATCCCACATATTGCTAATTTTTTTTAGCCCTTAAATGCAATGCTAAAGAAAAATGTGCCTTTCAGTTGGACTAAGGAGGGAAAGTCAATTTTTGAACAGATCAAACAAGCCCTATCATCAGCTCCTACATTAGCTAATCCTGATTTTTCCAAAGATTTTATCTTATATGCTTATGGAGAATATGATATTGTTTCAGCTATGTTGGTGTAGAAAAATGATGATAATCTAGAACAACCAGTTGCCTCTTTTAGCAAAGGGATGGATGACTATGAACAAAGGTACGGTTTATTGAAAAACATGTACTAATTATTATTAAATATTTAAAGAATTTTAAACATCTGGTTGCTAGAAATAAAGTTCATCTAATGGTTGCACATCCTAGCATTAAAGAGTTCCTATTAAACAAAGATGTAAATGAGAAAAGAGCAGGATGGATCACAAAGTTATGGAATATGATGTGCATATCCATGTAACCAAGCTGGTTAGAGGTAACAGTTTGTGAGCACAAATGGAAGAAACAGAGGAAGTTGTTGAAAGAAATGAGGAGGTTGTCTTGCTTCAAGATAATCTTGTACTTAATGATCAACCAGCAACTTGGTTGACTAATATGAGGATATTTCTAGAAACTAGAAAACATCCACCTAATTTTGATAAAGCCAAAAGGTGGTTTTTCAGATTGTAATATGTTCCTTATGTTTTGATTAATGGTACGCTTTATAGAAAAGAATTTTCTGGGATGTTGCTAAAATGTATTGATATTGCTAATCAAAGAAATTTTTTGTCTGAATTTCATGATGGATCATGTGGAGGACACTTCAATCCTAAGAATATAGCTTGGAAGATATTAAGGGCGGGCGTTATTGGCCTGATGTATTTAAGGATGCCCATTCTTGGGAAAGAAGATGTCAGAAATGTGCTCTTTTTGCAGGAAAACAAAGACTAGCAGCATTACCACTGAAGCCTATCATTGTTAAACAACCATTTATCAAGTGGGGAGTGGATTGTGTAGGCCCCATTAACCCTAATTCTAGTGCAGGTCACAAATGGATTTTAACTGCTATACACTATTTCACAAGATGGACCGAAGCTATTGCATTAAAGGAATCAACTAGATTTGTTGTTCTCAACTTCTATGAAGACATTATAACCAGGTTTGGGGTCCCTCAATCAATTATTTCAGATAATGCGTCAGCTTTTGTTTGTTCTACAATAACAGAATGGGATGTTAAGAATGGAATTTATTTGGATACATCATCTAACTATTACCCTCAGTGTAATGGACTTGCTGAGTCTACTAATAAGAACCTCATAAGGATTATCAAAAGGACTCTATAGAAGAAGAAGAGGGATTGGCATTCCAAACTCAAGGCAGCCCCAATGGTAGGAAAAATTACACCAAAGTAGATCAATGGTAGCTCACCCTATGTACTGGATTATGAAATTCCTTTTAGATAAATAGCCTATGGGAAGATTAGTGAATGTGGGACCTTATGCTATTTCACTAAGAAACCTATGGTATTTTAGCAATCGTCTCTTAATTTTATTTGGAGAGAAAAGGGGAAGAAGTATGCTAATTTACTAAAACACAATATGCCAAGATTTTTAGGATACTCGGGGATAAGTGCATAAGCTATATAGAGAAATAGAATATCAAGGCAACCTCTAAAACAAAAAAGAATTTTACACAGTCATAGATAAATGAAAAAACCATTCAAACATAAGACATAGAGTGAACACACAAAGATAATTATAGAAAAGAAAATCTTAAAGCATAATCTATTCAGTAAAACTTAGAGACACATACACTAAAGCCAGAAAAATCATAGAAACATTCATGAAAAAATGATTATCAAAAGAACAAATGGGTAGCTACATAATTGATTATATTTATTTGATTCAAATGCACATTACAATTTAAGGCTTTCAAAGTAGTTTTTCAAATAAAAGTTGAAATTCTTGTTCCAATTACAAAATTTTGTATCATATACTAGCAAAGAAACTACTTTGATTCCAGCAAATGGAAATCATCCCTAAAACTACACCACATGGCATACCTTCATCGCTAGTCCTAAAATGAAGGTAGCTAGTATATGATCTATTAACAAACTCAGATCCTTCATCATTTTCTCTAAAACTGTTGAATTGCAAAAAGTGTAATGGTTTCATAGAAAATTGTGCCTAATTGAAAACAAACTGAGCTTGCAGACACAAGATCCATGGAAGGATTTGGCTGCAACAAGAAAGAGACACGACACTTAGGCATGGAATCTATCTTGAAATAAAAGAGAACTCCTTCAATCGCCTATGAGATGACTACATGTATCATTGAATTAGATCTCGGGCCCAATAGCATAAAATATAATGTGGTTAGTCCTGGATAAACATGTGGCACTCAAGTAGAGAACTAAACATAAATAAGATAAAATTGACTCCAAAATTCCCGCCGTGTTGGTAGTTAGCAAGTGCCCATTATATCTTGACCAAAAATACCACAAAGAGGGAAAATGAAGAAAAGGAAAAATCTCTCTTTAGCAAAATGGTGAAAAATTATTCACGGGTCATCTCTCCCTCGAGCTAATGGAGCTAAAATATTAGTCCTTTAAATAAAATGAATAATATTTCATGCTTCCATTCATTCTAGAACAACTTTTCTCATACACTCTTATCAATATCTCACCTTCTCATATGCAAGACGTGTAAATCCCTAAACATTACAGTTATAATCCTTTTTCCTTCTTCTAACATGGTGCTTCCCAAGCCTAAATTTAAGAAAGTATAGAGGACAGAGTCTTTTTAAAAATGGATATAATAGATTGTTGTAATAAAAAAACCGATGTCAAGAATAATTAAGGTGAACAAGAGAGTGTTATTGTTCAAATACATTTTCTAGCAGAAAGCATAAAATCAATTCCATCATAGCTCTTTACATTTCAGCTCATTTAAATCATTTTCTAATGTTTTTTTTATCAAGAAGATAAGAGGAAATCACAAACATCTCACAAAAAACCCTTAAAATGCAAAAGGAAGTAAAATGGTATGTGCAAGAAGTTGAGTCCACTTCTAGTGGAACTTTTTGCATGCAAAACCCACTTTTGGAAAAAGATGTTTTCTAAAGAGTTTTTGCACCAAATTAAAACCAATTTTAGATATGATTAAATATATTATATAAATAACTAGTTTATTTTTAAATTGGACTAATTTTTTTAAATTTTAAATAATTTCTAATAAAATAGGTCAATAAGCGTGAAATAATAGGTTACCTTATTTTTAATAACATTAATTTATTTTCATATTTTTTGAAAAAATAAATTATATGACATCAAAATAGAGACAATTCTATTGACTTTGAAAAAAAGAAAAAATTAAAAAATGATGAGTTTAGGTCAACTTATGCTTGCCGTACATGAGTGGTTTTCAAAATAAAAATTATGCAAAATAAAAAGAATAGTAGGAAAAAAATATATTCTATAAAAAATTTAAAAAAAATAATGATCATCAATATTGAGTGTATTAAAAGTGATATTTCAAAAGGATTCAAAAAAATACTTTCATTTTGGTCAAATTATGGTTGTCGTACACATGAATAGAAGGTCCCAAAAAGGTGAGTTTTAAATAGTTCTTTTTTAAAAACACCTAGTGAGATCTAACTTTTATTATTTGGGTATTAATATAAATTACATATTGGGAAACTAGAATTTGCATACTACATTTAATATTACTAAATTTTCTTAAGATTGAATCTTTAAGTGCTTCAAATGTTTTGATCAATTGGGACAAATTTTTAAAAACACGAAAAATTGTTCCACTTTTTGGCCAAAAAGTGGACACAAATTTTTGCTGGCACCCAAAAAAGAAAGACATAGGCATTGGGAAACCAAGGAAGCAATTTTGGCTACAATAAGATGTTCCCTAGTATTTGGCACCATAGGTTATTCCCCTGTCTTATTTTTAGAAGCACACATGGGAAAAGATCATTGGTAATCCCATAGAGCATGGTGAGAATGTTCTTTTTTGAAAATATCCTAGATTTGTGGGGTAAGATATCAATGAAATAAATAAATACATATACACATGCTAACGAGGAAGGGCACTTATGTACATAACTCGAGGACAATAACTTTGAAGGAGAGTAGTTTATCTCAAATTTGGATTCCTTGCTTATGAATTCTAATAAGGACCATGCTTCTATTTCAACACTCAAGGAATCCAATGGGAGAATAGAGTGTAAGTTTGAAGATGCAATCTCAAGCTTCAGGAAGATAGTTTTATCGCGGTACTTACATAAATGCAAAAAGAAGACATGATCCATGCATCTTAAGTATGCATACAAAGAGATTTTGAACCATCCTTGGGAGCATAATTACCCATCAAATCCAACCTTGACATTTACTCCCAGCATAAGATCATGACAAGAATGAGGTATATGTGGGCAGGAATGTGAAGTCACCAAACATGTCCCAATGCAACAATTGGCATGTGATCCATCACTTCAAACATCCATCCCAACCTGATTCAAATGAAGAGCATTTAAATAAAAGCAACTGGGAAAATGCACCAAAGCAAAGGAAAACAAAGCATAAATAATTGAAAAGGTAGTTCCTTTTATTTTTTTTCTCTCACCAATGTCATGAGGTTTTACACTATTTTAAATGGATTATAAGCAAGAATCTTCGAACTAATATAAAAGGCATTTTTAGCAAATATCAAGGAAGTAACCTGGTCATCTATTTTAGTTCACCCTTACTTAGAATTATATATATAACTTTATATATATAACTTTAGTTAAACTGTAAAGTAATGTCACAGATCAAATTCCAACCAATAGAATTCCAGTTAGCTACCATATCAAATGCCTATTTTATCTCCAGCACAATAATACAATAAATCTTGTACAACTTGTACAAGCAATTAAATCCTATGTTGTGAACAAATTCCATGAAAAATTATCTCCATAAGAGTGAAAAACCATCATTAAAGGGATAATAGGATAATGCATTTACACCTAATCTAAATAAAAATGGGTTTCCACGTAGACTACTAAGATTTTGAGATGAATAAATTAATGAAACTTATTATTTAAGTTGTTTGTATTTAGAAGAAATGTAAAATAGGTCTCTTTTGGGGATTTCGCAGAACCCTACACTGATAGCTTAGATGCAAAAATGAGTTGTCCCATGAGACATAAATTCAGTGGGAAACATAATTGTACCAAATAAAATTGAGGATCTCATTTGAGTGAAAATTTATCATTAAAGGGATAATAGGATAATGTATTTACACCTAAACCAAAGAAAAAAGGGTTTCCATGTAGACTACTAAGATTTTGAGATGAAGAAATTAATGAAACTTATTATTTAAGTTGTTTGTCTTTAGAATAAATGCAAGGTAGTCTCCATAAGAGTGAAAAATTATCACTAAATGGATAATAGGATAATGTATTTACACCTAAACCAAAGAAGAAAGGGTTTCCACGTAGACTACTAAGATTTTGAGATGAAGAAATTAATGAAATTTATTATTTAAGTTGTTTGTCTTTAGAACAAATGCAAATTAGGTCTCTTTTGGTGATTTTGCAGAACCCTGCGCTGATAGCTTAGATGCAAAAATGAGTTGTCCCATGACACGTAAATTCAGTGGGAAAAATAATTGTACCAAATAAAATTGAAGATTTCATTTGAAAGATTTTTGGTCTTCAAGACAAATTTTCCAAGTCAGTGAGGGACACTCAAAATAAATGCCACTGTGTTTTCAAAGAAATGTGAATAAATACATCTATGGATTTTATCTGAAGCATGCAGCACACATAGCGAGAAAATAAATGTATTATTTTAGATAATAGATTTTTAAAATAAAAATCTAGTTTCCTTGTTTAAGACTTTCGATGCTAGTATAGTGCCCAAAACTATATTTTCATTAAGTTTACACATCATTCCAAACACCCCTAACACTGGCTCATTTTAATCCATTTTGGAAAATATGGGAGGAAATGATTCTGTGCTATCTGTTTACGTCATTTGTGACAATCTAAAGGAAGAAGCTCGGAAATCAATTATATACCCCCACTTATCATCCCTACACTAATAGTCAAGAAGTTGTAAATAAAAAATGACACTCTGCTAAGGAAAACTGCATTTGTCTACAATTCAAGTGTAAATTATCCATCTAGCAGATTGAAATTGCAGATTGTGTACCTTAGAAATTATAATATATCATATCTACCTACAGAGATATGAACCTGAGAAAAAGGTACTGAAAAGAACTGTACGCGAATTGCATGGGATCGTATGTAACAAACAAAGATGATCATTCACAAAAGTGAATTTTTAATGAAGAGGAACAAGAAATTGTGTATTTCATGTGCACATGGTAATTATGTTGATTATTTCCATGATAAAACAAAATTAGTAACAAAATGAAAGAGGAATTTTGAAAATAGTATATTGCAATTGCAGCTACTCAAAAAAATTAAAATCTTGCAGCGAATAGATTGACTTAAATCCCTGCAAATTAGGAGGCCACCTCAAGAAGTTTGGATTACTTCTTCAAATGGTGATGGAAGGTAAAAAGTTTATGAGTTGTGTTTGTGTTTATATAATTGATGTATAGTGGGAAAAAGAAGAATGCAGGTGAAAATATAAATGTGAACCCATGTCTACCTAATCTCCACTACATTTACCATGATTACATGGAGAGAAATATGTTAGAGGAGTAATGATTAAGATGATCTGCAAACGAAAATCCATTTGTAAACCTTTCATCTATATGTGTAACGATTGTTGTGGAGAATTAAATGAGAATTTAATATATGTCTTACCATTTTATGTATGGATTCAAGAAAGAGTTTTAAGATGTATTCTAAAATGTAAATGGAAATGAAATGTTGGAAGGATTTGTTGGATCTGACCTAACCCTAAGATCTATGGTGATGATTAAGCTGCAATAGATCGAGGTACCTGATAAGAGAGATATAAGATTAACCCAATTATAGGCTATATGAGTAGGTGGTATGAGGTTAATTCAGTTGATTAGGAAAATCCAAGAAGAAAGAAGAAAAGGCTGAAGAGAGCATTACAAGTCTACATAGTCGTGATTGCTTGAAAGATTTCTGAGCAGATCTAAGTGATAGAGATGAAAATGAAGGCTAGTGAGTGAATTATCATTTGAGCTACAATTGGATCTATATTTGCAAAAGTGATTTGTACATTTCAGATCACAATTTGTTGTTACTTTCTGACCATTGTATCAGTTGCAAAGTCATTTTAAACAAGGTTGACCTAACAATCATATTGTTAAATCCTTTAATCAAGGTGACAATCTAATGGAATGGTCTAAGCCCTCTAACAAGGCTTAGTTCTAACAGGGTGATTAAATCCTTTAATCGGGTCACATTTAACTTTGTGTATTGTAACCTTTAACTAGGTTGGATTTTCATAGACCTCACTTCAAAAGAGTGAAAAATTGGTAGCATGTTACTGGTAATTTTTCCCATATTGAATATGCAAGTTAAATCCTAGTGTCATACTTGTGTGAATTTTATTTCATGTGTTGTACTGTTAAGAGATTTATATTTTGCAAGTTGGTTACATAAGGACAGTAAACTGCAAGTTTATATTATTGATTATATACTATAGAGACCGAGTGGATTAGTGAGAGGATTTGAGTTGGTTGAAGTATTTAAAAGTTCAACTGGTACATCTGGACCTTGGATAACGGATTCACCCCCTCCCAGTTATTCTAAATCATTCTAACAAAAGGGACTTCATCAAATGTAGGGTTGTATCAATCCCTTCCAATTACAACTAGACTTTGGGACTCTCCCAGTATGGATGTCATGGATTAAATGGAGCAGCAATCCTAGCTGGAGTTGTCGTGACAACCAAGATTTCCATCGCCATCAAGAAAATTGAAGATTACGGAAGATAAAATAAACATTGAATTTAATGATTCTCGACACCCTTTCCCAGTGTAAGACAACACCAGATTATCAGAACAATCCGACGGATGTCTCGCTATAATAAGACTATCAGCTTAATAATAATAATATGGCTGGTTACATGCGAAATGATACATAGTATGGTTGATTGTATGCCAAATAAGGACTGGTCTTTCTTTATATAACCCATTTTTCTTTAATTGTCATATGAGATCATAAGTGAACATCCACCAAGACAAATAATGTTTAATGTTTAGAAGAATCAAGATAAACTTTGATGTTTCATTTGTTAGAATAATAATTTACAGGAGCAATTATGGAACACTCAATTA
Source organism: Thuja plicata (assembly GCA_018584345.1). Lineage (NCBI taxonomy): Eukaryota > Viridiplantae > Streptophyta > Pinopsida > Cupressales > Cupressaceae > Thuja > Thuja plicata. Next base: position 915,011 of record MU225770.1, read on the forward strand.
AATGTACCAACTAGGGAATTAATCCAAGATAGATAGTATGGGATGTTAGATTTGGATATAGAACTTTAAGAAATTGGAAGTTAGATTTAGTTCAAGTTAAGTGTTAATTTGTGCACATTGTAATTATTTAAATATTAGGATATTAAACTAGAAATGATTTGTCAAAAGAAAAGTATAAATAAAATAACGTCTAGTGGAGTGATTATTCTTTACACTTATAATATAGCTCAATTAATTTTACTATGCTAATAATCAATATTTGTCAAAAGAATTTATTTGAAATTTGGTTGATATATATTACGAATTATGAATTTTATAAAACTCATAGTAGTATTTAATGAAGTATAATTGATATTTTTGTACATTCTAGCAAACCTTTTTCATTGGAATATATTTCAAAAATATTATTTTCAATTATAAACCACATAAAGTGCACCAAATATTGAATATAATAACAAAATTTATATGTGTATTAGTATAAAAAAATTATTTGTTTGAGCATGATAAGGATGTTGTCTCATTTTTTATTTTAACTTAAATGTCATCTTTAAGATTCATTTTTGTAATAAGTAAGATTGTACATAAGAGTGCACCACTAGTTAGTAAAAAAGAATAGTGTAAACTTATTGAGACATTTATAAACAAAAAGAGAAATTTTTTTCTTGTCCTATTGGTTGCAACCAAAGGCCTATTCAAATCTCAACTAAGAGCATAAGCACTATTGCGAATTGAGGTCACCCATAAGAACATATCTTAGTGTAATCAATAACATGAATGACCTGCTCTATCCTATATAGGATATTTTTTACATACTAAGCTTCATATGCCTTTCTCCATGCAACATGTTCTTAGATATAATTAATACAAGGATATGTGAAAACTTATAAACATAGAAGAGTTAGTATGATGTTAACGTGTTTTTTTAAGAAATCATTTTATTTGTATTTGTAGCACTTTTTTTTTTATCAATAGACGATAGCCCTTTAATTTGCCAAATAATCCACAAATTCAAATCCGCAAGCACAAGGGCCTAGATTAGGCACAAAGCTTGCAAGCTCAATGGTCCAGTGGAAGTTTAAACCTTATGGCAGACTCACTAGATAAGTGTTTCAATTGTTGGTCTAATTGGCTTACCCCAATATTTATAGCACGTATTATTTAAGAAGACAATCATTCTAAGAAAAACATTCTTTATTTTTAAATAGTAAAACAAGGCCATATAGTTTGAGCTTTTGGTAGATTTTGAGTTTTTGGTGAGCAATTGAAGTAGTGTAGAATCAAGGAGTACCAGATCTTGATTAGCAAGACTTTTCTGAATCATAGTAGAAACAACATCCACATGTCTAATAAAGCAAAGAATTTTTTATTTGAATAACCCTCCAATAAGTCCTCTCTATAGCATATCTCATCCCTTATTTTATTATGAGATGTTACTAAAACTAGGAATTGTACCTTAGTGTGCAATGGGTACACTGAAGTGGTATGAAAGTTTAACTAACAATTTTTTTTTGTAACAAATGTCTAAATGGGATGATAGCTTCAAGTCAACCATGCATCCTTCTAAATATGATTGAAACAAATCCATTGAATCAATAAGATAATAAGGCCCCATTACCGACAAGCTCATATTATGTTTACAATCTAAAGAGGAAGAGAGAAGTGGGGAGAGGATTAAGTAAAGTGATAGAGATGGATATAGTAATTGAAATTGAGAGAGAAATAAGGAAAAAGGGAAAGGAGAAATAAAGATATAGAAGTGAAAAATCAAGGTGTTGTATAAGGCTTAGGTTAGGTTGCAAAATTATATTTGAGTATTAAATTTATCTTATGAATATTTGAAAATTTAGATTGTAGACAAGGTAATAATTTTTAATGTATATATAGAGGGAAATGTGTCCAAGTTGGTAGGATTTCTAGAAAATTATTGGTTGAAGTAAAGTAGATTAAAGTCAACCAAGTTTAAAATAAGGACATTTTATAAATCAAGGTGGAGGTGGCTATCTATCTCTATATTAACTTGTCTATATGTTTGTCTTTTTGTCTCTCACTCTCTATCTCTTTCTTTTGCTCTATTTCATTGATTACCTATCTCTCATTATCTATTTTCCTTACCTCTCTTTGTCATTTCTCACTTTATCAATCTATATATTCACTAACCCCCACTCTAATAAATTATGCTAGCTATATATGGATTAATTTAAACTACTATCATGATTTATTATAGACTAGAGTACATTAACCATATTATAAATATTAAATAAGAAATATAATTATTATATTAGGTATATAAAAAGACATATAAAATATACAATATTAGAATAATAGACACACTCTTGTAGAATATGATAAATGGACTAGATATAGATTATAGTTATAATGTATTTGGTTAAAAAAATTTATATATATTTGAATTTTCTTTATAATAAATAAATTATATTTTATATTTTATAATTTTCTTAATCTAAAATTGAATGATTATAAAATTAAAACAATCTTACATAACTTTAATATAATTAAAAATATATAATTCTAATTGTAACTTAATTTTTATTATTATAATAGTAGTATCACAATTTAATTTACTGTGAAAAATTTACTTATTATTTATTATTATCATGTTAACACATTATTTTAAAAATTTATAATTTTATTATTTTAAAAAATACAAAAATAGATAATTTTTTATATTTTTATATATGTATATTTTATAAATTTATAATTTTAAACATCATAATTTATACATATAGTTTTTTTATGTGTATTTTATTTTTTGATGAATAGTGCCTTTTCAATTAATAAAATATCAAAGTTACATATCCACAAAAAAGGGGTCGGAGGATATAGAAATCACCCCGCAGAGTTCACATAGTAGAGCCAAAAATGGTAAACAACTATTCATAAAAAAAATAGGCATAAATCCTTTAAGCAACAAGAGCAGTGGTAGAAGGAGGAGGATCTTTATCATCAGAACCCCACACATCATTGGGGTTAACAGGAGGGTTGGGGAGCGACCATCCGTCATCTTCAACTTCTTCTTTATCTTTCTCTTCCGCACTGGGCAGAGAAATGGCTAAAGCCAGGAGGGGAAACTTGGAAGAGGTGGCAGGATGCCAATCAGAGCCACGATGAAAACCAGGAGCATCAGGAGGGGTAGACTGAGCTGGAGCTAGAGACCACCCAGAAGTATAGCAAGGTGGAGAAGCTAACTGGCACCGCCAACCATCGTCACCACCTCTTAGAGAGTGGTGGCGGAGTGCCTGAGACCACGGGGTGCGTGAGCGACACACCGAGGAGTTGTGCCCATGGCAACAGCCTCTAGGAGGAGTACCTTCAACAAAAATGGTATCAGGGGGAACCCTAGCAACAGTGCAGGGAGCATTGCCCCAATGATTGAGCAGCTCCTGCAGGTGAGCCACTTTATTGGCTTCAACTTGAATCTACATCATAACATTATTACATATGCAAGCCTTGTTATACAGAGCAACATTCGTATCAAGAAAGCTGTGAGAAAAAATAACAACATTCCTATCTTTCCATAAAGTGAACAAAATCTCCATCCTGAAAGTATGCTAAATCTGGGTAAAATTGGAGGGAAGTCTAGGAGAATCTCCTAAGACAATCACGTGCCAGGAAAAAGACTCGGGTCGAAATGGTTTGAAGAAATCATGAATCCACTACCAATACTGTTGAGTTCTCCTACAAAACCAGAAGATGTCCAAGAAAGTCTCAGGGTGACCACAAAAAGGACATTGAGGGTCATGAACACCCAGATGTTTGAGCCTAGGGCCAACTGGGAGCCCTTGAAAAAGTAAACACCAAGCAAAAAGAGTCATCTTGGTCTCCGTAATGGCAGCCCAAACGGTTTGAAAGAGAGAGCTCTAGTGAGAAGTGGAAGAATGAAGATGCCATCTCTGATTAAGGGTATCCACCATCAGAAGATGGGGGGACAACTACCTATAACCCAGCCTTGGTTTTTAGTTACTGAAATGCATGGCAGGATACCATTTCCAATCCTTCCACTAGGGCCTAATAGCCTGAATACCAATCTTATGAAGCAAGTTGGCAGGAATCGCAGAAACCAAAAGATCAAAAGTATGGTGATTTGTGTGAGCCAAATGATACTAAACTTGCATATCCTCCTAGGAACGGAGACACATAGAGGCTCTAGAGAAAAGGTCCTTGGGAGTCCAGATGCCACATTTGAAAAAATGCAGAGCACTAGTCCCTTGACTCTTGGCTAGGGGGATGCCTTCAATAGAAAACAACGGAGACCACCAGAGGCTCTACCGACTAAAAGAAATCCCATTGCAAAAGGCATCACCATCCCAACGGAGCCAGTGCTTAATAGCTTCCCAAGCTTTCCAAATTCTCTTGATGATGAAGGTACCCTAAATTTGAACAAGTTCTTTCATAATGAGCAAGGTCTGGAGACCAATGCCCTTCCAAGCCAGCCTGTGAACTGGGAATCCAGAAGAGATGCAGTTCCTGAAAAGAATTTTCTAGGCCTCATCACCAATAAGAGCATGGATAATCCACTTCACACAGAGAGCATGCCCTTGTTTCTGAGTGGAGAGAAGGCCAAGGCCTCCAGAATCACGAGGAAGGTAACATAACTCCCAGGCAACCCTATGAAACCCATGGCTGTCAGCTCCAGAGGCCCAAAAAAAATCTCTGAGGAGACATTCCATCTTGAGATAAGAAGCCTTAGAAGGAGCCCAACATGAGGAGTAGTAGACATGAGTAGTAGCCAACACTTTGGAGCAAATCTGAAATTTCCCAGTAAGGGAGAGAGGCTTGCAGATCCAATATTGCAACTTTTTTTCAATCTTGGCAATCACAACATTCCATAAATCCACAGAGGATCCATAGAAAGAAAAGGGATTTCCCAGGAAGCAGAAGACTTCCCCATGCTGAACCCATTTCCAGCAAAGTTTATCAAGCCAAGGAGGGGCTGGAAGAAAAGATTGTCTTAAACAAAGAATTTTAGACCATTGGATAGCAAAACCAAAGGCTTGACAAAAGGTGTCTAGGCATTGTAAGGCATTGGAGATGTTCTCCTCATCCTCAATGAGAGTGAGAAAGAAGTCATCAACAAAGTGACCATTAACAAGGTACGAAGAGGATTCAGGAATGGAAATGCCATGAACCAAACCAGAGGAAATAGAATTGGCAAGCAAATACCCAAAGCCTTCAGCAACAAGCATATATAAAGTAGGAGCTAGCGGACAACCTTGTTGGATGGATCTAAAAATCCCAAAAGTATCAAATTGAGACCCATTGATGGTAATGCACACAGAGGCATCACCAAAAATCATTTACATAGACTGCAAGAACTGAGGACTGAAACCAAGAGCTTGAAGCATAGCAAGTATGAAAGGCCATTCAATGCGGTCATAGGCTTTAGCAAAATCAATTTTGAGGAACAAGGTAGATTGTTTAGATTGACAAGCCCATTCCATCCCTTCCCATACAGCAATAATGTTGTCAAGAATAGACCTGGATTTAATAAAGCCAGTTTGTTCAAGGAGGACAATAAGAGGAAGGAGATATATGATTTTGAGAGCTAACACTTTGGAAATTATCTTGTAGGAGACGTTCAACAAAGTGATGGGCCTCCAATTACAGATATCCTTGGGATCACCAGATTTAGGTATGAATTTGATATTCCCTTTGTTAATTAAAGTACCCAAAATTTTATTGTGAAAGGCCTCAAGGTAAACTTTGTGCAGGTCAGGACCAATAGCATCCCAAAGGTGTTTGTAGAATTCACAGGGGAAGCCATCACATCCTGGAGATTTATCATTGGCCATAGAAAAAGCCACTTCTTTGAGGTCAGAGATGGCGAGCATTTTCTCACAAAAGGAACAATGCTCGACTGCTATGCGGTTTGGAGTAAAAGCAATACAAGCCTTAAGAGCCTCTTCCCGCGCAACAGAATTACCCTACGAAGCAAACACTTGTTCATAATGATGAACAAAAGCATGAAGAATGGCTGGAATCTTAGTAAGGGTTTCAGATCCTTTATTGATCTTTTGAATACCAACATTGGTATGTCGGGCTTTGAGAGCATGAAAAAAATCCTTAGAGGATTTATCGCCCACCTCCAACTAGTAGAGGCGAGCTTTGATTTGAGCTCCACGAGCAACAAAGGCATCAACAATTTTATTCTCATGTCAAAGTTGGGCTAGCTTAAGATGGAGTTTAGAATCAAAGGGGTTCATCGCAAGCGTATCAGCAGCATTGCAAAGAGCCTTAGTGTTAGCTTTGTAAGCACGCTTCCTATAGCAGGCTAACTGACGGCCGTAAATGCAAAGAAATCTTGTAGTACGGGTGATGGAATAATTCCACAATTGAATCCAACCAAGATGACTGTGGGGCCAAGGCTCAAAATTCCAAACTTGAAGAATGTGAGCAGTAGTGGAGGCATGCATTAGCACAGACATTTTGACATAAAACTACGTCTAAGAAGCCCTCCTAGAAAAGGTTTGCCAAGTGATAGAAAAATAAATGGCGAAGTCAGCTGACAAGATCACATCTGTCAAAGGAATGACAGGTAGGCCTCGATCTTCAGAAAAAGAGAAAAAATATTGAGTTGTTATCATAGCATGATCTAGTCTCTTAAATATGCAGCCAGAGCCAACTCTAAAATTAGACCATGTATGCCAAACCCCAACCTGCTGGCGGCGGTTAGCATTGGGATCAAAAAGGCCTAATTTATTGTGCATATGGTACCAGGATTCTCTCTCCCCAACTATCTAGCGAAAAGGCGTAATCCCTTCCTTGTCAGAGGCTAGGTCAACCATATTAAAATCCTGACACATAACCCAAGTAGAAGTAGGCAAATTATATGCCAGCCAGCACCAAAGTTGAGATCTTTCCACAACATCATTGGGGGTGTAAACATTAATGATACCAAAAGAATGATTATGAAAAGATAGAAAAATCCAGGTGAAATGCTGCATCAGATCGGATCCATGAGAAATAATAGTAGAATGAAGGCAAGGTGTCAGAATAGTAATGACACCACCTTTACCAGCTTCATGCTAAGAAGAAAAGACAATGTCGTCTGACCATATGACACGATAGGCAGAGTTAAGCAGGAACCCAAAAATTTTAACTTCTTGTAAACATAACACATCTAGACTGTGAAGTCTGTGTCGGGTATCACAAACATAGTAATTTTTGGAGAGGTCGGTTAGACCTCACACATTCCAAGACCAAAAATTCATAAAAACTCTTGCATGGTTTCCTCGTCCCCAAGAGAGGAGAAACTATTCTGCAAGAAGACTTGTACAGAGCCAAAACTGGGGAGTAAATCTCAAGAAGAGGTAAACCGCCTTTTTCTGGGTTGTCCGTGTGTCCATTAGGACTACAAGACCAACACAAAGACTGGGAAGAAACCAAAGAAACTACTGGCAATGCAAGCACCACTTCTGGAGTAGAAGGCCTCACAGCTGAGCTTTTCCCCTGGATAACAGGGTTTGAAATAAGTGGCACCACTAGTGGCGCATTAGTGGAAGGAGGAGATTTTCCAACCAGAGGTTGTAGAGATGACACAACACCAGAAGTGGCTTGCATTGTCTTGGACCCTGAGGCATTCCTACCTTTTCACAAAATTGTAGTCCATTCTTCTTTTTTTCCAGCTTCTGTGTTTTTGATTGATGCTTCCTCTGGTGATCACTTAACGCAAGGGGTAGCTAGCAGGAAATCCTTAATCTTGTGCGCTGTCGATTGACACCTATAACAGGTGTTGGGTAGGTTCAAATAGAGCAATTTTTGAGAAATGGTGAGAGAACTAACCTGGATTTCAATAGTGTCCTTGAGGTCCCTAGAAAGGTTGACCTCAACATAGACATGCTTCTGGGGATGGGCATTGAAAAATTTGTCATGCTCCATGACAATGACCTTACCAAGGGTTTTAGCAATGGACTCAATAAACGACCAGCATGGCAAAGGGAGACCAGGAAACTCAACCCAAACAGGGATCCTAATTTTCTTGTCATCTGAGACAGTGAAGTCTTGAGACCATCTCTGAAAAACAAGCAGGGATGACCTAATAGTCTAGGGCCCGCGGCTAAAAATAGCTTTCGCCTAGGAAGGGTTAGTAAACCGGAAAAGTAAAAAAACTTTGGTAAGGTTTTGCACACTGTCAAGGCGGACCCCATGAGGGGTCCATCTCTTGTTTACCCAATCTTTGAGGATACTTTTAGGAGGATTACGACCCACAAAATATCCAATCAGAGTATGCTTTTCTAACCATTCACATGCAGAATCAAATTCTTGTAGATTAAGAACAATATCAGGGTTACCTCGTGAAAGACCTTTAGGACAAACTTGCGAGGACATTTGTTTAGAGGAGGCACCATGGCTTTCTGAAGCTTCAACTCGCGCACCAGCATCAACTGCTAGGCCAAAGTTGGATGGAACCATACTAAAACCTAACCCTAATGCAAAAATCCTATAGTAAATGTGGTATGACAGATGGAAAGCTCAGAGCAAAGACACAGACAGGACGCCATACGTATGAAAACCCCTATGTATATTTTATTTATAATAAAATTTATTTATTTTGTAATGTATTAAAACAAAAGTGGGGATACTAATTACGTAGCTATCATTTATTATTATCATGTTAACACATTATTTTAAAATTTTATAATTTTATTATTTAAAAAATACAAAAATAGATATTTTTTTATATTTTTATCTAAGTATATTTTTCTAAATTTATAATTTTAAACATTATAATTTGTTTATGTATATTTTATTTATAATAAAAGTTATTTATTTTGTAATGTATTAAAATAAAAGTGGGGAGACTAATTAAGTAGCTATGTATATAGTGGAGGCCATACATATATATATTTCGATGTGGCATGCACCTTGTTGATGGGGAACCTATGATTCTTTGCAATCAAATTAAGAGTATCCAACTATCTTAGAGACAAATGGTGTTAAATGTGTCAAAACATATTCAATATTTTTAATCTGTTAAGTGATCTTCCCATTTCTACAATGACATAGTAAAAACCAAACCAAAATTCATAAAATTAATTTCCAACAATGCAATAAAACATGAAAATGATTGGTGACTGTCAATATAATAAGACTGAAAATCCAAGACGTGTGGAAAGAAATACTTTTATTTATTGAAATGCACAAAAAATGGAACTACTTTCCATAAAGAGCAGAGGTGGCACTTACATTTTCCCCATACAATAAATGTAAAGGCAATTTAACCTCCGACTTTTAAAGTAGCATACATCAGGCTCTCATAAGTAATGTTGGTAAACCAAAATGAATGGATGACATGATCTTAATCATCTTGCAAGGCTAATGAATTATTTCACTAGTGGATTCTCTAAAGTAGATCGATCATTCCATATATGAAACACCTTCGGCATAATAAGCCCATTGGTTTATTTTAAGTTTTCCCCTTGTACACGAGCAAAGGATTTATATTTTCCATTAATGTTAGTCATAGAAAATAAGAACCAATTTTTTCTTTCGGAAATTTTATGGAAGATTTCTATAGGCATTATATGAGAAAGGAAGAACCTCATAATCTAACTAATAAATTCAATGCATTTTTTTAATAGAATCAAGAAAAGCATTCTCAAGGTCAAGTTCCACATTAATATGATTATAACAATTATCTCTCTCCAAAATGCAATGAGGATTGTTCAAAGATTTTCCAAATACATCTATAATAGAATGAAAAAACATTTTAAGTTACTAGAATTTCATTGGAACAAGAGGAAGATGAGATGAGATTTATTTACCTAGATCAAAGCCCACATGCCATATTTTTATGAACAAGCCAACTTGATTATGAAAGTGATGTTCTCCCCTGAAAAGATAAAGTTGTATCAACCATTCTAGAAAAATTCAAACAAGAAACCATTTGTAGCTAAAATAACCTCAATATACTCCCTCTTGTTCCCATGTTGACATATTGATTCTCAAGAAAATTAAGGTGTCTCTATACCCATAAATTTACAAATTAAATCATCTCCTCATAAATAAAGAACATCGTTGACTTCAATTTCAAGATTAATATCACAAATAAAAATACCTTCACTCTTTTGCAAGCAACCATTAGATGAGCTTATTATCATATTTAACAGCACCAAAGAAGAGAAAAAGGTTTGTGTTGCCCAATTTTTCCACCCTTGTGCACTTTTCTCTAAACCCTTAAAATCCCTGTAAAACCCTAAGTCCTTCATGTTTAAACGATGTAATAAGCCCTAGCCCTTGGCTCTTATGTTTTGAAGTTACTTTTTCGCATCACTTAGAGCATGTGCTTAATTTCCAAGTCGCGTGATTGCTTCAGCCTGGGTGAATATACCTTTTATTCTCCCGACTCTGCGTTTCACTTTGTCCCGTAGTCTATGAACACATTGGAATATTCCTTCTGTGTCTTCCGACTTAGCTTTTCTCTTACGTCGCGAGGTCGCCAGATCCATGTCATAAGCCTTTGTGAAGAGTGGGACCCTCTTAGTCAGTCGGGTAATCGCAAGAGCCTCAGCAAATATTCCCTTTTATCTCCCGACTTTGCTTTTCACTTTGTCGCGTAGTCTCATGACCTTATCGAATATTCCCTTTGTGTTCCCAGACTTAGCGATGAGCCCTCAGTCGTGATGTCGCGGAATAGTAATGTTACAAGTCACACAAAGCAGGGGCCCACCTTTAGTCGTGAAGTCGCATGAAGTTTCAGCAGTTAGAAAAAATGTCTCCCGACTTCGCGGTTGCCCTTGGTCGCCTTGTCGCTGGATCAGGTCAAAGTCAACAGTTAAACAGGCATTTAGTCGGGTGATCGCAGGATTTTCCTGGTAGTTAAGAGAATTTTCTCAGACTTGGCGACTGTTTCTTGGCGACTGTTTCTTGTCGTGTGATCGCTCGATCGGGTCACACCGTAGCAGTTAAGGATGCAGTCAGTCGCGTAGTCTCCGGATCATACAGCCGTTAAGGCTTACCTATCAAGACTTCGCGACTAGCTGTCTGTGGTTCCCAGTCTCCTTTTCGCCAGAGAAGAATGATGACTCAGTGTCCCAGTGTGCAGAAAAGTAACCAATGGTTGTGTGACAGATGGCATATGACGTGTGGATGCGGGCCCTCAGTCGGGTAATCGCCAGACGGAGGAGATGGATCACGCGACTTTGAGACTAGGTATGCTTTGCCTTAGTCGCGGGATCGCAAAATGATTTAAGGGCATAGTCTTTTGTCCAGTGACTTAACGGCAGCCATCCGATACAAAGCTCAGATGATTCTACGGTGGTCGCGTAGTCTGGTGATCAAAGTGCCCTATGAGAAAAGTACTCCCAACTTAGCGATAAGGTTAGTCGGGATGTCGCTAGAAAAGGATAAGGGGCACATGCTAACTATTCTAAAAGGTCAAAGAACTCGGTGCTTAGTTCTCCCCACTTGGCGACTGGTGTAGTCGCGCAGTCTCAAGACGAAGAGATAGCATCTGGCGACTGGGCGACAACCGTGGCGGTCATGAGAGGCAGTTAGGCGCAAGGTCACGGGATGGATGGTGAGTTAAGGTTATCTTCTCGCGACTTTGATTTCATACAGTCGGGATATCGCCAGATCTGGACTCGGGTTTACCAAGGGTAAAAATTGCTTTGTCGCCAGGTCATGAGATGATACCATGGTTAAGGACCGATTCTCGCGACAAGGAGACTAACGGTCAGTCGCGTTGTCGCCTGACTTTGAATTTGAAATTTGGCGGCAAGTTTGACACTGTGAAATGCTCGACAGCCATGGTTTCTGTTTTCTTGTGTTCCAGAATTGATTAGAGGGTTTCTAGTCACAGGAAATCATACACAGAGCAGTCTGCCGATATTTGAATAGATTTGTTTCAATGTCGGTGAAAAGAGGAGGTTCAGTGTGTTTCAGAACAGAGCAGAATTATGACTGATTTTCTAGAAGTGCCAAGAAGAAGGAGAAGAAGTCTTGGGTGATGACAAGGAGAACACTTGGCTATGCACTGTTCACAGACAAG
>MU225770.1:937083-952851 GCA_018584345.1 Thuja plicata
AGCCTAGAATCTGGAGGTCTCATCTCAGTTAGCATAGGTCCCACAACCTGGAGATGATTCCCTTGTTATACTGAATTATCAAGACCAAGAGAGCTTGAGATCAGAGGCGCAAATTCAGTGTATAACAGTTTGTCAGGACACAGGCTGAGTTGGACGACACCAAAGATGATGAACTAGATATAGTAAAAAGGAACTTCAAAAACTAAATGGTAGATGAAGCTGCCAAATCAATTGCTACCCATGGCACAATGACTGATAAAAGATCAGGAAGTGGGATACACTGAATCCAGAGGATCAGAATAAAATACAGGAAGCAGTCATAAAATCAATGATTAAAAACAAGTATGCCCCTGTTGAATTTGTAAATCAAATACCTGAAGAGCTAGGTAAAAGGGTATACCGATAGTGGTCATATGCCTTGAAAATAGAAAGAGAAGAAAGAGAAAGAGTTCTTGTGAGAGTGATGGCTCTTGAATCCAAATTTGAAGAGATACAAGAAGTACTAAAGAAACACTCAAGTAAATTTGTAGCCAAAATAAGGGCTTACAAAGTAGTAGAGAGCAAGTTTATAGAACTAGATTCAATGACAAACCAAATGGAGACATCTCTTGGATCTACCGACAGAGTCAACAAGCATTGAGAAGAAATTACTTCTCACAAACACACCTCACAGAGAGGAGGAGACAGATAATGCAAGTCCTCAACATGTTTCTCTGGAAAATCAAGAAAGTGATGATGAGCCTATTAACTTAGACACAGGAATGGATGATAATATCCAAGATATCACTCACTATAATTCTGACAATGATCCAAAGAAGAAAGATGATGTGATATTTATCACACTTAAGGATCAACAAAGCCATCAAGTACTGAAGACATCAGGTGACAAGATAGTTGACATTACTGATGAAAAAATGAACGACACATCAATCATGTACCCAATTATGCAAGACCATGCACCAAATACACAAAAGGATGAGGATGTCACTAATAACAAGGCACTAATCAACGAGCAAGACACCAATACTAACAAAGCCCAAGCAACAACTCAAAGTAACATGCCTGTCCTAATGAAGGAAATAAACTTACTAGAGGGCAATGAGGGATCAACTAAAAAGGAAACATGCACACCCAAAGACAAGGGTGATGAAGAAACCAAAGGGACAACAGATACTACTGCAGAGAAAGCTAAAACCGATCATCAGAAGAATGCATCTACTAATAAGAATAAAGAAAATAGTCAAAAGGAAATAGGGGACAAGCCTTCAGAGAAAGGTGAAGAAGGAAAGAAGGATGAGAATGAAAATAAATCCGGAGCATATTCTGCAGAAACACCCAAGGTTAATGAAGAGACGTCTTCACATAACCAATAGGTGCCCATAGAGAAGAAAACACAAGAAGGATCATCAAAAAAACCTTCCCCAAGCAATTCAAAGCGAACAAATGAACTAGCTATGGTAGTTCATACATCTGCATCCCCTCAAATCTCAAAGAAGATGAAAGGAAAGAATAAAAATCCAGTAACTCTGGATGAAATCATTGAGATTCTAGTATGTGATCCAAGAACATTGGATCTGACAGCATTGACAAAATATGAAAATATATGTGAGAGAAAATCCATTCAAGACAAGATGAAGAGAGAAACAAAAGAGGCCAAGGTACTAGAAGTAGCAAGGGAGATACTTCAACAAATTATACCAGACATAGATATAGATCAACATACTCCAATTATTGATCAACTGGTCATACTCACAGATGCAATAACATCTTAGAATATCGATGCTGAGAAGACAATGGAAGAGGGACTTGAACAAAAGTATGAATTTAAGTTCGCAGAGAAGATAAGCCAGGAAGTTGCATTGAAAAAGGTCAAGCTATCTGAATTGGTAAGTACAATTGACCCAATTTTATCAGAAGTTGTTACCTTAATCAAGAAATTGTGCACTTTAGATCAACTCACTAAGGAGTATACCGACAAGATAGAAAAAATAGATGTTGATCTTCAGTCTAGTGCACAAAATCTAGCCACCATCGAAGAAGCACTTAAATTGCACATTCAGCAAATCATACAGGCTAGGAAATAGAGACAAGACATTCAGTTTGCAGAGATGAAGTACATAGATGAGGTGAATGATCTCCAAGTTAACCTCTTACCGACACTTACACTCCTGCAACAAAATATGACACAGGAAAGTACTCTAATTGCCACCCCTGAAATGTCTGTCCTAGATAACATTTATGATATGCACGCTAGACTAGAGCTCCAACACATGGCACTAGAAAAGTTAAGAGAACATTGGGAGAAACTAATGGAAGATATAAAAATTACCCATTCTAATGTATTTGACACATTGTAAGTTACATATTTTTGTCAAAATTTTTGCATATTGTAAGTTATACATTTTTTTCATCAATATCAAAGAAAGGGGGAATTTGATATGTACATCACCTCAGGAAATCATATGTATAGTGGAAGAAAGGGGAAACAATGTACACTTAGAGAATAAATAGAATACATGTACATATACATATACTATACCAATGCACACAGTAAGGGGGAGTCATATTATGACAAGGATATAAATATGGTGTAATAATTTCAGTATTATGCCCATATTAGTTTTTAATACTAATGTCAAAGGGGGAGATTGAAGGCATTATATTTTTCCATTAGTATACTTAGAAGAAAAACATGAACTGTACCATTGGTTTACTCTACATCGACAGATAGGGCACAACACTATCTGATGCCAAGGTTACCAGACAAACATAGTTAAGCATTACCCGATGACAAAAAGGTAAATGATACATGATGGGTAACAACAGTGCTACCCGATAGTACAACAAAGAGAGGTACCGAAAGATACAAGCAACCCGACGAATAGTTCATTCACAGAACATCGACAGACTGCAAGTTCAAACCGACAACCAAGAACCGACAGTCAGTTTCATCCCACAAAAAAGTGGATCTAACTTTCCACGTCAAATAAATCACCGAAGTTGTATTTATAACTTCTTGATTTACTTTTAAATCCATTATATGCGGAGGAAGCAATGTAATCTTTATTTTTTTAATTAGTTTTACTATTTTAAAACATGCAAACTAAAGATCAAGGTCAAGTTGTAAACCTTAGATCTGAGAGTTAACATTGTAAATTGTGAATTCCAAGATAGGTCAAATACTTGTATAAATAGGTACTCAATCCATTGAGAATAGTTGTTTTTCAAAAAGGATAGTAGCCAGGAAGAGCAACTAAAGACCAGACAAAGAATTCATGTAGAAGAACACAAAGAGATTCAAATCAGTTTTCAAGAACAAAACAGAGGCTACCGAGCAACAGAGAAAAGGTATTCATCAATCAATTAAGGTGATATTATTATTGTAAAGTTTTTAATGGATCTGCAAATCAGCAATAGTAGCTTGAATACAGTCAGGTCAATATTTGTACTTATTCTAACAAGTGTAGTACACTAATGAAATCCTTTCAAGAAAGGTGGTCTTAACCATCCTATTGTAAATCTCATTACTGAGTGCACACTTAAATCAGTGTTGCTAAAGCTCTTAACTGAGTAGATATTAACAGGTCTCCACCTTAATACTCTTAACATGGTAGATCATCAAAAGTGATCAAATTGTAAGCCTAAACGAGCTCCCTTCCATTCTGCAGATAGTGAAGTTTTGTGGGTGTCATCCCCACCCCAGTTTTTACTTCCTAACAGGAATTTTTTGTGATACCATATCTTGTGTTATTGTTTGTCAATTTCATGAATGTTTCTATGAATGATTGAAAACTATTAAAGATTGTGAACAAACATTAGATACATAAGAAAGAATAACTGTAATGGTTGGTGAATTAGAATTGAATGATTTTTAATGTTAAATTGTGTAAGGTGCTAAAAGTTTTAGAGGTACTGATTCACCCCTCCCCTCTTTGTACTACTTCCCATTAAATTCCAACATGAACAATAAGAGAAAATAATACCAGAGCCTACACTACAAAAATATGTAACAAGACATCATAAACTATATCAAATTAATGGAGATAAAGATTCAGAGGTCATGAAAAGAAGCAAATTGAAAAATCAAACATGTTTATTGTGTGCCAAAATCAGTGAAAGATGGTTTTTGAAATGAAAATTGGATACTAGCCATGAATGAAGAAATTGAACAAATTGAGAAGAAAACCTAGACACTAGTACCTAGACCAAAGGACAAGAATGTTATGGGCCCACAAAGTGGGTATTTATCTAAACAAGCTAAATGAACATGGAGAAGTCGTAATCAATAAGGCCAGACTGGTATGCAAAGGTTATGCACAAGAAGAAGGCATTGTCTATGGTGATACATTTTCCCCAATTGCAAGATTGGAAGGAGTTAGAACTCTTTTGGCTTATGCAGCTTACAAGCGATTCAAAGTATATAAAATGGATGTCAAATCGACATTTCTAAATGGAATACTAGAAGAAGAGGTATACATTGAACAAGCTGAAGGATTTGTTGATTCAAGAAAGAATAATATGTTTTGCAAGCTACATAAAGTGTTTTATGGATTTAAGAAATCCCCTAGAGCATGGTATCAAAGATTACACAATTACTTAGTCAATATAGGATTTACAAGGAAAAATGATAACAGTAATCTATACTTAAAGTATGATAAAGGTAAAGGGATATTATTAGCTGAAATATTTTTTCATGATATCATATTTGGAGGACAAGATGTTTTATGCCAATAATTTTCAAAAGAGATGTAAGCTGAATTTGAGATGTCTATGTTTGGAGACATCAAATTATTTTTTGGTTTTCAAGTACATCAGATGAAGAAAGGTATATACATTACTCAATCTTCGTATAACAAGGAGATACTAAATTTTTTTGGCATGAAAGACTCCAGACTTGTAAGTACTCCTATGGCTACTAGACAGAAACTATCAAAGACTGATGAGACAACTGAAGTAAATCAAACTCTGTATAGATCAATGATTGGAAAGCTACAATATGTTGTCCATCGCTGGCCAAATATTGCATTAGTAGTTGGTATTGTTGTAATATTTTTTCCAAATCCTAAGGATAGTCACTTGATGGAAATAAAAAGGATTATGAGATATTTGAAGGTAATAGAGGGCTATCGACTATATTACAAGAAGAATGAGAAGTTTAAACTGAAAGTTTACGTAGATGCGGATTGGGAAGGTAATGTTGATTAAAAAAAGAGAACAAGTAGAGGTGCATTCTTTTTAGGAAAGAGATTAGTCTCTTGGACCAAAAAGAAATAGAACTGCATTTCTCAATCTACAGTAGAGGTTGAATATGTCGTAGTAGAAGTGAATTGTTCAAACATAGTGTGGATCAAGCAATTGTTGAAAGGTATCAAGAATCATTACTTGAGAGACCTAGTACAAGACAAAGAAGTAAGACTTGAATATGTTAATACAAAGTAACAATTGGCAGATATATTTACTAAATCTTTACCTAAAGATTTTGATAGGTATCTAAGAGGCAAATTAAGGGATGATTCCTTTATATGAGGCTAACTAATATCATAATGGATTGGTTTCATCAAATGTATTATATAGAATATCTGATAGATTGATGTAAAAGGTGGTCACACTTTAGGTGTTGCCTGAAGCTGTGAAGTGTTAACCAAAAGATATTGATCAGTTATAGAAAAGATGATAGAGGGAGCATAGACTTCATAAAACTTGACACAGATATATCTACATAATAAAAATGTATGTCCTTGGCATTGTTGTCAAAGAGGGAGATATACATAAGGGAAATTAGTTAGGAAACAAAAAGAGAGATACACTATGTCGGAGATATTCAGAGAATACACAGAGAGAGATAAGTGACAGAGAGAATTATATTGAAGAGGGAGAAATATTTGTATTGGATAGAATCAAAATGAAGCTAAGGACATTAATGACAATCTATTTACAAAACATACTTTTTGGATTTTTTTGGAACCTTACATATGTTTTTTGTTTGCATGTGTTTTCCATCAATGCCACAGAGGGAGATTGTTGGAAAATACAACTGAGACAATTGTTATATTTTCATTGATGTCAAAACTTAACTGGTAAGACAGTTTTGGGGATGACCCTTTGGTGAAATGGTGGGGCTTCTTGCCTCTAGTGCCTACAACCAAGCTTCAAGCCTCATGGGTTCGTCCATACCATGTTAACAATGGAGCATGATTTTACTTGGGGAGAACCTTGGGGAAATGGTGGGGCTTCTTGCCTATAGTACCTACATCCTTGATTCACTCCATAATTTTTTTTTGGGGATGACCCTTTGGTGAAATGGTTGGGCTTCTTGCCTGTAATGCCTACAACCAAGGTTCAAACCTCACGGGTTTGTCTCTACCGTGTTAACAATGAAGCGTAATTTTACTTGGGGAGAGCCTTGGAGAAATGGTGGGGTTTCTTGTCTATAGTGCCTAAATCCTTGGTTCACTCCATAAAATTTTATTCTTATGACAATCATGGAGTATGTGTCTTTGGATGGGAGATATAAAAGGGCCCATTCATATCACTTTGTGTTGTTCTGTCATTTTTGACATAAGGTGAGAATTTATTTCCCCTTCTACTTGTTGCAATCACTCAGTCATAGCATTACTAACCATAGGCATAAGGATAGTAAGCCCATTTTGCATGAGGGCTTGGTTCTCTTGATTGTTGAACATGTTAAAAAAATTGCGGCCTCCAGTCATCTTATTATTTCCCTAAGAAACTTGGGCTCTGTAAAATCAAGAAAATGACACAGGGTTGGAGATGATAAGGCACAACCGACAGTTAAAAAGATGAAATTTGAGAAAAATAAGGGAATGCACATAGACTCAGATGCTATGATTGCTGATGGTTATGGTGAGACTGACTACATTCCCTACTCCCAGTCTGATGACGAGAGTAATGAGTCTCTTTCTATTTTGGTGAGTGCCTCTGGTGATGAAGAGGTTAAGACTACGGGAGCCCATAGTGTTAAGGAAAAAGGTAAAATATCTGAGGCTATTGAAGAGGATGTGGGTAGTCAAAAATTACCTATTTTGGTGAATTATGTGAGTTCAGAAGAGTGTGACTTCCCCATTTTTGTGAAGCTTGAGGTTCTTAGGGAGGTGCAGTCGGAAAAAAAAATGGAAGGTACTCCAGGGCAAGACAATGTTGAAAAGGACCATATCCCTACTTCTCCTAAGAACATTCCTTTCTCTAGACTAGTGGATATGCAAGATCGGAACACCTAGCTTCTGCAGGAGGACATGGATAAACAAATCTAGCCCCCATTTGGCGTTCTTAAAATTGTAAAAGCTATGTCCTTATACTCCTTTCGACTGATGAAATGGATATTTAAGGAAATAAAAATTCTTCATCTGAACTTCAGAGCTCTGTCTACTCATGGTGATCTTATTAATTCTGGGTTGGCAGGGGATGATGGCAATCAGAACAAGGAGGATGGTAAAAATATGAAGTCTCTGCATGAGAGATTGGACACTATGGAGAATACAGTGAAAAAACATATGAAGGACAATAATGTCTTTATGGGTACTACTATGGAGTGTTTTAATTCCATTAAATCTGAGATGGATTCCCCCACTATGAAGATCGATGAAGAAAAAGATGATAATAAATATGACAGTCCGGGAAAGTGCACCCGCTCAGCCAGGAAGAAGAAAATTCAAGACAGGATTTTGGAGCTATTGGATTTCAACACGGCCATCAAAAAGGTCTTTGAAGCCAATAAGGAAGCGGAGGGCACTCTCCTGGAGTTTGCCTAGCCCTGGTGTTCCCCTATCTTTTGGCATTTTGTCTTTTGTCCTTTGGTTGCCGGAGATTCATGTTGGTTACTCACTTTTGGTTTTCTATTTATTTATGGGTTAGCAGACTGGGTGCTATTCATGTCTCTGTTTATTCCATTTTATGCTCATTATATTTTTTCTTTGAATGTAAGGGGTTTCCGGTCCCATAAAACCTATTTTTACGAGCAATCAAAAACTGGTAAGATGGTTTTTATCTTGTAAAGTTCCATATCAATTGATAGATGAAGAAGATTTGAAAATGAGAAATAACAAGATGACCTAGTGAAATGGTTTAGTAATGTGAAATTACAATGGGTACTTGATGAGATCACACCTTGACAAGGTAATGTATTGATTATCTTAAGTCTAAGTGAAGTTTGGATGACTACACGATTAGTCTTGATCGAGTTATAGAGCAGAAGATTAAGAAACATAAGTTCAAGCAGTTTGTACCAAGTGATGCAAGTGTCAAATGAGTGCTAGTATATCCTGAGAAAATTTAGGATCGACCAAGCATCAGTATTTTCTGAGTGTCAGAGAATTACCAATTTATCTAGTGATGACTGAGCGACATAGCACATTATTGACCGAGTGTCATTATTATGTCAGTTTGAGAAAGATTTAAGATCCCAGCCGACATAGTTGATTTTCTTGGGATATGTGAAGTGTATTTAAGATAAGGACGGTCATTGTGGAGGATTAAATGAGAATTTAATATATGTATTACCATTTTATGTATGGATTAAAGAAGGAGTTTTAGGATGTATTCTAAAATATAGATGGAAATGAAATTTTGGAAGGATTCATTGGATCTCACCTAGCCCTAAGATATACGGTGATGATTAAGCTACAATAGATCAAGGTACCTGATAAGAGAGATATAATATTAACCCAATTATAGGTTATCTGAGTAGGTGGTATGAGGTTAATTTAGTTGATTGGAAAAATCCAAGAAGAAAGAAGAAAAGGCTGAAGAGAGCATTACAAGACTACACAGTCGTGATTGCTTGAACAATTTCTGAGCAGATCTAAGTGATAGAGATGATAATGAAGGTCGGTGAGTGAATTATCATTTGAGATATAATTGGATCTGTATTTGCAAAATTGATTTTTACATTTTAGATCACAATATTTTGTTACTTTCTAACCAGTGTATCAGTTGCAAAGTCCTTTTAAACAAGGTTGACCTAACAGTCATATTGTTAAATCCTTTAATCAAGGTGAAAATCTAATGGAATGGTCTAAGCCCTCTAAAAAGGCTCAGTTATAACAGGGTGATTAGATCCGTTAATCGCGTCACATTTAACTGTGTGTATTGTAACCTTTAACTCGGTTGGATTTTCACAGAGATCACTTCAAAAGAGTGAAAAATTGGTAGCATGTTAATGGTAGTTTTTCCCATATTGATTTTCCACATTAAATCCTGGTGTCATACTTGTGTGAATTTTATTTCATGTGTTGTACTATTAAGAGATTTATATTCTTCAAGTTGGCTACATAAGGACAGTAAACTGCAATTTTATATTATTGATTACATGCTATAGAGACCGAGTGGATTAGTGAGTGGATTTGAGTTTGTTGAAGTATTTAAAACTTCAATTGGTACATCTAGACCTTGGATAACCGATTCAACCCCTCTCCATTATTCTAAATCATTCTAACAAAAGGGACTTCATCAAATGTAGGGTTGTATCAACCCCTTCCAATTACAACTAGACCTCGGGAGTGTCTGAGTATGTTTGTCCTAGATTAAATGGAGCAGAAATCCTAGCTGGAGGTGTGGTGGCAACCAAGATTTCCATCACCATCAATAAAGTCAAATATTATGGAAGATAAAATAAACATTGAATTTAATATTCCCAGGACCCTTTCCCAGTGTAAGACGACACCAGATTATCAAAACAATCTAGTGGATGTCTCGCTATAATAATCCTATCGGCTTAATAATAATAATATGGCTGGTTACATGCGAAATGATACATAGTATGGTTTATTGTATGCCAAATAAGGAATGGTCTTTGTTTATATAACCCATTTTTCTTTAATTGTCATATGAGATCATAAGTGAACATCCACCAAGTCAAATAATGGTTAATGTTTAGAATAATCAAGATAAAGCTTTAACATTTCATCTGTTAGAATAATAATTTATAGGAGCAATTATGGAACACTATATTAAATGTACCAACTAGGGAATTAATCCAAGATAGATAGCATGGGATGTTAGATTTGGATATAGACCTTTAAGAAATTGGAAGTTGGATTTAGTTCAAGATAAGTGTTAATTTGTGGACATTGTAATTATTTATATATTAGGATATTAAACTAGAAATGATTGGTCAAAATAAAAGCATAAATAAAATAACGTTTAGTGTAGTGATTATTCTTTACAATTATAATATAGCTCAATTAATTTTACTATGCTAATAATCAATATTTGTCAAAAGAACTTATTTAAAATTTGGTTGATATATATTGTGAATTATGAATTTTATAAAACACATAGTAGTATTTAATGAAGTATAATTGACATTTTTGTACATTTCTAGTAAGTCTTTTTCATTGGAATATATTTGAAAAATATTATTTTCAATTATAAACCACATAAAGTGCACCAAATATTGAATATAATTACAAAATTTATATGTGTATTAGTATAAAAAAATTATTTGTTTGAGCATGATAAGGATGTTGTCTCATTTTTTATTTTAACTTGAATGTCATCTTTAAGATTCATTTTTGTAATAAGTAAGATTGTACATAAGAGTGCACCACTAGTTAGTAAACAATAATAGTGTAAACTTATTAAGAACTTGAGGAACAAAAAGAGAAATTTTTATCTTGTCCTATTGGTTGCAACCAAAGGCCTTTTCAAATCTTAACTAAGAGCAAAAGCACTATTGTGAGTTGAGGTCACCCATAAGACCATATCCTATTGCATTCAATAACATGAATGACCTGCTCTATCCTACATAGGATATTTTTTACATACTAAGCTTCATGTGCCTTTCTCCATGCAACATGTTCTTAGATATACTTAATATGAGGATATGTGAAAACTTATAAACAAACAAGAGTTAGTATGATGTTAATGTGTTTTTTTAAGAAATCATTTTATTTGTATTTGTCGCACTTTTTTTTATCAATAGATGAAAGCCTTTTAATTTGCCAAATAATCCACAAATTCAAATCCACAAGCACAAGGGCCTAGCATAGGCACAAAGCTTGAAAGCTCAATGGCCCAGTGGAAGTTTAAACCTTATTGGCAGACTCACTAGATAAGTGTTTCAATCGTCGGTCTAATTAGATTACCCCAATATTTATAGCACATATTATTTAAGAAGACAATCATTCTAAAAAAAAAACCTTCTTTATTTTTAAATAGTAAAACAAGTCCATATAGTTTGAGCTTTTAGTAGATTTTGAGTTTTTAGTGAGCAATTGAAGTAGTGTAGAATCAAGGAGTACCAGATCTTGATTGGCAAGTCTTTTCTAAATCATAGTAGAAAAAACATCCACATGTCTAATAAAGCATATAATTTTTTATTTGAATGACCCTCCAATAAGTCCTCTCTCTAGCATATGTCATCCCTTATTTTGTTATGAGATGTTACTAAAACTAGGAATTGTACCTTAGTATGCAATGGGTACACTGAAGTAGCATGAAAGTTTAACTAACAAATATATTTTTTTTGTAACAAATGTCTAAATGGGATGATAGCTTCAAATCAACCATGCATCCTTATAAATACGATTGAAACAAATCCATTGAATCAAGAAGATAATAAGTTCCCATTACCAACAAGCTCATGTTATGTTTACAATATGAAGAGGAAGAGAGAGGGGGGAGAAGATTAAGTAAAGTGATAGAAATGGATATAGTAATAGAAATTAAGAGAAAAATAAGGGAAAAAAGAAAGGAGAAATAAAGATATAGAAGCAAAAAACAAGGTGTTGTATAAGGCTTAGGTTAGGTTGCAAAATTATATTTGAGTATTAAATTTATCTTATAAATATTTAAAAATTTAGATTGTAGACAAGGTAATAATTGTTAGTGTATATATAGAGGGAACTGTGTCCAGGTTGGTAGTATTTCTATAAAATGATTGGTTGAAGTAAAGGATTAAAGTCAACCAAGTTTAAAATAAGGGCATTTTATAAATCGGGGTGGAGGTGGCTATCTTTCTCTATGTTAACTTGTCTATATGTTAGTCTTTTTGTCTCTCCCTCTCTATCTCTTTCTTTTGCTCTATTTCATTGATTACCTATCTCTCATTATCTATTTTCCTTACCTCTCTTTGTCATTTCTCACTCTATCAATCTATATATTCACTAACCCCCACTCTAATAAATTATGCTAACTATGTATGGATTAATTTAAAATACTATCATGATTTAATATAGACTAGAGTACATTAACCATATTATAAATATTAAATAGAAAATATAATTATTATATTAGTTATATAAAAATACATATAAATATAAAATATTAGAATAATAGACACACTGTTATACAATATGATAAATGGACTAGATATGGATTATAGTTATAATGTATTTGGTTAAAAAAATTTATATATATTTTAATTTTTTTTTTAAATAAATAAATTATATCTTATATTTTATATATTTCTTAGTCTAAAATTGAATGATTATAAAATTAAAATAGTCTTATATAACTTTAATGTAATTAAAAATATATAATTCTAATTGTAACTTTATTTTTATTATTATAATAGTAATATCACAATTTAATTTACTCTGAAAAATTTACTTATCATTTATTATTATCATGTTCACACATTATTTTAAAAATTTAAAATTTTATTATTTTAAAAAATAAAAAAATAGACAATTTTTTTATATTTTTATCTAAGTATATTTTTATAAATTTATAATTTTAAAGATTATAAATTATACATATAGTTTTTTTATGTGTATTTTATTTATAATAAAAGTTATTTATTTTGTAATGTATTAAAACAAAAGTGGGGAGAATAATTAAGTAGCTATGCATGCATCAACACACCTTGTTGATGGGGAACCTATGATTCTTTGCAATCAAATTAAGAGTATCCAACTATCTTCCGGACAAATGGTGTTAAATGTGTCAAAACATTTTCAGTATTTTTAATATGTTCAGTGATATTCCAATTTCTACAATGACATAGTAAAAACCAAACCAAAATTCTTAAAATTAATTTCCAACAATGCAATAAAATATGAAAATGATTGGTGATTGTCAATATAATAAGACTGAAAATCCAAGACATGTGGTAAGAAATAATTTTATTTATTTAAATGCTCAAAAAATGGAACTACTTTCCATAAAGAGCAGAGGTGGCACTCACATTTTCCCCATACAATAAATGTAAAGGCATTTTAACCGCCGACTTGAAAAGTAGCATACCTTGGGCACTCGTAAGTAATGTCGGTAAACCAAAATGAATGGATGAGATTATTAACATCATCTTGCAAGGCTAATGAATTATTTCACTCGTGGATTCTCTAAAGTAGATCGATCATTCCATATATGAAACGCCTTCGGCATAATAAACCCATTGGTTTATTTTAAGTTTTTCCCTTGTACACGAGCAAAGGATTTATATTTTCCATTAATGTTAGTCATATAAAATAAGAACCAATTTTTTCTTTGGGAAAGTTTATTGAAGATTTCTATAGGCATGACATTAGAAAGGAAGAACCTCATAATCTAACTACTAAATTCAATGCATTTTTTTAATAGAATCAAGAAAAGCATTCTCAAGATCAAGTTCCACATTAATATGAGTATAACAATTATCTCTCTCCTAAATGCAATGAGGATTGTTCAAAGATTTTCCAAAGACATCAATAATAGAATGAAAAAACATTTTAAGTTACTAGAATTTCATTCGAACAAGAGGAAGATGAGATGAGATTTATTTATCTAGATCAAAGCCCACATGTCATATTTTTATGAACAAGTCATCTTGATTATGAATGTGATGTTCTCCCCTGAAAAGATAATGTTGTATCAACCATTCTAGAAAAATTCAAACAAGAAACCATTTCTAGCTAAAATAACCTCAATATACTCCTCTTGTTCCCATGTTGACATATTGATTCTCAAGAAAAATTAAGGTGTCTCTATACCCATAAATTTACAAATTAAATCATCTCCTCAGGAATAAAGAACATCGTTGACTACAACTTCAAGATTCATATCACAAATAAAAATATGTTCACTCTTTTGCAAGCAACCATTAGATGAGCTTATTATCATATTTATCTTCATATCTAGCTTACACAAGTAAATTCATAAGTAAATTCAGTTATTATTTTAATAACTAAAATTTTTAACCTCTTCAATTTGAACATCATCGAAAGAAAGGCAAAGGACACCAATTCCCCAATCCCTCTATAAATCTTACCACATATGGACGCCTAATCGAAATCTAAAAATTAGAACCACTACCTAATATAAACCCATGGTCATACATGACAATGGCATATTAAACTTGGCAGACTTTGTCCTTGCATTCAATGACATGAGAAGGAAAACCCTTCCACCACAAGAAAAGTAAAGTTCTCATCCAATTACTTGATATTCTTGTTCTAATTCGAATTGGTCAAAACCACCACCAAAATAATATAGTATTCAACCCTAATATTAACCTAAAAAGCGCATAAAAAGATCCTAAACCAAGATGAATGGACCTGTAACGTTTAAAATGCCATATATATTTCAATTTGTTACAGCTTTTAAACATTTACTAACCATTCATTATTACATTACAAAACTGGTCATCCAAAAATTTATCAACACTCCTTAATGTTTCCTACAAAAGTAAGCAATCGTCTAAAATTCCACTTTAGTCAAAAGGGAAAAGAAAAAGAAGTGGTCTCAGAAGTTACAGCGCATGGAGAGTCATGATCGTGTTCGTAATGCTGACTACAGAATAAAAACTTTGTCGTGAAATGGCCATTCAATTATATACATACACAAATTGACCCATTCTTTGTGAAAGCAAGAGTTGAGGACAAAAAAAATAACTACGTAAGCAAACCAGTACAAACGTACACTTTACTTTTATCATATTAAAGAAGTCAGCAACCGATGCCAACTGATACATATTTTCGCCATATCTACCCTGAACATTATAGTGGGTATTAAACACACACAATA
This sequence comes from Thuja plicata, assembly GCA_018584345.1. NCBI lineage: Eukaryota > Viridiplantae > Streptophyta > Pinopsida > Cupressales > Cupressaceae > Thuja > Thuja plicata. The sequence continues at coordinate 952,045 of MU225770.1, forward strand.
AAATGAAACAGTTCCAAACAGTACTAATATAAGACTCCTAAATTTGCACACCCCTTCTTTGCCATGGCGGGTACTTCGAATATTTCTAGTTTAATAGGCTTGTTCAGTCATGAGTGCTCTCATTGCTTCAAATCGTGGCTCTTTGGCATCATATTTCTGCTGACTGTAAACATTCATATTGTCCCCAAAAGAGAACTTTGGATAGCATGCAGAAACTTGTTCTCCTCCATTATTCTCAACTACGGTTTGGGTTTTGTCTTCTAGGGTATGAGAAGAAGCAGGATAGACTAGTGCATTGAGGGAAGGATTGTAGAAAGATGCGACTGATTACCGGTTTCCATCTTTGGTAGGAAGAATGTGATGCCATGCACTCTTGTATTTCCCTCCACTTACAACTTCCAACTGGTCTCCAATGCCTAGCGTGAGCTCGCAGGCCGTCGATCAGATCTGGACTTTAGCATGGCGGATAGTGACTCACTTTGGTGCCAAAGAATTGCTTCTCTCCTCCTGCAAATGCCTCTTTTATATAACTCTTCTCCAGTCCTAGGTTCTGACAGCATTATTAATTCCGATTGGTAGCTGTTATTGACTTTGGCCTCCTTTCTAGAATACTTGTTGTCTTTCTTGATTATTGAGTCCCATATTAAATATATCGTTGTGTATATTTATGTTTGTAGTTAATAGTTGTAGGTCTTTAATATTATGGTTGTAATATTGGTGAATATGGTTGAACACCATAATGTAACCTCTCTTTCAATTTTCTATATAATGGATGCCCTTGCTCTTATTTCTTTAAGGCAATTTGGG
>MU225770.1:957520-969143 GCA_018584345.1 Thuja plicata
GTCTTTCTTGACTATTGAGTCCCATATTAAATATATGGTTGTGTATATTTATGTTTGTAGTTGATAGTTGTAGGTCTTTAATATTATGGTTGTAATATTGGTGAATATGGTTGAACACCATAATGTACCCTCTCTTTCAATTTTCTATATAATGGATGCCCTTGCTCTTATTTCTTTAAGGCAATTTGGGCTTTTGCATATTTCTTTGTTTTATGATCAGCAGATCATTGATTCAGTTGCCTTCAGGTTCAACCTTGTTATCTCTAGAAGGATCTCTGAGAGTTTGTAGATCTCTTGTTGGAATTCTTCTATGGTTTCCCTGCATATTAACAAAAACCCATTAATTTGCTTCTCAAAACTTTTATTGAGACTCAACACCCATTTTGATAAAAAAATTAGTGAAAGAAGAAACCAAAATGTACTTGAAATCACTGGGCTGTGCTGGCCAGGGACTTATGTTTTGCAGGTCATTAATCATGAAATTTTCTTCCGAATCAACATCACTAATCTTTTGTGACCCAGTAGGAATTTTGCCCATCTGTTCGTCCAATATCAGATTGATCAGCACTTTTACCATGGGAGACTCGTTGAAGCTTTCCTCTCTGTTGAGCTGGAAGTCCTCTTTGCACAAATTCTTTACACGATCCATGAGACTATGACTTATGACATGGCCCAAGAGCTGAAAGCCAAAAATAACAAGAAAGAGCTTCATATACACATTTATAGATTTTGAATCTTTGATATTTTTTAACATCACATTTCAGAATCACATTCCGTGATCTACTTTAAAAATGCTGAGATACAACTAGCGTTGCAGATCGTATTCGGTTATCTATCATCAAAATTACAAGATGCAACTAGACGTTTCAAATCATATTTCTCTTCAAAATGATAATAAATAACTAAACATTCCAGATCATATCTCTCTATTCCATCTTCAAAATGATAAGATGTGACTGAAGAAGAGAAAGTAAAAATGATAGCAGATTAACAAAACTAAATAGTTGTGAAGAAGGGGTCCTATCATGTGACGCAACCTCACAGCCCACACAATTCACATTTGGTTATCCCCTGGTTATGACTGCATCAATAGAAGAAGGGGAACTTGTCCAACAAGGAAAGAAACCGAATTAGCTAGCTGAAGTCATCTTAAAAACTATAATCTAATCCCTCGCTTCAAAACTATAAACTAATCCATAGAGCTAAATAGATGTGGGAAGGAAAGAAATCAAATTACCTAGCTGAAGTTTTTACAGAATATATGTTGCTATTACCTGAAAGAGTCCAGGAGTCTCACAAGCATTTGCAATCTGAGCCATGACATCTTCTCTACCTTCTCCATTGAAATTCCCCATATTTATCACAGGAATGGCCATCTCGGAAAGAAATCAAAGAGCGGGAAGAACTAATGAATATTAAGGCTAATGATACTTCTCTGAAACGAGCTTGAGGAAATAAACAACACACATGTATATATATTAAAGCTTACCTCTGGTAAGGCTGACCCAAGGTGTTAAATCTCAACCTTACCCAGCTTGATGCCCAAGTAAATGGACGTGCTCCACAAAGCATTCAGGCCGAAAAGAATTTCCCATATCGTAAAGGACTCCATTTTGCCGGTTATACCTTCCTTAATTTTTACGTCGAAGGCGTTTCTTATTTGAAAGGAACGACCTGAATTCGGCCATCAACGGTGTACAATATTGGAAGAACAGGATTGTAAGACGATTCAAGCTTCTATAGTCGTTAGATTTTTACGCCAAACTATTTAGCCGATTTTATTGTTTCCGTCGTCACCATCCACTAGTCTTTGTGTTTCCCGTCATCACTGTTACTCGCGTATATGTGATGCATTTTATAGGCGGAAATCTTTTCCATGCATTTATAACACACTGGCATTCGTGACAGGCAATATTCTACGTTGCTTTCAAATCTGTTTAAAAACCCACACTGCAAATACTCCTTGATGCTTTTATAAATATTTTTCTAAATATATAAAGACTTGCAATTCAACCTGGATGTTTTGAGCTTTAAAATCACATGTTGCTACGAAAAGTGCTTCACCGTAACAATAGTTTGCAAATATTCAGGTAAATTAGATGGTTTCTTCTTTAAATCCAAATGTAAAACTTCAACAAGAACCTTTTCAACTGTCATTGGGTTTAGTTTCTATAAATAAGAAAGTCTGGACGCATAGCTCATTTGGTTTGCATATCCATTCTCCAAATTGGAATACTATATTTAACTTATTGTGGACTGGACTATCCTTTTACGATCCATCCATCCATGTCATTTTTCAAATAGATTAAACACTGCATTTTTATTCCGATTCAAAATCAGTGAGAGTACATCTTAGTGAAAGATTCATTAAATTGTGATAAAGGATACTAGTTTGATGCTCAACAAGATGGTAAACATAGAAAACCATTACAATTACCTACCTTTTAGATTTTGAGCTTAGGTAAGTGTCTAAGGTGGAAGGATAAGAGAACAACCAATCAAAATCACCATTTGACACAAATATCCATTAGAGTCTCTTAGATCAATTATACTTATTTGGGCCAAATTTTGTCAATAAAATGGAAGCATTAATCATCTATATAAAAAGTGAAAATTAAGAAGATTTGTTGGCTACTAGTAGATTGAATACTACAATAAAGAGTGTATAGGTCACTAGAGAGGGAGCCATGGCTCCTAGCAATATATTTTCTACGAAAGGTAAGGTGAAAGGTATATGTTATACTATGTATCACCTAAATAAGGAATAATTTATTTTAAGATTATTTTTATTTATTAAACAATCTTTAATATTAAAAACAAATAATATAATAAATCTTCATTATTTAAAACCTACACAAGGGTCATATAGCCTCTTGAGAAAGAAAATTGCTACATTTTTTTATGAGCCTAAAACTATAAAATTTGATTTATGAATCTTTTTAGACTTTTCAAATTCAATGTCGAAGTTTGTGTTGTTTAAAAATATCTTAAAATGTATGTATCTTGTAAAGTCAATTATCTAGATCTCCTTAAAAAGAAGGTAAAATCTATAAAAATAAAAAAGTAAAATCCTACAATACCACAAGGGCTAAGGTCCAATTAACTGGACCAAAATGTATATACAAGAACGAAAGCATATATGTATATGTATACATATAGATATGTATGTCTACATGTATGCATACAAACATATACACGTACATGTGTGTATGTGTGTGTGCGTGCGACAAAACAAAATCAATTTTGTTAAAGTGATTAGAATTGGATGTTTCCAATTTGCAAATAGAATTTTGAAAATGTATCTTCTACCACCCTCTGTTATTTCCTTAAACAATATACCATTCATCATTTCATAAAAAATTAGATACCACTGGTTTATTTAATTGCATGACTGAGGTATATTTTCAGGCAACTTCATAAGCTCCTAAAGTACAAGTTGTATACAATTTCCATAGCCTGTTTTAGCTTCTTATATGGGTTATGTTATATGAGCTCTACATATGTTATGTTTAGGTGATGGTACTTGGCTCAAATCGATAATGATATTATGAATTATCTTTTAATTTAATTTTATTTCTTTCCTTACAATTTATTTTAAATTGAGATTATTTCTTTGTAGAGAATTTTGATCAATTAAAGATGGTATTCACATTTTAAATTATTAAAATAAATAGGAAATTTATTTATCCCTAAAAAATATAGTAATATAATAATAGATTAATTGAGTTGAATTTAAAAAATAGTATAAAAATTTCAAAGCGGCCTTGAGAATATTTTTCACTAAATCATTATTTGATTAGAACTACACTTATCAAAAATATATCCATGGTGTTGTATGTAGGGAAAGAGTACCACTAGTCGAGCACATTCCAATAGCCATGCATTCCTTCTCCATTCTACCCCCCAATTACTAATTTTGAAGGAGCCAAAAAGAAAAAAACTAAAAGCCCATTAACAAGTCTCACATGTACAAATAGTTATCTTATTTTAGCTTTCTTGTTTCATAATTGGCCTATTTCTACATCACTATTGGAATATTTGTGCACGACTACTTGTATATTTGTCCATAAGTATTGACAAATTTGATTGCAAAATTATTAGGGCATCTTTAACTAGGTATTGGGTGAAGCTTTGAAATGACCAGTTTTTGACCCTTCAATGCTTAATGAATTCTCCAAAGAGCTTTGATAATACCCAATAGATAAAAAATATTTTTATGTATCTAAATTATATATATAAACAATAAAAAAAAATTGTTCAAATCAGATGTATAATTTAGACTCTACTAATATCCAAAATTAACTCGTACAAGTACCTTGCACGTCCCTTAAAAGTACAAAACTTTCACTTTTAGAAAAATCAAGAAGCGAAAGATGTGGTCTCAGAAGTTAGTCATCATGTTATCATTGTTGTTTCAGATTCATTCTATGGAGATTAGAGTCCATAAGGACTGATAATAAAAAAAGGAAAGCCCAAGGAAGAAAAATTTGACATACAAAACTTATTATAAATTCAAGTGCCTTTAAACTCACTCGGACAAATATGTACCCTCCTTATCTTTTCCACTACATTTCCCCTCAAAGGAAATGTCTAGGTGGAAAAGAATTTGCACCTGATGAGACTATTTTTCCATTTAGTATTTAAATTAAAATGATAGACAATAGCACTGTGATTTTTAATTTAATTAATAAATGTTGAAAAATAGTCACATCATGTGTAAATTCTCTACCTCATAGACATTTCCTCTCATCACTACATTAATTACATTTTCAAAATTGAAATATATTTGTCTACAAAAAATTATCTTCTATGGTACTTTTTTGTACAATACAAAATTATAGTGTAGGACGAAAAATGATCGCTATCACATTATTCTTTTCAAATTTCCATGCAAGATTCAAACTTTTTTAAAATATTCAATTAAGCTTACAAGTTTGGAACAACTCAATACTACCTTCTCTGCTATATTACATGGTGTAGGAGAACGTAGTGTTTAAAAGCCCTCATTTTGTTTGGATTGTGTCCTTTCGTGGTTGCTTACAAAAATTAGGAATGTTTAGCAATATTTGAGATTGATGTAGGGTTTATTGTGTTTGCTTTGGTAGTGTTTTTTTCATTCACTATTTGTAATGACCTAAACGAAAAATGTGTCAAAATGTTGAATGGACATCCAAGTTTCTTAGGAGGGTGTTTTTAGATTTGTTTTGTGCCTTAGATGTTGTTTTTAAGCTTTTAAAAATTCAACCAAGGGAGTGAAAGTATGAAAAAATCAAGTTGCAAGAAAAGATGTAAAGTTGCTCAGAGCAACATTTTTGCAACTTTAAAAAGTTGCTCGATAACTTTGCTAAAAAGTTTCCTTTATCCTAAATGGACAAATAGGTCAGTCAAAGCAGTTTATTTGAGGAGGGGAAGACTATATAAGAACTCCCATGGCAACATTCGTAGGTTGGATGACATTTTGTTTGCATTTCCATTAAACGTAAAGTTGCACACTGAGATTGTAAGTATTTTTGAGCATTTTGAATTTGAAAATCTTGTTAATGGATTAGATTATTGTAATTTAAACTTTAATTAGTTTCTTATGAGAGTCAATTAACTCTGTGTGGAAATATTTTGGTTAATAGTTTTCATTTTTAGGTTCTTGTAAATTTTCTTTAAAGTTGTAGTTTTCTAGTCCAATCCTGGAGTGTATATAGAAAATGGCTCCTCGAGGTCATTAGATCCATGCGAATAATAATGCACCTGGATGGAATGAAAGAGGAGACACTATAGATAATATTATTCTTGGTTTTTTTAGTATATTTTTTAGCATTGAAGTATGAGCTCTTGCCCTAGGTGAGCTTGGCTATAACTCGACTATAGAAAAAAAGAATAGTAAGAAAAAGCTTGCAGGTTTGGATTGGTAGAAGAAATCTAGTGGTTGGAGAGTTGTAAGGGAGAGATGATATGACCCTATGTGCAATAACAACAATGGAGGAGTTCATTTTAATGAGAAATAAAGACAAATGCAAAGGAAAGGCCTATTAGCCCTACATTGAAGGACAGTGTCCCTCAAGGGTTTCAGTGGTTGTACGGAGGAATTTAAGAAACCTCACCTTTAAAATCTATAATATTTTGATAAAGGGTCTCTAGATCCTAAGATAGATTTTGGGTTTATTTGGAGAGTTTGAAAGCAAATGAAGAATTTGGATCAGAATAGGGCTACAAGCAGCCTCCAAGTGTAATCCTATATTGTAGGAGTTCAATGCACATGAAAGAATGTTTGTTGGTTTCAAACATTCAAGATTTTCATAAAATGAGCTAAGGAAGTTGAAATTCAATCCTGCAAATCTTGGTGAGTGAGTTGGCCTAGTGTGCTAGAATCTACCCTTGCAGGTTCAGAGAGTCTTGGAAGGAGTTAGTGATAGGATGGTTCTTATTTAGAAGGGTGAAGTTATTCGTGACTTTCCTTCAAGATTAGGATTGTGAGAACCCTAGAAGATCTAGGAAAAGAGACCTTAGTTTAGAGTTAGGGTGTCTATAGAGTGAGAATAATCAATCATGTCAGATTGGTATCATAGCCTAAAGATTGTACTTGTGAAGTGTGGATGTTATCCTTGCCAGATTCAGTAACAAAATCTAATTTGGTGACTAAATCGGAGCTAAAAAAGGATGTAGAAGAGAAGAGAGAGGATAATAGACTCCTGAAAGAAAAATTGGTAGAGGTGGCAGTTTAGTTAGAGGAAGTACAACTTAGAACTATAGCAGTGAGGGAATTGCTAAGAAAGAGTGAAGGAAAAGGTAAAATGGTGGCCACAAAAGATACAATACTAGAGCTTGACCATTTGATCCAAGAAAAGACATTCTTGAAGTCTCTAAAAGATATGAGTGGGAATTATTTAGAGGGTGTACCTCTATTTAGTGGTAAGATGGAACCAAAAATAGTCATGGAGTGGATAGAAGGACTTGAAAAACACTTCGAATGTGACAGTGTGACAAAGGCACAAAAGGTCAGAGTAGCCAAGACAAGATTGATAGGGACTTCTTTCACTTAGTGGAAGTTTGTTCAAGATGAAATAATAATAGAAGGAAATAATCCTATAACTATTTGGAAAGGCATGGTGGCTAGGGTTAGAGAAAATTATCTACCTGAAGATTATGAGGTGCAGTTGCACAAGAAAAGGACAAACTTGAGATAGAAAGACCTTGAAGAAAGTGTCTACACCGAAGAGTTTGACAAATTATGTCTAAGATCACATGTAATGGATGAGGAGAGCCTAAAAGTGGCTATATATTTGAATCGTTTAAGGTAGAATTTTGAAAAGAATATTAGCCTCTTGAATCCCAAGACTGTACACAAAAGTGGCCAATTAGCTATCAAGGTAGAAGAGAAGCTCAAGAAGAAAGATGATTCAGGTAGTAGGGGAAGAGGTAGAGGAAAATACGACAGAGGCCAGAGAGGAGGCTTTCAAGGAAGAAACTTTGAAGAAAGAAATCAAAATGAGTCCAAACTCACTGAGAACCAGGGAGTGTCAAGTAGTTAAAGAGGTGGTTATAACAGAGAAAGAGGCCCCAAAAAAATTCAAGTGAAAAATCTAATAGCCAAGGAAGATGATCCTACTTCTCTTCTATGAAGTGCTATAATTTCTACCATTATGGGCATCTTGCCTATAGATGTCCTGAGAAGAGTTCAACATCACAAGCAGTACAAAAAAGGACAAATTATGTGCAAGAGAAGTCTTCTAGGAGCAAGAAAACATAGGCAACACTAGATACGAGGACAGGGTTGAACTTGATGATTAGAAGAACACTTCTAAAGGATCCCATCAAGGAAGACTGAAGTGACATAAGATCTTTGTTCAGAGTCAAATGCAAGATGCTAGGTAAAGTTTGCAAAGTTATCATAGATTATGGTTCTACTGATAACATTATTTCTATGGAAGCTATTGAAAAGCTTAAGTTGAAAAATATTCCTGATACTAACCCTTATGGAGTAACTTAGTTGAATAAATATCAACATGTGCTAGTTAATGAGAAATATTGGGTGGAGAACTATCCATAGGTAAGTATAAGGATAGAGTGTTATGTGATATCTTACCCATGGATGTTTGTCATCTATTTTTAGGTAGACTTTGGCATTTTGACAGATTCAATGCATGATGGAGCCAAGAACTCTTATTACTTTAGGAGAGATGGGGTAACATTCAAGATACAGTCAATCTTGGAAGAAGGAGAAGTGAATAAAAGGAGTCGTAACATACTTTTGGTGGGAGAAAAAGAATTCCTGAAGTCACTAGAAGAAGGAGTGCGCTTTGCCTTAGTATTAAATTCTAAGGATGAAAAGGTGAGTAAGAGGGAAGAGCTACCTATAGAAATATAAGAATTGTTAAACCAATACCAATAGATAGTTAGTGATGGTCAACCAACACCCCTACCACCTAAGAGGTCTATTAGTTATCAAGTTGAATTTATCTCAGGAGCCTTATTCCCAAACAAAGATGCCTATAAGATGACCCCACAACAAAATGCGGAAATTGCTAAACAAATCCAAGAATTAATTGAACAAGGATTGATTAGAAAGAGAATAAGCCCATTTGTAATTCCCACTGTCCTAGCCACTAAGAAAGGAGGTACTTGGAGACTTTGTAATGACTCTAGATCCATTAAAAGAATTAGCATAAGGTATAGGTTGCCAATACCTAGAATAGAAGACTTAATACACTATCTAGGGGGAGCTCAATATTTCTCCAAAATTTAATCAAAAATAGGTTACCACCAGATTACAGTGAGGGAAGGGGATGAAAGGAAGACAACCTTCAAAACCACATAAGGGCTCTATGAGTGTTTTATTATGCCTTTTTTTTGTCCAATGCTTCAAGCACTTTTATGAGGCTAATGAATGAAGTGTTACAAGAGTTCATAGGAAGATGAGTTGCGGTGTAGCTAGCTGATACCCTAGTATTTAGTAAGACATAGGAGGATCTCAATAATAATTTTTGAATGGTAATGAAGAGGTTACATGAAGAGAAGTTGATAATCAACTTATAAAGTATTGGAGTTCATGAAGTAGGAGTTGGTATAAATAGGATTTGTTATCTCATAAGGAAACTTAAAGATGGACACAAGAAAGGTGGAAGCAATATTAAATTGACCTACACCTATGTAAGCTACATAGGTAAGCAGCAATTTTATTAGGCAATTCAGTGAAATACGTGCTCCTGTTGTGGATACCATTAAAGGAGGCATGAAAAAAAATCTAGTGGAATGAGCATACTGATAGAGGATTTGAGACGTTTAATAAGAGGGTAGCCACCCAACCTATATTAGCACCACCTAGTTTTGAGAATTTGTTTATTGTGGATTGTTATGCCAGTAATATTGCCATAGGTGCAGTTTTGAGTCAAGAGGGAAAGTCAGTGATATTTCATATTGATAAAATTATTGATGCAAAGAGTAAATACTGGTCATATGATTTGGATCTATATCCATTGGTGCAAGCACTAAGGAAATGGAGACATTATCTCCTTCCTAAATAATTTGTGGTCTTCACTGACTCCAGGGTTTAAGCATTCTAAATTCATAAGATAAGTTAAGCCATACACATATGAAGTGGGTTGAGTATATCCAAGACTACACTTTCACCATCAAACATAAGAAGGGACCCTAGAATAAGGTGGTAGATGCATTGAGCAAGAGATTTATCACAGTGCAATGAATCTAGTTAAGGAGCATTAGCATAGAAAGTTTCAAAGACTTGTATCTAAAGGATGAGGACTTCTCAGTAGCTTACAATGTATGTACATATTTTCAAAATCACTTCCATGGTGGGTAATTTGATTTTACCCTACAAGAAGATCTTTTTTTTACGGGAGGGAAAATTTGTGTGTCTAGAGGGTCAATTAAGGAGAGCCTAGTGCAGGAGAAACATAGCGATTTACTAAGTGGACATTTTGGTTTTCATAAGTCCCTAGAGTTGGTTAAGAGATACTATTATTAGCCAAGAATGAATATGGATATCCAGAAGTATGTAGACACTTGTATCTAGTCTGTCAAAAGGCTAAAGGTGTTGGAAACTACAATTGAGATGATTGTTGTATTTCCATTGATGTCAAACCTTAACTTGTAAGATAGGTTTTATCTTTTAAATCGATCAGATTTCCACAATCCATTGAGTTTATAACTAGATTTCTGGTTTTGATTGTGTGTGTTTTTAAGCATCAACGTTTCGGATCACACTCTGTGATCCATCATCAGGATGAGAGAACAATAAGGAGAAAATAATAAGCAGCAGACTCAGCCTCACTCAAAGGATAAAAAGTAAGGTTTTATCTTGTAAAGTGCTATATCAATTGACTGATGAAGAAGATTTGAAAAGGAGAGATAACAAGAAGACCTAGTGAAATGGTTGAGTTATGTGAAATTACAATGTGTACTTGATGAGATCTTACCTTGACAAGGTAATGCATTGTTTATCTTAAGTCTAAGTGAAGTTTGGATGACTGCAAGATTGGTCTGTACTAAGTTATAGAGCAAAAGATTAAGAAACATAAGTTCAAGAAGTTTTTTCCAAGTGATGCAAGTGTCAACCGAGTGCGAGTATATGCAGAGAAAATTTAGTGTTGATCGAGCATCAATATTTGCCAAGTGTCAGAGAATTACTGAGTTATCTAGTGATGACTGAGCGAAAGAGGACAATATTGACTGAGTGTCAGTATTATGACAGTTTGAGAAATATTTGAGATCCCAGCCGACGTAGTTGATTTTCTTGGGATATGTGAAGTGTATTTAAGATAAGGATGATTGTAGTGGAGAATTAAATTAGCATATAATATATGTTAAACCATCTTATGTTTGGATTCAAGAAGGAGTTTTAGGATGTATTCTACAATGTAAATGGAAACAAAATGTTGGAAGGATTCATTAAATCTAACATAACCCTAAGATCTATGGTGATGATTAAGAGGAAAGAGATTGCGCTACCTGATCAGAGAGATATAAGATTAACCTAATTGCAAGTTATATGGGTAGGTGGTATGAGTTTAATTCAGTTTAATTATATTTGAGTATTAAATTTATCTTATAAATATTTGAAAATTTAGATTGTAGACAAGGTAAACATTTTAAGTGTATATATAGAGGGAAATGTGTCCAAGTTGGTAGGATTTCCAGAAAATGATTGGTTGAAGTAAAGAAGATTAAAGTCAACATAGTTTAAAATAAGGACTTTTTACAAATCAGGGTGGAGGTGGCTATCTATCTCTATATTAACTTGTCTATATGTTAGTTTTTTTGTCACTCCCTCTCTATCTCTTTGTTCTGCTCTATTTCAGTGATTAGCTATCTCTCATTCTCTATTTTCCTTACGTCTCTTTGTCATTCCTCACTCTCTCAATCTATATATTCACTAACCCACACTCTAATAAATTACGCTAACTATGTATATATTAATTTAAAATACTATCATGATTTAATATAGACTAGAGTAAATTAACCATATTATAGATATAAAATAACAAATATAATTATAATATCAGTTATATAAAATATACAATATTAGAATAATAGACACACTATTATAGAATATGATAAATAGACTAGATATGGATTATAGTTATCATATATTTGGTTAAAATGTTTATATATA
>MU225770.1:969222-983713 GCA_018584345.1 Thuja plicata
TATATATATATAAATAAATAAATAAATTATATTTTATATTTTATATATTTCTTACTCTAAAATTGAATGATTATAAAATCAAAATAATCTTACATAACTTTAATATAATTAAAAATACATAATTCTAATGGTAAGTTAATTTTTATTATTATAATAGTAATATCACAATTTAATTTAGTGTGAAAAATTTACTTATCATTTATTATTATCATGTTAACACATTATTTTAAAATTTTATAATTTTATTATTTAAAAAATACAAAAATAGATAATTTTTTATTTTTTTATCTAAGTATATTTTTCTAAATTTATAATTTTAAACATTATAATTTATACATATAATTTTTTTATGTATATTTTATTTATAATAAAAGTTATTTATTTTGTAATGTATTAAAATAAAAGTGGGGAGACTAATTAAGTAGCTATGTATATAGTGGAGGCCATACATATATATATTTTGATGTGGCATGCTCCTTGTTGATGGGGACCCTATGATTCTTTGCAATCAAATTAAGAGTATCCAACTATCTTGCACACAAGTGGTGTTAAATGTGTTAAAACATATTCAGTAGTTTTAATCTGTTAAGTGATATTCCAATTTCTACAATGTCATAGTAAAAAAAAACAAATCAAAATTCATAAAATTAATTTCCAACAATGCAATAAAATATGAAAATGATGGGCAACAAATAATGCAACTAACAACAATCATAGATACCTAGAATCCATGACTATCAATATAATACGACTGAAAATCCAAGACGCATGGTAAGAAATTATTTTATTTATTGAAATGGACAAAAAATGGAACTACTTAAATCGATCAGATTTCCACAATCCATTGAATTTAGTAGCTGAATTTCTGGTTTTTGATTGTCTGTGTGTTTTGTTTTTTTGTCACACAATTAAAAACCAGAAATTCAGCTACTAAATGGAACTACTTTCCATAAAGAGCATAGGTGGCACTCGAATTTTCCCCGTACAATAAATGTAAAGGCATTTTAACCTTTGACTTGTGAAGTAGCATACGTTAGGCACTCGTAAGTAATATCAGTAAACCAAAATGAATGGATGAGATGATTTACATCGTCTTCCAAGGCTAATGAGGTATTTCATTCGTGGATTCTCTAAAGTAGATCGATCATTCCATATATGAAACGCCTTCAACATAATAAACCCATTGGTTTATTTTATGTTTTCCCCTTGTACACGAGGCAAGGATTTATATTTTTCATTAATGTTAGTAATAGAAAATAAGAACAAATTTTTTCTTTGGGAAAGTTTATTGAATATTTCTATAGGCATGACATGAGAAAGGAAGAACCTCACAATCTAACTACTAAATTCAATGCATTTTTTTAATAGAATCAAGAAAAGCATTGTCAAGATCAAGTTCCACATTAATACGAGTATAACAATTATCTCTCTCAAAAATGCAATGAGGATTGTTCAAAGATTTTCAAAAGACATCTATAATAGAATGAAAAAACATTTTAAGTTACTAGAATTGCATTGGAACAAGAGGAAGATGAACGCAAACAAAAATTTTAGATGAGAATTATTTAACTAGGTCAAAGCCCACATGTTATATTTTTATGAACAATCCAAGTTGATTATGAAAGTGATGTTCTCCCCTCAAAAGATAAAGTTGTATCAACCATTCTAGAAAAATTCAAACAAGAAACCATTTCTAGCTAAAATAACCTCAATATACTACTCTTGTTCCCATGTTGACATATTGATTCTCAAGAAAAATTAAGACGTCTCTATACCCATAAATTTACAAATTAAATCATGTCCTAATAAATAAACAACACCGTTGATTACAACTTCAAAATTAATATCACAAATAAAAATACCTTCACTCTTTCGCAAGCAATCATTAGATAAGCTTATTATCATGTTTAACTTCATATCTAGCTTACATAAGTAAATTTATAAGTAAATTCAGTTATTATTTTAATAACTATAATTGTTAACCTCTTCAATTTGAACATCATCGAAAGAAAGACAAAGGACACCAATTCCCCAATCCCTCTATAAATCTTACCACATATGGACGCCTAATCGAAATACAAAAATTAGAACTACTACCAAATATAAACACATGGTCATACAACACAATGGCATGATAAACTTGGCAGACTCTGTCCTTTTATTCAACGACATGAAAAGGAAAACCCTTCCACCATAAGAAAAGTAAAGTTCTCATCCAATTATTTGATATTCTTGCTCTAGCTCGAATTGATCAAAACCACCCCCAAAATAATATAGTATTCAACCCTAATATTAATATAAAAAGCTCATAAAAAGCTCCTGAACCAAGATGAATGGACCTGTAACGTTTAAAATGACATAAATATCTTGATTTGTTACAGCTTTTAAACATTTAGTAACCATTCATTATTACTTTAGAAAACTGATCATCCAAAAATTTATCAACACTCCTTAATGTTTCCTACAAAAGCAAGCAATCGTCTAAAACTCCACTTTAGTCAAAAGGAAAAAGCAAAAGAAGTGGTTTCAGAAGTTACAGCGCATGGAGAGTCATCGTGTTCGTAATGCTGACTAAAATACTTTGTCATGAAATGGCCATTCAATTATATACATACGCAAATAGACCCATTCTTTGTGAAAGCAAGAGTTGAGGACAAAAAAAAGCCAATTACGTAAGCAAACCAGTACAAATATACACTGTACTTTTATCATATTATAGCAGTCGGTCACAAACCGATGCCAACTGATACATATTCCCGCCATATCTACCCTCAACATTATAGTGGGTATTAAACTCACACAATTAGAAGAAACAGTTCCAAACAGTACTAATATATGTCGCCAAAAATTGCACACCCCTTCTTTGCCATGGCTGGTACTTCGAATATTTCTAGTTTAATAGGCTTGTTCACTCAGTGCTCTCATTGCTTCAAATCGTTGCTCTTTGGCATCATATTTCTGCTGACTGTTCTCCTCCATTATTCTCAACTACGGTCTGGGTTTTGTCTTCTAGTGCATGAGAAGAAGCAGGATAGACCAGTGCATTGAGGGAAGGATTGTAGAAAGATGCGACTGATAACCGGTTTCCATCTTTGGTAGGAAGAGTGCGATACCATGCACTCTTGTATTTCCCTCCACTTACAACTTCCACGTGGTCTCCAATGTCTGTGACGATGGAGTAAGGCAGAGGCTCCACATCAATCCATTGCCACTCACTCTGGACTTGAAGCCCGGGGACCTGCATCTGTGTGAGCTCGCAGGCCGTCGATCGGATCTGGTCTTGAGCATGGCGGATAGTGACTCACTTTGGTGCCAAAGAATGGCTTCTCTCCTCCTGCAAATGCCTCTTTTATATAACTCTTCTCCAGTCCTAAGTTCAAGCTTGTTATCTCCAGAAGGATCTCTGAGAGTTTGGAGATCTCTTTTTGGAATTCTTCTATGGTTTCCCTGCACATTAACAAAAACCCATTAATTTGCTTCTCAAAACTTTTATTGAGACTCAACACCCATTTTGATAAAAAAAACTAGTGAAAGAAGAAACCAAAATGTACTTGAAATCACTGGGCTGTGCTGGCCAGGAACTTGTCTTTTGTAGGTCATTAATCATGAAGTTGTCTTCCCAATCAACATTACTAATCTTCTGTGACCCAGTAAGAATTTTGCCCATCTGTTCGTCCAATATCAGATTGATCAGCCCTTTTAACTTGGGAAACTCGTTGAAGCTTTCCTCTCTGTTGAGCTTGAAGTCCTCTTTGCACAACTTCTTTACACGATCCATGAGACTATGACTTATGCCATGGTTCAAGAGCTGAAAGCCAAAAACAACAAGAAAGCAGAGATTCATAACGACTTCACGACATAGATAGAGCTTCATATACACATTTATGGATTTTGAATCTGTGATATTTTTTAACATCACATTTCAGAATCACATTCCGTGATCTACTTTAAAAATGCTGAGATACGACTAGCCTTTCAAATCGTATTCGGTTACCTATCTTCAAAATTAAAAGATGCAACTAGACGTTTCAGATGATATTTCTCTTCAAAATGATAATAGATGACTAAACATTCCAGATCATATCTCTCTATTCCATCTTCAAAATGATAAGATGTGACTGCAGAAGAGAAAGGAAAAATGATAGCAGAATAACAAAACTAAATAGTTGTGAAGAAGGGGTCCTATCATGTGACGCAGCCTCACAGCCCACACAATTCACATTTGGTTATCCCCTGGTTATGACTGCATCAATAGAAGAAGGGGAACTTATCCAACAAGGAAAGAAACCGAATTAGCTAGCTGAAGTCATCTTAAAAACTATAATCTAATCCCTCGCTTCAAAACTATAAACTAATCCATAGAGCTAAATAGATGTGGGAAGGAAAGAAATCAAATTAACCAACTGAAGTTTTTACAGAATATATGTTGCTATTACCTGAAAGAATCCAGGAGTCTCACAAGCATTTGCAATCTGAGCCATGACATCTTCTCTACCTTCTCCATTGAAACTCCCCATATCTATCACAGGGATGGCCATCTCGGAAAGAAATCAAAGAGCGGGAAGAACTAATGAATATGAAGGCTAATGATACTTCTCTGAAACGAGCTTGAGGAAATAAACAACACACATGTATATATATTAAAGCAAACCTCTGGTAAGGCTGACCCAAGGTGTTAAATCTCAACCTTACCCAGCTTGATGTCCAAGTAAATGGACGTGCTCCACAAAGCATTCAGGCCGAAAAGAACCTTCAACAAGAACCTTTTCAACTGTCATTGGGTTTAGTTTTTATAAATAAGAAAGTCTGGACGCATAGCTCATTTGGTTTGAATATTTAACTTATTGTGGACTGGACTATACTTTTATGATCCATCCATCCATGTCATTTTTTAAATAGATTAAACACTGCATTTTTATTCCGATTCAAAATCAGTGAGAGAACATCTTAGTCAAAGATTCATTAAATTTTGATAAAGGATACCAGTTTGATGCTCAACAAGATGGTAAACTTAGAAAACCTTTACAATTACCTACCTTTTAGATTTTGAGTTTAGGTAAGTGACTAAGGTGGAAGGATAAGAGAAGACACAAATATCCATTAGAGTCTCTTAGATCAATTATAGTTATTTGGGCCAAATTGTGTCAATAAAATGGAAGCATTAATCATCTATATAAAAAGTGAAAAATAAGAAGATTTGTTGGCTACTAGTAGATTGAATACTACAATCAAGAGTGTATAGGTCAGTAGAGAGGGAGCCATGGCTCCTAGCAATATATTTTCTATGAAAGATAACGTGAAAGGTATATGTTATACTATGTATCACCTAAATAAGGAATAATTTATTTTCAGATTATTTTTATTTATTTTCATTTATTAAACAATCTTTAATATTAAAAACAAATAATATAATAAATCTTCATTATTTAAAACCTACACAAGGGTCATATAGCCTCTTGAGGAAGAAAATTGAGCAGCACTACATTTTTTTATGAGCCTAAAACTATAAAATTTGATTTATAAATCTTTTTAGACTTTTCAAATTCAATGTCGAAGTTTGTGTTATTTAAAAATATCTTAAAATGTATATATCTTGTAAAGTGGATTATCTAGATTTCCTTAAAAAGAAGGTAAAATGTATAAAAATAAACAAGTAAAAACCTACAATACCACAAGGGATAAGGTCCAATTAACTAGACCAAAATGTATATACAAGAATGAAAGCATATATGTATATGTATACATATAGATATGTATGTCTAAATGTATGCATACAAATATATACACATACATGTTTGTATATGTGTGTGTGCGTGCGTACAACAAAACAAAATCCTCTTTGTTAAAGTGATGAGAATTGAATGTTTACAATTTGCAAATAGAACTTTGAAAATGTATATTTTACCACCCTCTATTATTTCCTTAAACAATATACCATTCATCTTTTCATAAAAAATTATATACCACTAGTTTATTTAATTGCATGATGGAGATATATTTTCAGGCAACTTCATAAGCTCCTAAAGTATAAGTTGTATACAATTTCCATAAGCTTTTTTAGCTTCTTATATGGGTTATGTTATGAGCTCTGCATATGTTATGTTTAGGTGATGGTACTTGGCTCAAATTGATAATAATATTATGAATTATCTTTTAATTTAATTTAATTTCTTTCTTTACAATTTATTTTAAATTCAAATTATTTATTTGTAGAGAATTTTGATCAATTAAAGATGGTATTCACATTTTAAATTATTAAAATAAGTACGACCTTTGTTCATCCCTCAAAAATATAGTAATATAATAAAAGATGAATTGTGTTGAATTTAAAAATTACTATAAAAATTTCGAAGTGGCCTTAACAATATTTTTCACTGAATCATTATTTGATCAGAACTACACTTATCAAAATTTTATCCATGGTGTTGTATGTAGGGAAACAGTACCACTAGACGAGTACATTCCAATAGCCATGCATTCCTTGTCCATTCTACCCCCCAATTACTAATTTTGAAGGAGCCAAAAAGAAAAAAACTAAAAACCCATTAACAAGTCTCCAATGTACAAATAGCTATCTTATTTTAGCTTTCTTGCTTCATAATTGGCCTATTTCTGCATCACTATTGCAATATTTGTGCACGACTACTTGGATATTTGTCCATAAGTATTGACAATTTTGATTGCAAAATTATTAGGGCATCTTTAACTAGGTATTGGGTGAAGCTTTGAAATGACCAATTTTTGACCCTTCAATGCTTATTGAATTCTCCAAAGAGCTTTGTTAATACCCAATAGATAAAAAATATTTTTATGTAGCTAAATTGTATATATAAACAATATAAAACAAATTGTTCAAATCAGATGTATAATTTAGACTATAATAATATGCGAAATTAACTCATACAAGTACCTTGCACGTCCCTTAAAAGTACAAAACTTTCACTTTTATAAAAAGCAAAAAGCAAAAGATGTGGTCTCACAAGTTGGTCATCATGTTATCATTGTTGTTTTAGATTCATTCCATGGAGATTAGAGTCCATAAGGACCCATAATAAAAAAAAGGAAAGCCCAAGGAAGATATATTTGACATACAAAACTTATTATAAATTCAAGCATCTTTAAACTCACTCGAACAAATATGTACCCTCCTTATCCTTTCCACTACATTTCCCCTCAAAGAAAATGTCTATGGGGCAGAGAATTTGCACCTGATGAGACTATTTTTCCATTTAGTATTCAAATTAAAATGATAGAAAATAGTACTATGATTTTTAATTTAATTAATAAATGTTGAAAAATAGTCCCATCATGTGTAAATTCTCTACCTCATAGATATTTCCTCTTGTCGCTACCTTAATTACGTTTTCAAAATTCAAATATATTTCTCTACAAAAAAATATTTTCTATGGTGGTTTTTTGTACAATACAGAATTATAGTGGAGGACAAAAAATGTTCACTATCACATTATTCTTTTCAAAGTTCAATGCAAGATTAAAACTTTTTTAAAATATTCAATAAAGCTTACGAGTTTGGAACAACTCAATACTACCTTCTCTGCTATATTACATGGTGCAGGAGAACCTAGTGTTTCAAAGCCCTCATTTTGTTTGGATTGTGTCCTTTCGTGGTTGCTTAGGAAAATTAGGAATGTTTAGCAATATTTGAGATTGATTTAGGGTTTATTTTGTTTTCTTTGGTAGTTTTTTTTTTTCATTCACTCTTTGTAATGACCTAAAGGAAAAATGTGTCAAAATGTTGAATGGACGTCCAAGTTGCTTAGAAGGGTGTTTTTAGATTTATTTTGTGCCTTATATGTTGTTTTTAAGCTTTTAAAAATCCAACCAAGGGAGTGAAAGTATGAAAAATTCAAGTTGCAAGAAAAGATGTAAAGTTGTTCAAAGGAACATTTTTGCAACTTTAAAAAGTTGCTCGATAACTTTGCTAAAAAGTTTATTTTATCTTAAATGGACAAATAGGTCAATTAGAGTGGTTGATTTGAGGAGGGGAAGTCTATATAAGAACTCCCATGGCAACATTTTGAGGTTGGATGACATTTTGTTTGCAATTCCATTAAATGTAAAGTTGCACACTAAGATTGTAAGTGTTTTAGAGCATTTTGAATTTGAAAATCTTGTTAATGGATTAGATTATTGTAATTTAAACTTTAATTAGTTTCTTATGAGATTCAATTAAATCTGTATGGAAATATTTTGGTTAATAGTTTTCCTTTTTTAAGTTCTTCTAAATTTTCTTTAAAGTTGTAGTTTTCTAGTCCAATTCTAGACTGTATATAGAAAATGGCTCCTCGAGGTCATAAGATACATGTGAATAATAATGCACCTAGATGGAATGAAAGAGGAGCCACTATACATAATTTTATTCTTCATTTTTTTTGTAGAGGTTTTAGCATTGATGTATAAGCTCTTGTCCTAGGTGAGCTTGGCTATAACCCGACTAGGGAAAAAAAGAACAGTAAGAAAAATCTTGCAGGTTTGGATTGGTAGAAGCAATTTAGTGTTTGAAGAGTGCTAAGGGAGAGAGGCTATGACCCTATGTGAAATAGCAGCAATGGAGGAGTTGATTTCAATGAGAAATGATGACAAATGCAAAGGAAAGGCCTATTAGCCCTACATTTAAGGACAATGTCCATCAAGGGTTTTAGTGGTTGTATGGAGGACTTTAAGAAACCTCACTTTAAGATAGATTTTGGGTTTTTTTGGAGAGTTTGAAAAAAAATGAAGAATTTGGATCAGAATAGAGCTACAAGCAGCCTCTAGGCATAATCCTATATTGCAGGAGTTTGATGCACGTGAAAGAATGTTTATTGGTTTCAAAAATTCAAGATTTTCATAAAATAAGCTAAGGAAGTTGAAATTCAATCCTGCAAATCTTTGTGAGTGAGTTGGCCTAGTGTGCTAGATTCTACCCTTGCAAGTTCAGTGAGTCTTGGAAGGACTTAGTGATAGGATGGTTCTTGTTTAGAAGGGTGAAGTTATTGGTGACTTTCCTTCAAGATTAGGATTGTGAGAACCCTAGAAGATCTATGAAAGAGACCTTAGTTCAGAGTTAGGGTATCTCTAGAGTGAGAAGAATCAATCCTTTCAGATTGGTATCAAAGCCTAAAGATTGGGCTTCTGAAGTGTGGATGTTATCTTTACCAGATTCATTAATGGCATCTAATATGGTGACTAATTCAGAGCTAGAAAAGGATGTAGAAGAGAAGAGAGATGATAAAATACTCCTGAAAGAATAGTTGGCAGAGATGTCAGCTTAGTTAGAGGAAGTACAAATTAGAACTGTAGCAGTGAGTGAATTGCAAAGAAAGAGTGAAGGGAAAGGTAAAATGATGGCTGCAAAAGATACAATGCTAGAGCTTGACCATTTGATCCAAGAAGAGACATTCTTGAAGGCTCTAAAAGATGTGAGTGGGAAGTGTTTAAAGGGTGTACCTCTATTTAGTGGTAAGATGGAACCAGAAATAGTCATGGAGTGGATAGAAGGACTTGGAAAACACTTTGAATGTGATAGTGTGACAAAGGTACAAAATGTCAGAGTGGCCAAGACAAGATTGAGGGGGACTTCTCTCAAGTGGTGGAAGTTTGTTCAAGATGAAATAATCATAGAAGGAAATAATCCTATAACTATTTGGAAAGACATGGTGGCCATGGTTAGCAAAAATTATCTACCTGATGATTATGAGGTGCAGTTGCATAAGAAAAGGACAAACTTGAGACAGAAAGACCTTGAATAAAGTGTCTACACCGAAGAGTTCAAAAAATTATGTCTAAGATCACATGTAATGGACAAGGAGAGCCTAAAAGTGGCTAGGTATTTGAATGGTTTAAGGTGGAATATTGAAGAGAAGATTAGCCTCTTGAGTCCCAAGACTGTACAGAAAAGTGACCTATTAGCCTTCAAGGTAGAAGAGAAGCTTAAGAAGAAAGATGATTCAGGTAGTAGGGGAAGAGGTAGAGGAAGAGATGGTAGAGGCTAGAGAGGAGGCTTTCAAGAAAGAAACTTTGAAGAAAGAAATCAGAATGAGTCCAAACTCACTGAGAACTACGGAGTGTCAAGTAGTTCAAGAGGTAGTTATAACAGAGAAAGAGGCCCCAAAAAAATTCAAGAGGAAAATCTAATAGGGAAGGAAGAGGATCCTACTTCTCCTCTATGAAGTGCTATAATTTCTACCACTATGGGCATCCTTCTTATAGATGTCCTGAGAAGAGTTCAACATCACAAGAAGTACAAAAAAAGATAAATTATGTGCAAGAGAAGTCTTCTAGGGGCAAGAAAATATAGGCAACACTATATACGGGGATAGGGTTGAACTTAATGATTAGAAGAACACTTCTAAAGGATCCCATCAAGGAAGAATGAAGTGAAAGCAGATCTTTGTTCAGAGTCAAATGCAAGATGCTAGGTAAAGTTTACAAAGTTATCATAGATTATGGTTCACTATTAACATTATTTCTATGGAAGCTATTGCAAAGCTTAAGGTGAAAAATATTCCTCATACTAACCCTTATGGAGTAACTTAGTTGAATAAAGATCAACATGTGCTGGTTAATGAGAAATATTGGGTGGAGAACTATCCATAGGTAAGTATAAGGATAGAGCTTTATGTGATATCTTACCCATGGATGTTTGTCATCTATTTTTAGGTAGACTTTGGCATTTTGACAGAGATTCTATGCATGATGGAGCCAAGAACTCTTATTTATTTAGGAAAGATGGGGTAACATTCAAGATACAGTCAATCTTGGAAGAAGGAGAAGTGAAGAAAGGGGGTCATAACATACTTTTGGTGGGAGAAAAAGAATTCTTGAAGTCACTAGACAAAGAAGAAGGAGTGCGCTTTTCCTTAGTATTAAAACCTAAGGATGAAAAGGTGAGTAAGAGGGAAGAGCTACCTATAAAAATCCAAGAATTGTTAAACCAATACCAATATATAGTTAGTGATGGTCAACCAACTCCCCTACCACTTGAGAGGTCTATTAGTTATCAAGTCGACTTTATCTTAAGAGCCTTACTTCCAAACAAAGATGCCTATAAGATGACACCACAACACAATGAGAAAATTGCTAAACAAATCCAAGAATTACTTGAACAGGGATTGATTAGAAAGAGCATAATCCCATTTGTCATTCCCACTTTCCTAGCCACTAAGAAAGGAGGTACTTTGAGACTTTGTAATGACTCTAGAGCCAGTAACAGAATTACCATAAGGTATAGGTTCCCAATACTTATAATAGAAGACTTAATACACTATCTAGGGGGAGCTCAATATTTCTCAAAAGTTTAATAAAAAATTGGTTAGCACCAGATTATAGTGAGGGAAGGGGATGAAAAGAAGACAACCTTAAAGATAGCACAAGGGCTCTATGAGTGTATTATTATGCCTTTTGGGTTGTCCAATGCTTCAAGCACTTTTATGAGGCTAATGAATGAAGTGTTGCAAGAGTTCATAGGAAGATGACTTGCGGTGTAGCTAGGTGATGCCCTAGTGTTTAGTTAGACAAAGGAGGATCTCATTAAGCATTTTCAAATGGTAATGAAGAGGTTACATGAAGAAAATTTGATTATCAACTTAGAAAATATTGAATTTCATGAAGCGGGAGTAGGTATAACAAGGATTTTTATCTCATAAGGAAACTTAAAGATGTACACAAGAAAGGTGGAAGAAATATTAATTTGACCTACACCTATTTCAGCTACACAGGTAAGGAGCTTCCGTGGATTGACACAGTTCTATAGCAAGTTTATTAGGCAATTAAATGAAATATGTGCACCTGTTGTGGATACCATTAAAGGAGGCATAAAAAAAAATCTAGTGGAGTGAGCATGCTGATACAGGATTTGAGACTTTGAATAAGAGGATAGCCACCCAACCTATATTGGCACTTCCTATTTTTGAAAATTTGTTTACTATGGATTTTTATGCCAGTAATATTGTCATAGGTGCAGTTTTGAGTCAAGAGGGAAAGCTAGTGGTATTTAAAATTGATAAACTCAGTGATGCAAAGAAGAAATACTGTTCATATGATTTGGATTTATATCCATTGGTGCAAGCACTAAGGAAGTAGATAAATTATCTCCTTCCTAAAGAATTTTTTGTCTTCACTGACTCCAGGCTTTAAGCATTCTAAATTCATAAGATAAGTTAAGCCATACACATATGAAGTGGGTGGAGTATATTCAAGACTACACTTTCACCATCAAACATAAGAAGGGACCCTAGAATAAGGTGGTAGATGCATTGAGCAAGAGATTTCTCACAGTTCAATGAATCTAGTGAAGGAGCATTAGCATAGAAAGTTTCAAAGACTTGTATCTAAAGGATGAGGAATTCTCAGCAACTTACAATGTATGTATAGATTTTCAAAATCACTTTCATGGTGGGTACTATGATTTTACCCTTCAAGAAGATCTTTTGTTTAGGGGAGGGAAACTTTGTGTGCCTAGAGGGTCAATAAAGGAGAGCCTAGTGTAGGAGAAACATAACGATTCACTAAGTGGAAATTTTGGTGTTCATAAGTCCCTAGGGTTGGTTAAGAGATACTATTATTAGCCAAGAATGAACATAGATATCCAGAAGTATGTAGACACTTGTATCTAGTGTGTCAAAAGGCTAAAGGTGTTGGAAACTACAATTGAGACAATTGTTAGCTTGACCTTGATGTCAAACCTTAACTGGTAAGATAGGTTTTATCTTGTAAAGTGCCATATCAATTGATTGATGAAGAAGATTTGAAAAGGAGAGATAGCAAGAAGACCTGATGAAATGGTAGAGTTATGTGAAATTACAATGGGTATTTGATGAGATAGCACCTTGACAAGGTAATGTATTATTTATCTTAAGTCTAAGTGAAGTTTGGATGACTACAAGATTGGTCTGTACTGAGTTATAGAGCTGAAGATTAAGAAACATAAGTTCAAGCAGTTTATGCCAAGTGATGCAAGTGTCAACTGAGTGCCAGTATATGCAGAGAAAATTTAGTGTTGATCGAGCATCAGTATTTGCCGAGTGTCAGAGAATTACTGAGTTATGCAGTGATGACTGAGCGACAGAGCACAGTATTGACTGGGTGTCTGTATTATGACACTTTGAGAAATATTTGAGATCCCAGTTGACATAGTTGATTTTCTTGGGATATGTGAAGCTTATTTAAGATAAGGATGATTGTAGTGGAGAATTAAATTAGCATTTAATATATGTTTAACTGTTTTATGTTTGGATTCAAGAAGGAGTTTTAGGATGTATTCTACAATGTAGATGGAAACAAAATGTTGGAAGGATTCATTGGATCTGACATAAACCTATGATCTACGGTGATGATTAAGAGAAAATAGATCGAGCTACCTAATTAGAGAGATATAAGATTAACCTAATTGTAGGTTATATGGGTAAATGGTATGAGTTTAATTCAGTTTAATTATATTTGAGTATTAAATTTATCTTATAAATATTTGAAAATTTAGATTGTAAACAAGGTAAAAATTTTAAGTGTATATATAGAGGGAAATGTGTCCAAGTTGGTAGGATTTCCAGAAAATGATTGGTTTAAGTAAAGTAGATTAAAGTCAACCAAGTTTAAAATAAGGACTTTTTACAAATCAGGGTGGAGGTGGCTATCTATCTCTATATTAACTTGTCTATATGTTAGTATCTTTGTCACTCCCTCTCTGTCTCTTTCTTTCGCTCTATTTCATTGATTAGCTATCTCTCATTCTCTATTTTCCTTATGTCTCTTTGTCATTTCTCACTCTCTCAATCTATATATTCAGTAACCCACACTATAATAAATTATGCTAACTATGTATAGATTAATTTAAAATACTATCATGATTTAATATAGACTAGAGTAAATTAACCATATTATAGATATAAAATAACAAATATAATTATAATATCAGTTATATAAAAATACATGTAAAATATACAATATTAGAGTAATAGACACACTATTATAGAATATGATAAATGGACTAGATATGGATTACAGTAATAATATATTTGGTTAAAATGTTTATATATATTTTCATTTTTTTTAAATAAATAAATTATATTTTATATTTTATATATTTCTTACTAAAAAATTTAATGATTATAAAATTAAAATAATCTTACATAACTTTAATATAATTAAAAATACACAATTCTAATGGTAACTTAATTTTTATTACTGTAATAGTAATATCACAATTTAATTTAGTGTGAAAAATTTACTTATCATTTATTATTCTCATGTTAATACATTATTTTAAAAATTAATAATTTTATTATTTAAAAAAATACAAAAATAGATAATTTTTTATAGTTTTATCTAAATATATTTTTCTAAATTCACAAGTTTAAACATTATAATATATACATATAATTTGTTTATGTATATTTTATTTATAATAAAAGTTATTTATTTTGTAATGTATTAAAATAAAAGTCGGGAGACTAATTAAGTAGCTATGTATATTGTTGAGGCAATATATATA
>MU225770.1:983953-995707 GCA_018584345.1 Thuja plicata
CAACTATCTTACGCACAAATGGTGTTAAATGTGTCAAAACATATTCAGTATTTTTAATCTGTTAAGTGATATTACAATTTCTACAATGTCATAGTAAAAAAACAAATCAAAATTCATAAAATTAATTTCCAACAATGCAATAAAATATGAAAATGATGGGCAGAAAATAATGCAACTACCAACAATCATAGATACCCAGAATCCATGACTATAAATATAAAATGACTGAAAATCCAAGACGTGTGGTAAGAAATCCTTTTATTTAATGAAATGCACAAAAAATGGAACTACTTTCCATAAAGAGCATAGGTGGCACTCACATTTTCCCCGTACAATAAATTTAAAGGCATTTTAACCTCTGACTTGTAAACTAGCATATGTCAAGTACTTGTAAGTAATATCGGTAAACCAAAATGAATGGATGAGATGATTTACATCATCTTGCAAGGCTAATGAAGTATTTCACTTGTGGATTCTCTAAAGTAGATCAATCATTCCATATATGAAACACCTTTAGCATAATAAACCCATTGGTTTATTTTAAGTTTTCCCCTTGTACACTAGGAAAGGATTTATATTTTCCATTAATGTTAGTCATAGAAAATAAGAACCAATTTTTCTTTTGGAAAGTTTATTGAATATTTCTATAGGCATGACATGAGAAAGGAAGAACCTCATAATCTAACTACTAAATTCAATGCATTTTTTTTAATAGAATCAATAAAAGGATTGTCAAGATCAAGTTCCACATTAATATGAGTATAACAATTATCTCTCTCAAAAATGCAATGAGGATTGTTCAAAGATTTTCCAAAGACATCTATAATAGGATGAAAAAACATTTTAAGTTACTAGAATTGCATTGGAACACGAGGAAGATGAACCCATTCAAAATTTTAGATGAGAATTATTTAACTAGGTCAAAGCCCACATGTGATATTTTATAAACAAGCCAAGTTGATTATGAAAGTGATGTTCTCCCCTCAAAAGATAAAGTTGTATCAACCATTCTAGAAAAATTCAAACAAGAAACCATTTCTAGCTAAAATAACCTCAATATACTCCTCTTGTTCCCATGTTGACATATTGATTCTCAAGAAAACTTAAGGCATCTCTATACCCATAAATTTACAAATTAAATCATGTCCTCATAAATAAAGAACACCGTTGACTACAACTTCAAGATTAATATCACAAATAAAAATAGTTTCACTCTTTCGCAAGCAACCATTAGATAAGCTTATTATCATATTTAACTTCATATCTAGCTTACATAAGTAAATTTATAAGTAAATTCAGTTATTATTTTATTAACTATAATTTTTAACCTCTTCAATTTTGAACATCATCGAAAGAAAGATAAAGGACACCAATTCCCCAATCCCTCTATAAATCTTATCACATATGGACGCCTAATCAAAATATAAAAATTAGAACCACTAGCAAACATAAATCCATGGTCATACAACACAATGACATATTAAACTTGGCAGAGTCTGTCCTTGCATTCAATGACATATTAAATTTGGCACAATCTGTCCTTGCATTCAATTCAATGATATGAAAAGGAAAACCCTTCCACCAGAAAAAAATAAAATCTCATCCAATTATTTGATATTCTTGCTCTAGCTCCCCCAAAATAACATAGTATTCAACCCTAATATTAATATAAAAAGCTCATAAAAAGCTCCTGAACCAAGATGAATGGACATGTAACGTTTAAAATGACATAAATACCTCGATTTGTTACAGCTTTTAAACATTTAGTAACCATTTATTGTTACATTAGAAAACTGGTCATCCAAAAATTTATCAACACTCCTTAATGTTTCCTACAAAAGCAAGCAATCGTCTAAAATTCCACTTTAGTCAAAAGGAAAAGGCCAAAGAAGTGGTGTCAGAAGTTACAGCGTATGGAGAGTCATCGTGTACGTTATGCTGACTAAAATATTTGTCATGAAATGGCCATTCAATTATATACATACGCAAATAGACCCATTCTTTGTGAAAGCAAGAGTTGAGGACAAAAAACAAGTACAAACGTACACTTTACTTTTATCATATTATAGCAGTCGGTCACAAACCGAAGCCAACTGATACATATTCTCGCCATATCTACCCTCACAATTAGAAGAAACAGTTCCAAACAGTACTAATATAAGTCTCCAAAAATTGCACACCCTTTCTTTGCCATGGCTGGTACTTCGAATATTTCTAGTTTAATAGGCTTGTTCAGTCAGTGCTCTCATTGCTTCAAATCGTGGCTCTTTGGCATCATATTTCTGCTGACTGTAAACATTCATATAGTCCCCAAAAGAGAACTTTGGATAGCATGCAGAAACCTGTTCTCCTCCATTATTCTCAACTACGGTCTGGGTTTTGTCTTCTAGTGCATGAGAAGAAGCAGGATAAACCAGTGCATTGAGGGAAGGATTGTAGAAAGATGCGACTGATTTAACTGATTTCCATCCACTTACAACTTCCAACTGGTCTCCAATGTCTATGACGATGGAGTAAGGCAGAGGCTCCACATCAATCCATTGTCCCTCACTCTGGACTTGAAGCCCAGGGACCTCATCATCTTGGAAGAGAAGAATGAGGCCACCTGCATCTGTGTGAACTCGCAGGCCGTCGATCAGATCTGGTCTTGAGCATAGCGGATAGTGACTCACTTTGGTGCCAAAGAGTGGCTTCTCTCGTCCTGCAAATGCCTCTTTTATATAACTCTTCTCCAGTCCTAAGTTCAAGCCTGTTATCTCAAGAAGGATCTCTGAGAGTTTGTAGATCTCTTGTTGGAATTCTTCTATGGTTTCCCTGCACATTAACAAAAACCAATTAATTTGCTTCTCAAAACTTTTATTGAGATTCAACACCCATTTTGATAAAAAAACTAGTGAAAGAATAAACCAAAATGTTCTTGAAATCACTGGGCTGTGCTGGCCAGGAACTTGTCTTTTGCAGGTCATTAATCATGAAGTTGTCTTCCCAATCAACATCACTAATCTTCTGTGACCCAGTAGGAATTTTGCCCATCTGTTCGTCCAATATCAGATTGATCAGCCCGTTTACCATGGGAGTCTCGTTGAAGCTTTCCTCTCTGTTGAGCTTGAAGTCCTCTTTGCACAACTTCTTAACACGGTCCATGAGACTATGACTTATGCCATGGTTCAAGAGCTGAAAGCCAAAAATAACAAGAAAGCAGAGATTCATAACGACTTCACGACTTAGATAGAGCTTCATATACACATTTATGGATTTTGAATCTGTGATATTTTTTAACATCACATTTCAGAATCACATTCCGTGATCTACTTTAAAAATGCTGAGATACAACTAGCGTTTCAGATCGTATTCGGTTATCTATCATCAAAATTACAAGATGCAACTAGACGTTTCAGATCATATTTTTCTTCAAAATGATAATAGATGATTAAACATTCCAGATCATATCTCTCTATTCCATCTTCAAATGATAAGATGTGACTGAAGAAGAGAAAGGAAAAGTGATAGCAGATTAACAAAACTAAATAGTTGTGAAGAAGGGGTCCTATCATGTGACGCAGCCTCACAGCCCACACAATTCACATTTGGTTATGAATGCATCAATAGAAGAAGGGGAACTTATCCAACAAGGAAAGAAACCGAATTAGCTGGTTTCTTGTTAAAATCCAAAGGTAAAACTTCAACAAGAAACTTTTCAACTTTCATTGGGTTTAGTTTCTATAAATAAGAAAGTCTGGACGCATATCTCATTTGGTTTGCATATCCATTCTCCAAATTGGAATACTATATTTAACTTATTGTGGACTGGACTATCCTTTTATGATCCATCCATCCATGTCAGTTTTTAAATAGATTAAACATTGCATTTTTATTCCGATTCAAAATCAGTGACAGTACATCTTAGTCAAAGATTCATTAAATTGTGATAAAGGATACCAGTTTGATGCTCAACAAGATGGTAAACTTAGAAAACGTTTACAATTACCTACCTTTTAGATTTTGAGTTTAGGTAAGTGACTAAGGTGGAAGGATAAGAGAACAACCAATCAAAATCACAACTTGACACAAATATCCATTAGAGTCTCTTAGATCAATTATAGTTATTTGGGCCAAAATGTGTCAATAAAATGGAAGCATTAATCATCTATATAAAAAGTGAAAAATAAGAAGATTTGTTGGCTACTAGTAGATTGAATACTACAATCAAGAGTGTTTAGGTAACTAGAGAGGGAGCCATGGCTCCTAGCAATATATTTTCTATGAAAGGTAAGGTGAAAGGTATATGTTATAGTATGTATCACTTAAATAAGGAACAATTTATTTTAAGATTAGTAAAATCTATAAAAATAAACAAGTAAAATCCTACAATACCACAAGGGATAAGGTCCAATTAACTGGACCAAAATGTATATACAAGAATGAAAGCATATATGTATATGTATACATATAGATATGTGTGTCTAATTGTATGCATGCAAATATATACACGTACACATGTGTATGTGCGTGTGCGCGTGTGCATGCGACAAAACAAAATCCTCTTTGTTAAAGTGATGAGAATTGAATGTTTACAATTTGCAAATAGAATTTTGAAAATGTATCATTTACCACCCTCTATGATTTCCTTAAACAATATACCATTCATCATTTCATAAGAAATTAGACACCACTAGTTTATTTGATTGCATGAAAGAGATATATTTTCAGGCAACTTCATAAGCTCCTAAAGTATAAGTTGTATACAATTTCCATAAGCTCTTTTAGCTTCTCATATGGGTTATGTTATGAGCTCTCTAGTTCTATGCATATGTTATGTTTAGGTGATGGTACTTGGCTCAAATCGATAATGATATTATTAATTATCTTTTAATTTAATTTAATTTCTTTCTTTACAATTTATTTTAAATTGAGATTATTTCGTTGTAGATAATTTTGATCAATTAAAAGTGGTATTCACATTTTATATTATTAAAATAAATAAGACCTTTATTCATCCCTCAAAATATAGTAATATAATTATAGATGAAATGAGTTGAATTTAAAAAATACTATAAAAATTTCAAAGCGGCCTTGAGAATATTTTGCCACTGAATCATTATTTGATTAGAACTACACTTATCAAAAATTTATCCATGGTCTTGTAGGTAGGGAAAGAGTACCACTAGTCGAGCACATTCCAATAGCCATGAATTCCTTGTGCATTCTACTCCCCAAATTACTAATTTTAAAAGAGCCAAAAAGAAAAAACTAAAAGCCCATTAACAAGTCCCACATGTAGGAGATCCTCTCAAGACTCAACCTCCAGTGGGTGGCTAACTGCAACATCTAGGACACTCTCCTTGAGTGGCAGTCACCGTCCCAGCACTCGCTGATCAAACTCCTTTGGAACCAAATCCCCCTAATTTTTTGTCGGGTCATCTGGAAAGAACGCAACAACAGGATCTTCAGATAGACTAAACTCAATCATATGGACGTCTTCTATGCTGGTTTGGAACTCATTCAATATAACCTGTTGGCTGGGAGCTGGAAAAGTCCTTCTTCACCTGCACCAATTTAGATTGGAAGATTGCCAAGGCCTTGGGCCTAGGCAAGGGATTCGATAGAATTGACAACTCTAAACTTAGAGCCAGAAAAGCTACTGTTTGGGCCCCTCCCCATGCAAATTGGTACAAACTCAAATTTTGATGGGGTGAACCAAGGTGGCAAACAGGCGGGAGGGGGAATTATAAGAGATCAATGGGGGAGATTGGTTGCCGCTTATGCTGGCCCCCTTATTGACCACTCGGTTAATCAAGCTGAGGCCATGGCACTCCTATGGTGATTAAATTTTGCCCTCAATTGTGGGTGCACCAGAATTGAAATTGAGGGGGACTCCAAAGTCATTATTGAGGCTGCTAGGGGGTGCTCCTTGGCTGGATGGAGGGTTGACCCTATTTTCTCAGATATCAGGGGGCTAATGCTTTGCTTTGCTTAGTTCACCATAAAGCATAATTACAAGGAAGGGAACTCTGTCGCTGATTCCATGGTGGTTGTGGGACTGTAGATGGATGGCTTACACTGCTGGCGCATGGCCAAGCAGCTACCAAAAATCACTCAGGACCTACTAGGGCGGGAAATGAGTAGAAGTAACAAAAAATCCCGTGATGTTTTAAATTCAAAATTAGAATTGGGCGCTAAATGGCGGACCCCAAAACAATATCCATTTGTGCTTGCCCAGTTTTTGCATTTGGAAAGACCACGTGGCCGAGGATAGTTGGATCTATTCTTGGTGAAGGAGGCGGATTGCTTGCATCACTGCCATAAAGTGTCACAATGTCTTTTTATGCCTTGAAAGATTTAGAGGGATTATCAAATGATATGGTGAAGATTTTTTTGATTGTAATAATGGGTTACAATGATACTCACACCTGCTAACCCTGGTGGTGACCTTACCAGAGATTTTTGTGCCTAATAACAATTATTTTAGCAGGTTTTCGTACACGAAAATACAGATGCATAAAGACGGTTTTGTAACCCATTTTTTCCACTTTACGCAACAACTTAGATTTTTATCTTTCTTTGGTTTTTTATGGCCTTCTGCTAAAATGGGTTTCGCTTCTCTCTGGGTTTGGAACTTTGGGGAGAATACTGCTTAGAACTACATTGCAAAAATGGGAGGGGACTGACATAGGATTGAAATGACAGAATCGAGGAAGATTTCACCCCTGACCCCATGGTCATTTCATCAAATCTTTAAGTGGGCATGATGAGATGATTTCTCACCAGTTTGTCAAAAGGTGGTGCGAAAGAAGAGTGACTATTAATGGCATCACCTTTGAAATCAATGAAGAAGTGATTGGTAAGGCCACGGGCATGGAAACCATGGGCAGAAAGTGGAAGAAGACCACTAAAACCCAAGCCATAACAGAGTTTGATCAGTTCTTTGCAAATGATGACAAACCTGTGTCCAAGAATGAGGGCTATAGCACGATAGATCTTCCAAAATTCTGGCCAAAGATGTGTAAGGTTGTGATGAAATACTTCACCATTGGAGGGCAGGTTTGGTACTTTCTATAACTATCACCTTCCCTTTCTCAATCATCTTAGACATAAAATGTTAATTTCAATGCCTTTTTACCTTCTGCATTTGCTTGAGAATATGGTTATGGTTGTCAATGAAGCCATCTCTTTGGGCAAAAAACCCATCTTCCTTCATCAAGGGCTTATCTTTAGGATTTACCACTTCCACCATGCTCTCTGCTTGTTACCTACCATGGAAATTACCTAGCTGGCCCAATAGACTATGTCCACGTATGTCTCCCTAAACTAAGGCATTCCCTCACCTTCAGACTCCATTGGTGGTTCTACCCCTACGGTTAGCCCTAATTCCTCTGGTATCTGCCCAACCCCTACTCCCTATATAGGCAGCAAGCATGACCTCACCTTGGAGGACTCTCTTCAGCCTGCAAAGAAAGGGAAAAAAATTTGCATTAACCTGGATTGTCCCCTTAATGTTGACACTCTACCCGCCAGTACCCGCCGGTCTTCTCGGCTTGCCAAAGAAAAAGGGAAACGGGCAATGAAGGATCTCTTTGACAAAGAGGATGTTTCGGTTGAGTCCCTTAGCAGGAAGGACAATCAAACTAATTATGACAGAGAAGAGGGCAAAGTTGAAAAATAGGATACGGAGGCCGATGTGGGTAAAGACATCTCTAGCCCTGATAACGGGATTGAGGACCCTAAGTCTGCTACGGGCTCTGGACTAGTGGGAAAAATTAAATTTGAGATGGTTAATCTAGGGAACTCGGTGACCAAATTGAATGGGGACTTGGCTAACACCAACAAGAGGCTTGCGGATGTTAGTAAATTCACTCTGAAAGTAATGCATGCCTCCTCCACTACTTTATGCCTTTTGAATGAACAAGCCTCGGCTGGAAAGGAATCAGTGGATGGAAATAGAGAACTCTTCAAGTTCCTTAATGAAGAGTGGGCGGACCTACTGCTATCGAAGAGATTATGGGACTGGAAGGGATCCAACTGAAGATGAAGTACGGGATGGTGGGCCACCACACTATGGACCCCAAGCCCTATTTTTGGACCAATGGTTTCTATTTTAAGTTTAAGACTTTCTATTTTAAGTTTAAGACTTTTGTAAATAGCCCTGCGTGGCTTCATATTTTTTTTTGATGCACAACTCTGATACTGTTAATTTCTGGGACACTTATCATTGCTGGTTCAGCTTTTTTGTTTTTGTTTTTCATAGAGGTAGATAGTTTACTTGCTTTTACTTCTGCTGACGTTGATGATTTAATATGTTGTTAAGTCTTTCCTGTTAGCTATTTTGTACCTCGTATCAGCACCCTCTTGCTGCTACTAATATGAAAAACAAGTCTCACATGTACAAATAGCTATCTTATTCTAGCTTTCTTGCTTCATAATTGGCCTATTTGTGAATCACTATTGGAATATTTAAGCATGGCTACTTGGACATTTTTCCATAAGTATTGACAATTTTGATTGCAAAATTATTAGGGCATCTTTATCTAGGTATTGGGTGAAGCTTTGAAATGACCACTTTTTGACCCTTCGATGCTTAATGAATTCTCCAAAGAGCTTTGTTAATACCCAACAGATAAAAAATATTTTTAGGTAGCTAAATTGTATATATAAATAATAAAAAACAAATTGTTCAAATCAGATGTATAATTTAGACTCTACTAATATGTGAAATTAACTCTAACAAGTACCTTGTACGTCCCCTAAAAGGACAAAACTTTCACTTTTAGAAAAAGCAAAAAAGCAAAAGACATAGTCTCAGAAGTTGGTCATCATGTTATCATTGTTGTTTCAGATTCATTCCATGGAGATTAGAGTCCATAAGGACCCATAATAAGAAAAAAGGAAAGTCCAAGGAAGACTAATTTGAAATACAAATTTTATTATAAATTCAAGCGTCTTTAAACTCACACAGACAAATATGTACCCTCCTTATCATTTCCACTACATTTCCGCTGAAAGGAAATGTCTACGGGGCAAAGAATTTGCACCTGATGAGACTATTTTTCCATTTAGTATTTAAATTAAAATGATAGACAATAGCACTATGATTTTTAATTTAATTAATAAATGTTGAAAAAGAGTCACATCATGTGAAAATTCTCTACCTCATTGACATTTTCTCTCGTCACTACGTTAATTACATTTTCAATATTGAAATATATTTCTCCACAAAAAAATATTTTCCATGGTAGTTTTTTGTACAATACAAAATTATAGTATACAACGAAAAATAATCACTATCACATTATTCTTTTCAACTTTCAATGTAAGATTCAAACTTTTTTAAATTATTCAATTAAGCTTAGAAGTCTCCAAAACAACTCAATACTACCTTCTTTGCTATATTACACGGTGCAAGAGAACCAAGCGTTTCAAAGCCCTTATTTTGTTTGGATTATTTCCTTTCATGGTTGCTTAGGAAAATTAAGAATGTTTAGAAATATTTTAGATTGATTTAGAATTTCTTGTGTTTTCTTTGGTAGTGTTTTTGTTCATTCACTCTTTGTAATGACCTAAAGGAAAAATGTGTCAAAATGTTGAATGGACGTCCTAATTACTTAGGAGGGTGTTTTTAGATGTTTTTTGTGCCTTACATGTTGTTTTTAAGCTTTTAAAAATCCAACCAAGGTAGTGAAAGTATAAAAAAGTCAAGTTGTAAGAAAATATGTAAAGTTGCTCAGAGCAACATTTTTGCAACTTTGCAATTTTAAAAAGTTGCTCGATAACTTTGCTAAAAAGTTTCTTTTATCCTAAATGGGCAAATAGGTCAGTTGGAGCAGTTGATTTTAGGAGGGGAAGACTATATAAGAACTCCCATGGCAACATTTTGAGGATGGATGTCATTTTGTTTTCATTTCCATTAAATGTAAAGTTGCACACTGAGACTGCAAGTGTTTTTAAGCATTTTGAATTTGAAAATCTTGTTAATGGATTAGATTATTGTAATTTCAACTTTAATTAGTTTCTTATGAGAGTAAAATAACTCTGTGTGGAAAGATTTTTGTTAATAGGTTTCATTTTTTACGTTCTTGTAAATTTTCTTTAAAGTTGTAGTTTTCTAGTCCAATTCTGGAGTGTATATAGAAAATGGATCCTCAAGGTCATTAGATCCATGGGAATAATAATGGGCCTAGATGGAATGAAAGAGGAGCCGCTATACATAATTTTTATTTATTTTTTGTTAGTAGAGGTGTTAGCATTGAAGTATGAGCTCTTGCCCTAGGTGAGCTTGGCTATAGCCCGACTAGGGAAAAAGAAGAACAATAAGAAAAATATTGAAGGTTTGGATTAGTAGAAGCAATAAAGTGGCTAGATAGTGCTAAGGGAGAGATGATATGACCCTATGTGCAATAGAAGCAATGAAGGAGTTGATTTCAATGAAAAATGAAGACAAATGAAAAGGAAATGCCTATTAGCCCTACATTTAAGGACAATGTCCCTGAAGGGTTTCAAGGGTTGTATGGAGGACTTTAAGAAACCTCACCTTTAAAATCTATAGTGTTTCGATAAAGGGTATCTAGATCCTAAGATAGATTTTGGGGTTATTTGGAGAGTTTGACAACAAATCAAGAATTTGGATCAGAATAGGGCTACAAGAAGCCTCTAGGCGTAATCCTATATTGTAGGACTTCGATGCACATGAAATAATGTTTGTTGGTTTCAAACCATCAAGATTGTCATAAAATGAGCTAAGGAAGTGGAAATTCAATCCTGCAAAGCTTTGTGAGTGAGTTGGCCTAGTGTGTTAGAATCCACCCTTGCAGGTACAGTGAGTGTTGGAAGGACTTAGTGATATGATGGTTGTTGTTTAGAAGGGTGAAGTTCTTGGTGACTTTCCTTCAAGATTAGGGTTGTGAGATCCCTAGAAGATCTAGGAAAGAGACCTTAGTTTAGAGTTATGGTGTCTCTAGAGTGAGAAGAATAAATCATGTCAGAATGGTATCATAGCCTAAAGATTGGGCTTGTGAAGTGTGGATGTTATCTTTGCCAGATTCAGTAATGTCATCTAATATGGTGACTAATTCAGAGATAGAAAAGGATGTAGAAGAGAAGAGAGAGGTTAATACACTCCCAAAAGAACATTTGGCAAAGATTGCAGCTAAGTAAGAGGAAGTCCAACTTAGAACTGTAGAAGTGAGTGAATTGATAAGAAAGAGTGAAGGGAAAGGTAAAATGGTGGCTGCAAAAGATACAATACTAGAGCTTGACCATGTGCTCTAAGAAGAGCCATTATTGAAGGCTCTAAAAGATATGAGTGGGAAGTACTTAGAGGGTGTACCTCTATTTATTGGTAAGATGGAACCAGAAAGAGTCATGGAGTGGATATAAGGACTTGAAAAACACTTCAAATGAGGGGTGCCAGCAAGAAGTTGAGTCCACTTTTTGGGCAAAAAGTGGAAGTGTTTTCCCTGATTTTCAAGTTGTCTGTCAATTGATGTCAAAATTTGAGGCACTTAGAGATTGAATATCAAAAAAATCCACTAANAGAAAATGTAGTGCTCAGAGTCTATTTTTCAAATATGTAATTTATTTAAATACCCACATAGTAGAAAATATATTTAGTACGCATGTTTAAAAACCTCTTTTTCAAAATGCCTGTTTCAGGACCATACCCTGCATGTGTACGGCCACCCTATTTTGAAGTAAATAAATGAATTATGCTAAATCCTTTTGGGGGAAGGTACCTAACACATCAAAGATTGGTCAGAATAT
>MU225770.1:1005493-1017212 GCA_018584345.1 Thuja plicata
TGGTTTAGGTTTTAGTTTTCTACCTAGGATTAAAAATAAGTTTTCTAAACTAAATTACAAATTAAAATTTAAAACTAAATATATAACAATTTATTTTAATTATATTTAAAAAAATATAAACATTAAATAGAATATACAATTTTTAACATTAATAAAAAGAAATAAAAACAATAATACATACCTGAAAAAATGGTAGCAGGGGAGTTGGTGATAGCTCTCAAAAACTATAAACATTAAAGACAATATACAATTTTTAATATTAAATTAATTAAAAACAATAATAAAAAATATTTTTAATAAAAAAAATAAATAAAAAACAATAATACGTACCTGTAGGAGGAAAAATGGCAGCAGGGGGGTCGGTGGTAGCTCTCAAAAATAGGTACCCGTTCAGATAAAAAGGTGATCCCGTTTTGCAAATTGTGAAAATGATTTGCAAAACGGTTTAAAACAAATTTTAAATACTTTTACAAAACGGGTGCCCGTTTTGCTACGGGTACCCGAACCAAAACGGGCACCCATTTTAAATTTACGGCTCGGGCACCCGAACCATAACGGGCACCCGTTTTTTTAAAAACGGGTGCCCATTTCTGGTTGCCAATTTTTTTTGGCCGCGGACTTCTGCGGAATTGGCACTCAACTTTGTGCTTGCACCCTGAGACAGTGTGACAAAGGCACAAAAGGTCAGAGTGGCCAAGAAAAGATTGAGGGGGACTTCTCTTACTTGGTGGAAGTTTGTTCAAGATGAAATAATCATAGAGGGGAAGAATCGTATAAATGTTTGGAAAGGCATGGTGGCCAGGGTTAGAGAAAATTATCGACATGATGATTATGAGGTGCTGTTACACAAGAGAAGGACAAACTTGAGATAAAAAGCCCTTGAAGTAAGTGTCTACACCAAAGAGTTCCATAAATAATTTCTAAGATCACATGTAATGGATGAGGAGAGCCTAAAAGTGGCTAGATATTTGAATGATTTAAGGTGGAATATCTAAGAGAAGATTAGCCTCTTGAGCCCCAAGACTGTACACAAAAGTTACCAATTAGTTGTCAAGATAGAAGAGAAGCTTAAGAAGAAAGATGATTCAGGTAGTAGGGGAAGAGGAAGAGGAAGAGGAAGAGATGGCAGAGGCCAGAGAGGAGGTTTTTTTTGATGAATAGAGGCCTTTACTATTAATATGTATAACGAAGTACAATATTCACAAAAAAATCTTGGGGGATAAAAAATCACGCCGCAAAGTCACTCGGCATCAAGCCGAAACAAAATAGCTATTCATAAAAAAAAAAAAAAACATTATAAGAAAAGCTCTCAAGAAAGAAATTAGAATGAGTCCAAACTCACTGAGAACTAGGGAGTGTCAAATAGTTCAAGAGGTGGTTATAACAGAGAAAGAGGCCCCAAAAAAAATTCAAGAGGAAGATCTGATAGCCAAGGAAGAGGATCCTACTTCTCTTCTATGAAGTTATATAATTTCTACTAGTATGAGCATCCTACTTATAGATGTGCTAAGAAGACTTCAACATCACATGGAGTACAAAAAAGGATAAATTATGTGCAAGAGAAGTCTTCTAGGAGGAAGAAAATAGAGGTAGCACTGGATTCAGGGATAGGGTTGAACTTGATGATTAGAAGAACACTTCTAAAGGATCCCATCAAGGAAGAACAAAGTGAAAGAAGATCTTTGTTCAGAGTCAACTGCAAGATGCTAGGTAAAGTTTGCAAAGTTATCATAGATTATGGTTCTACTGATAACATTATTTCTATGGAAGCTATTGAAAAGCTTAAGTTGATAAATATTCCTCACACTAACCCTTATAGAGTAACTTAGTTGAATAAAGATCAACATGTGTTAGTTAATGAGAAAGATTGGGTGGAGTTATCCATAGGTAAGTATAAGGATAGAGTGTAATGTGATGTCTTACCCATGGATGTTTGTCATCTATTTTTAGGTAGACCTTGGCATTTTGACAGATATTCTATGCATGATGGAGCCAAGAACTCTTATTCCTTTAGGAAAGATGGGGTAAAATTCAAGATACAGTCAATCTTGGAAGAAGGAGAAGTGTAGAAAGGGGCTCCTAACATAATTTTAGTGGGAGAAAAGGAATTCTTGAAGGCACTAGAAGGAGTGTGCTTTGCCTTAGTATTAAAACCTAAGTATGAAAAGGTGAGTAAGACAGAAGAGCTACCTATAGAAATCCAAGAAGGGTTAAACCAATACCAATATATAGTTAGAGATGGTCAACCAACTATCGTACAACCTAAGAGGTCTATTAGTTATCAAGTTGAATTTAACCCAGGAGCCTCACTCCCAAACAAAGATGCCGATAAGATGACCCCACAATAGATTGCGGAAATTACTAACCAAATCCAAGAATTACTTGAACAAGGATTGATTAGAAAGAGCATAAGCCCATTTGTCATTCTCACTATCCTAGACACTAAGAAAGGAGGTACTTGGAGACTTTCTAAAGACTCTACAACCATTAACAAAATTACCATAAGGTATAGGTTGCCAATACCTAGAATAGAAGACTTAATGCACTATCTAGGCGGAGCTTAGTATTTCTCCAAAATGTAATCAAAAATTGGTTACCACCAGATTATAGTTAGTGAAGGGAATGAATGGAAGACAACCTTCAAGACCACATAAGGGATCTATGAGTGGCTTGTTATGCCTTTTGGGTTGTCCAATGCCTGAAGAACTTTTATGAGGCTAATGAATGAAGTGTTGCAAGAGTTCATAGGAAGATGAGTTGTGGTGTAGCTAGATGATACCCTAGTGTTTAGTAAGACAAAGGAGGATCTCATCAAGAATTTTAAAATGGTAATGAAGAGGCTAGATGAAGATAAGTTGACAATCACCTTAGAAAAGAGTGAAGTTCATGAAGCAGG
Organism: Thuja plicata; assembly: GCA_018584345.1. Classification (NCBI taxonomy): domain Eukaryota; kingdom Viridiplantae; phylum Streptophyta; class Pinopsida; order Cupressales; family Cupressaceae; genus Thuja; species Thuja plicata. The sequence goes on from MU225770.1 coordinate 1,008,390, forward strand.
AGTTGGTATACCTAGGCTTTTTTTTATCTCATAAGGAAACTTAAAGATGGACACAAGAAAGGTGGAAGCAATATTAAATTTACCTACACCTAATTCAGCTATAGAGGTAAGGAGCTTCCATGGATTAACACAATTCTATACCAAGATTATTATGCAATTCAGTGAAATATGTGCACCTGTTGTGGATACCATTAAAGGAGGCATGAAAAAAAAAATCTAGTGGAATGAGCATGATAATTGAGGATTTGAGACTTTGAATAAGAGGATAGCCACCCAACCTATATTGTCACTTCCTAGTTTTGAGAATTTGTTTACTGTGGAATGTTATGCCAGTAATATTGCCATAGGTGTAGTTTTGAGTCAAGAGGGAAAGCCAGTGGCCTTTCATATTGATAAACTGAGTGATGCAAAGAAGAAATACTCTTCATATTATTTGGATTTATATCCATTGGTGCAAGAACTAAGGAAATGGAGAAATTATCCCCTTCCTAAAGAAATTTTGGTCTTCACTGACTCCAGGCTTTAAGCATTCTAAATTCATAAGATAAGTTAAGCCATACACATATGAAGTGGGTGGAGTATATCCAAGACTACACTTTCAACATCAAACACAAGAAGGGACCCTAGAATAAGGTGGTAGATGCATTGAGCATGAGATTTCTCGTAGTTCATCTAATGTAGTGAGGGATCCTTAGCATAGAAAGTTTCAAAGACTTGTATCTAAAGGATAAGGACTTCTCAGCAGCTTACAATGTATGTACAGATTTTCAAAATCACTTTCATGGTGGGTACTCTGATTTTACCCTTCAAGAAGGTGTTTTTTTGAGGGGAGGGAAACATTTTGTGCATAGAGGGTCAATTAAGGAGAGCCTAGTGCAGGAGAAACATAACGATTCACTAAGTGGACATTTTGGTGTTCATAAGTCCCTAGAATTGGTTAAGAGATACTGTTATTAACCAAGAATGAATATGGATATCCAGAAGTATGTAGAGAATTGTATAGTCTATCAAAAGGCTAAAGGTTTTGGAAACAACAATTAAGACAATTATTATATTTCCCTTGATGTCAAACCTTAACTGGTAAGATTGTTTCTATCTTGTAAAGTGCCATATCAATTGATTAATGAAGAAGATTTGAAAAGGAGAGATAACAAGAAGACCTGGTGAAATGGTTGAGTTATGTAAAATTACAATGGGTACTTGATGAGATCACACCTTGACAAGGTAATGTATTGTTTATCCTAAGTCAAAGTGAAGTTTGGATGACCACAAGATTAGTCTTGACTGGGTTATAGAGAAGAAGATTAAGAAACATAAGTTCAAGTAGTTTGTGCCGAGTGATGTAAGTGATCACCAAGTGCCAGTCTATGCTGAAAAAATTTAATGTCGATCGAGCATTAGTATTTACCGAGTGTCCGAGAATTACCGAGTTATCAAGTGATGACTAAGCGACAGAGCACAATATTGATTGAGTGTCAGTATTATGATAGTTTGAGAAATACTTGAGATCCCAACTAACATAGTTGATTTTCTTTGGATATGTGAAGCGTATTTAAGATAAGGATGATTGTAGTGGAGAATTAAATTATCATTTAATATATGTCTAATCATTTTATGTATGGATTCAAGAAGGAGTTTTAGGATGTATTCTACAATGTAGATGGAAACAAAATGTTGGAAGGATTCGTTGGATCTGACATAACCCTAAGATCCACGGTGATGATTAAGAGGCAATAGATCAAGCTACCTAATCAGAGAGCTATAAGATTAACCTAATTAAAGGTTATATGAGTAGGTGGTATAAGTTCAATTCAGTTTATTCACAAAATCCAAGCAGAAAGAAGAAAAGGTTGAACAAAATAGTAGAGGACTGCATAGTGATGATTTCTTGAAGGATTTCTAAGCAGATCTAAGTGATAGAGATGTAAATTAAGGCCAGTTAGTGAATTAGAAATTGAGCTACAATTGGATTAGTATTTGCAAAAGTGAGTTGTATGTTTCAGATCACAATTTTCTCTTACTTTCTCACTATTGTATCAGTTGTAAAATTCTTTTAAACAAGGTTGACCTAACAGTTGTATTGCTAAATCCTTTAATCAAAGTGACATTCTAGTGGAATGGTCTAATCCCTCTAACAAGGGTCACTTCTAAGAGGGTGATTAAATCCTTTATCCGTCTCACATTTAACTGTGTGTATTGTAACCTTTAATCAGGTTGGATTTTCACAGAGCTCACTTCAGAAGAGTGAAAAATTGGTAGCATGTTACTGCTGGTTTTTCCCATGTTGGGTTTTCACATTAAATCCTGGTGTCATAGTTGTGTGAATGTGATTTGATGTGTTGTCCTGTTAAGAGATTTATATTTTGCAAGTTTATATTATTGAATATATGCTATAGAGACCAAGTGGATCTGAGTTGGTTGAAGTGTTTGAAATTTCAATTGGTACATCTGGACCTTGGATAACTGATTCACCCCCCCCCCCCTCTCTAATATTCTAAATCATTCTAACAATTCATATCAGAGCTCTCTGATNCCTTGGATAACTGATTCCCCCCCCCCCCCCTCTCTAATATTCTAAATCATTCTAACAATTCATATCAGAGCTCTCTGATATTTTTTACATACTAAGCTTCATGTGCATTGCTCCATGCAACATTTTCCTAGACATACTTAATACGAGGATATGTGGAAACTTATAAACATAGAAGATTTAGTATGATGTTGACATGTTTTTTTAAGAAATCATTTTATTTGTATTTGTAGGACTTTTTTTTAATTAATAGTCGACAACGTTTTAATTTTCCAAATAATCCACAAATTCAAACCCGCAAGCATAGGGGCCTAACATAGGCACAAAGCTTGCAAGCTCAATGGTCTAGTGGAAGTTTAAACCTTAGTGGTAGACTCACTAGATAACTATTTCAATCAATGGTCTAAATAGCTTACCCCAATATTTATAGCACATATTATTTAAGAAGAAAATCAATCCAAAAAAAAAACCTTCTTTATTTTTAAATAGTAAAACAAGTCCATATAGTTTGAGCTTTTGGAAGTTTTTGAGTTTTTGGTGAGCAATTGAAGTAGTGTAGAATCAAGGAGTACTAGACCTTTATTATCAAGTCTTTTCTCAATCATAGTAGAAACAACATCCACATGTCTAATAAAGCATACAATTTTTATTAGAATGACCCTCCAATAAGTCCTCTCTACCATATCTCATCCCTTATTTTATTATGAGATGTTACGAAAACTAGCAATGGCACCTTAGTGTGCTATGCGTACACCAAAATGGTATGAAATTTTAAATAACAAATAATTTTTTTTGTAACAAATGTCTAAATGGGATGATAGATTCAAATCAACTATGCATCCTTCTATTTAAGATTGAAACAAATCCATTGAATCAAGAAAATAATAAGGATCCATTACCAACACACTCATATTATGTTTACAATATGAAGAGGAAGAGAGAGGGGGGGAGAGGATTAAGTAAAGTGATAGAGATGGATATTGTAATTGAAATTCTGAGAGAAATAAGGGAAAAGAGAAATGAGAAATAGAGATATAGAAGAAGAGAGAGTGTGTGGAAGAACTACAAGGAGAATAGAAGCAAAAAATCAATGTATTGTATAAGGCTTAGGTTAGGTTACAAAATTATATTTGAGTATCATATTTATCTTATAAATATTTGAAAATTTAGATTGTAGACAAGGTAAAATTTTTAAGTGTATATATAGAGGGAAATGTGTCCAAGTTGGTAGGATTTGTAGAAAATGATTGGTTGAAGAAAAGTAGATTAAAGTCAACCAAGTTTAAAATAAGGAATTTTTACAAATCAGGGTGGAGGTGGCTATCTATCTCTATATTAAATTGTCTATATCTTAGTATTTTTGTCACTCCCTCTCTATCTCTTTCTTTTGCTCTATTTCATTGATTACCTATCTCTAATTTTCTATTTTCCTTACCTCTCTTTGCCATTTCTCACTCTGTCAATCTATATATTCACTAACCCCCACTCTAATAAATTATGCTATGTATAGATTAATTTAAAATACTATCACGATTTAATATAGACTAGAGTAAATTAACCATATTATAAATATAAAATAACAATTATAATTATAATATTAGCTATATAAAAATACATATAAAATATACAATATGAGAATAATAGACATACTATTATAGAATATGATAAATGGACTAGATATGAATTATAGTTATAATATATTTGGTTAAAATATTTATATATTTTTAAATTTTTTTTAAATATATAAATTATATTTTATAATTAATATATTTCTTAATCTAAAATTGAATGATTATAAAATTAAAATAATCTTACAGTTCTTTAATATAATTAAAAATTTACAATTCTAATTATAACTTAATTTTTATTATTATAATAGTAATATCACAATTTAATTTACTATGAAAAATTTACTTATCATTTATTATTAGAATGTTAATATATTATTTTAAAAATTTATAATTTTATTATTTAAAAAATACTAAAATAGATAATTTTTTATATTTTTATCTAAGTATATTTTTCTAAATTTACAATTTTAAACATTATAATTTATACATATAATTTGTTTATGTGTATTTTATTTATAATAAAAGTTATTTATTTTGTAATGTATAAAATAAAAGTGAGGAGACTAATTAAGTAGCTATGTATATAGTGGAGGCCATATATATATATATTGATGTGGTATGCTCCTTTTTGATGGGGACCTTATGATTCTTTGCAATCAAATTTAGAGTACCCAACTATCTTGCGGACAAATGGTGTTAAATGTGTCAAAACATAATCAATATTTTTAATATGTTAAGTGATATTCCAATCTCTACAATGTCATAGTAAAAAACAAATCAAAATTCATAAAATTAATTTCCAACAATGCAATAAAATATGAAAATGATGGGTAGCAAATAATGCAACTACCAACAATCATAAATATGAAAAAACCATGGCTATCAATATAATACGACTAAAAATCCAAGACATGTCGTAAGAAATTCTTTTATTTATTGAAATGAACAAAAAATGGAACTACTTTCCATAAAGAGCAGAGGTGGCACTCGCATTTTCCCCGTACAATAAATGTAAAGGCATTTTAACCTCCGACTTGTGAAGTTGAATACGTCAGGCACTCGTAAGTAATAGCGGTAAACCAAAATGAGTGGATGAGATGATTTACATTGTCTTGCAAGGCTAATCATTTATTTCACTCGTGGATTCTCTAAAGTAGATCGATCATTCCATATATTAAATGCTTTCAGCATAATAAACCCATTGTTTTTATTTTAAGTTTTCCCCTTGTACGCGAGGCAAGGATTTATATTTTCCATTAATGTTAGTCATAGAAAATAAGAACCAGTTTTTTCTTTGGGAAAGTTTATTGAAGATTTCTATAGGCATGACATGAGAAAGGAAGAACCTCATAATCTAACTACTAAATTCAATACATTTTTTAATAGAATCAAGAAAAGCATTTTCAAGATCAAGTTCCACATTAATATGAGTATAACAATTATCTCTCCCCAAAATGCATTGAGGATTGTTAAAAAATTTCCAAAGACATCTATAATAGAATGAAAAAAACATTTTAAGTTACTAGAATTGCATTAGAACAAAAGGAAGATGAACCCAAACCAAAATTTTAGATGAGATTTATTTAACTAGATCAAAGCCCACATGTCATATTTTTATCAACAAGCCAACTTGATTATGAAAGTGATGTTCTCCCCTCAAAAGATAAAGTTGTATCAACCATTCTAGAAAAAATCAAACAAGAAACCATTTCTAGCTAAAATAACCTCAATATACTCCTCTTTGTCCCATGTTGACATATTGATTCTCAAGAAAAATTAAGGCGTCTCTATACCCATAATTTTACAAATTAAATCATGTCCTCATAAATAAAGAGCACCATTGACTACAATTTCAAGATTAATATCACAAATAAAAATACCTTCACTCTTTCACAAGCAACCATTAGATAAGCTTATTATCATATTTAACTTCATATCTAGCTTACATAAGTAAATTCAGTTATTATTTTAATAACTATAATTTTTAACCTCTTCAATTTGAACATCATCGAAAGAAAGACAAAAGACACCAATTCCCCAATCCCTTTATAAATCTTACCACATATGGACGCCTAATCAAAATACAAAATTTAGAACCACTACCAAATATAACCCATGGTCATACAACACAATGGCATATTAAACTTGGCAGACTTTGTCCTTGCATTCGATGACATGAAAAGGAAAACCCTTACACCAAAACAAAAGTAAAGTTCTCATCCAATTACTTGATATTCTTGCTCTAACTCAAATTGGTCAAAACCACCCCCAAATTAATATAATATTCAACCCTAATCTTAACATAAAAAGCTCATAAAAGCTCTGAACCAAAATGAATGGACCTGTAACATTTAAAATGCCATAAATATCTCGATTTTTTACAGCTTTTAAACATTTACTAACCATTCATTATTACATTAGAAAACTGTTCATCCAAAAATTTATCAACACTCCTTAATGTTTCCTACAAAAGCAAGCGATCGTCTAAAATTCCACTTTAGTCAAAAGGAAAAAGCAAAAGAAGTGGTCTCAAAAGTTACAACGCAAAAAGAGTCATCGTGTTCGTAATGCTGACTGAAATACTTTGTCATGAAATGGCCATTCAATTATATACATACGCAAATAGACCCATTCTTTGTGAAAGCAAGAGTTGAGGATAAAAAAAAAAATTACGTAAGCAAACCAGTACAAACGTACACTTTACTTTTATCATATTATAGCAGTCGGTCACAAACCGAAGCCAACTGATACATATTCTCACCATATCTACCCTCAACATTATAGTGGGTATTAAACACACACAATTAGATGAAGCAGTGCTAATAGAAGTCTCAAAAATTTGCACACCCCTTCTTTGCCATGGCTAGTACTTTGAATATTTCTAGTTTAATAGGCTTGTTCAGTCAATGCTCTCATTGCTTCAAATCGTGGCTCTTTGGCATCATATTTCTACTGACTGTAAATATTCAAATACTCCTCAAAAGAGAACTTTGGATAGCATGCATAAACTAGTTCTCCTCCATTATTCTCAACTACGGTTTGGGTTTTTCATTCTAGTGCATGAGAAGAAGCAGGATAGACCAGTGCATTGAGAGAAGGATTGTAGAAAGATGCGACTGATAACCGATTTCCATCTTTGGTAGGAAGAATGTGATGCCATGCACTCTTGTATTTCCCTCCACTTAGAACTTCCAAATGGTTTCCAATTTCTATGACGATTGAGTAAGGCAGAGGCTCAACATCAATCCATTGCCCCTCACTCTGGACTTGAAGCGCCGGGACCTCATCATCTTGGAGGAGAAGAATGAGGCCACCTGCATCTGTGTGAGCTCGCATGCCGTCGATCAGATCTGGTCTTGAGCACGGCAGATAGTGACTCACTTTGATGCCAAAGAATGGCTTCTCTCCTCCTGCAAATGCCTCTTTTATATAACTCTTCTCCAGTCCTAAGTTCAAGCTTGTTATCTCCAGAAGGATCTCTGAGAGTTTGTAGATCTCTTGTTGGAATTCTTCTATGGTTTCCCTGCACATTAACAAAAACACATTAATTTGCTTCTCAAAACTTTTATTGAGACTCAACACCCATTTTGATAAAAAAAAATTAGTGAAAGAAGAAACCAAAATGTACTTGAAATTGTTAAGTCTATTTTCCTCGTACGCACTGCACCGTACGGAGTCAACTGTACGGCACCGTACGGCAGGTTTTCCCTTCGCCTATTTTCACTCCTACCGCACCGTACGGCATTAACATTTCTCTTTCAATGCACCGTACGGTGGAGGACCATACGGCAAAGGCCAGAGGATGACAGAAGGTGGAGGACCGTACAGCAAAGAGAGAAGTTACCCAACGGAGGTAATCACTTGGAGGTAGTCACCTGGAGGTAATCACCTGGAGGTAAAAGGTCACCCGGAGGTAATCACCCGGAGGTAAAACGTCACCCGGAGGTAAAAGGTCACCCGGAGGTAATCACCCGACGGAGGCAAAAGTGCCGAAGGGAGTGTCCGAGACAAGGGAGAAGTTACCCGATGGAGGTAAACATGCCGAAGGGAGAAGTTACCCGACGGAGGTAAACGTGCCGAAGGAGATGTTACCGTGTGTGACAGACGGTTGGTAGACAACTGTTTTGCCGGTAACAGTTCTTGTACCGAATTCTGTAACGAATTGCAGTGTGCATAAATGGCTGCAAGATTCGTGAAGAATGGTATGGTTGTAATGCAAGGTTGATTGCAAGGCAATCTGAGCCTGTGTAAAAATCCCGAGTGCATTGTATGTAAATTTGTTTACTGTAATACAAAGTAGCTCGAGGGGTTTTTCGCTGGTGGGTTTTTTCCCGGAAGGGTTTCCCACGTAAATCTCTGTCTTGTGTTTTATCTTGTGTGTCTTTATTTTCTCTGTTCTTATTTTTCCTATGCATCTTAGTAGATTTGATCGTCATATAATTTCCCCTGTAAATTGACATTTGGAAGGCGTTTCCGCAAGTAGCTTTCCTAACAAGTGGTATCAGAGTCAGACCCATTACCATTATTCTGTTGAATAGGGTTGGTTGTTTGGGTAGGGTTGGTCATTGGTGTCAATTTGGTTCCAGTGGGAGTTAGTGAAGTGTTGTTCTTGTAGTCGAGATGGCGGGTACATTAGGGAGAATAGAAATTGAAAAGTTTAATGGCACAAACTTTGAGTTGTGGAAACTTAAAGTTGAAGATATGTTGGTAGACCGAGATCTA